>CM062807.1:733349963-733949963 GCA_031772625.1 Pinus tabuliformis
CAAAGGTATCTAGAATAAAACAGGTGTAACCTTTTTTTTTGACCTAGGTCCAAATGTAATATGTGATTAAAAATGTACATGGTATCCAATAATCCTGAAGGACATGAAGAATTCTTTTAAAAATATGACTGGATGTGGATTGAAGTAAAAGGGGAAAATAATCATAATCATGAAGGTTTTCATGTAAATCATTCCTTAAGAGATCGAGATCCATATATAACATAAAATCTAGGACAACAAAAGATATCTAATATGTGGACATATGGTATATTTACATTATGTGTAACATGCCTTCATTCCAAGTTTAATGATTTTTGGATGAAACCCCATAAAGAAATGATATTATTATTAAATAATGTATTCAATTTATTCATTAAATCGTGATGTAAAATGTAGCCAAGGTGTCTAATATCTTGATATTAGTTATGACTAGTTCCTATAAACTCGTCTGGATCCACATGGTAGCCCTTTTTCCATGTGCCAACACCATACAATGGCATGTCGATTGACATGTGGCAACTTTCCTGCCCACATGTTGCCTCCTCATAAGGCCACATCTTCAGTTAGAAATGTCATCCTATTTGATCCATTCATATCACAAAATTTCTGTAAAATCCTTTTATAAAATTTATAGATATTTGATCTTCCAAATTTCCACTTTTTCAGATCTAGGATTTCCAAAACTTTTGAATCCATCTAGATGCATGGTTTTATTTTTCTTCCAACTCACTCTTCTCATCTCTTCTAGATTTTGCTACAATCAATGAGTCAAATCTATGAAATTTTGAATTCCCTATTAGCATGCCACATCAACACACCATGACAGCATGCCATGACACAAAATCCTATCCAAAATGCCACATCACTAGTGACATGTCAATATCCATTTATGTTTCCATGTCACACTCTAGTTGGGTTCATCCTATGTGGATTTTCCACATCATTAGTGACACAACAATAGCCATGTCCATTGACATGTCATGTAGCACATCACACTTTGGGTGTGATAATCCTAGGTGGCTCCATGTGACCACCATGTGTTCTACATTACTATAATATTAATGTGAGTTTTTTCAAAACATATTCTATGAAGCATCCCACAACCTAAAACTCCATATAAATACAAAACAATGCAAATACCAAGGGCTCGGGTCTCACCTGACCCTACCTGCAATACCTACAAAAAAAACTTGGGTCATGTGCCAATTCATTTTCCACTCAGCTACATGCACCACTAAACAACACCACTCAGTAGCATAGACCTACCAAAAACACACTTGTTTTAAACTTGTTAATTTCCCCCTTCTCCAACCAATATGCAACACAGGTTGAAGAGTGACCTTAATTACATTCCCAAAAGCTCCAAAAATATCCCCACGAAAAATTTCAATTTGATACAAGACAATTTGCTTCTTCACCATGAACCAATCGTGCAAGTTGATGTGATACACCAAATCTTATTCCTTTCTCTCTCCACACGCTTTATATATGGGGTGTATGGAGAGAAAAGGGTCATGTCCCTTCAAGTTTTATGGTGTTGACACACGACACCCATGCAATTTGACTCACCAAAATTCTTTCGTCGACACACATCTCCTCCATGCAATATACATAACCATTCACTCAAGTTTTGGTTGGGGTGTGCCTTTAACTAACCGCAACCACTTGTCGCACATGTTAAGTCATGTTATGGGGTGCTCTCCCAAACTCATTGACCAATTCATGATGTGAGGAATGATTATAAATATTTTTGCTCCTACTCAACTCGTTTAATTTCTCTCTACATAGTAAGCCTTTTGCACCAATTTCTCTATGCCTTCTTTGCACACTTTGACCATTCTTCTTTCCACAATGCCAGAAGACTAAAGTTTATCAATCCTTCTTTTTTCACACTCGGGGCCTTTTCTATATACTACCTTCTTTCTCTCTATCCACATTTCATAAGGAAAGGGAGCAGTATGATGCCATCCTCCACTCAGGTTTCCCACTCTGACTTCAATACTTGTCAGCGTAGGCCAGTACTTCATTAGGCAGATAGTCATGACAATTAAGGGTGGTTTGTATGGGACTTCTCATGACATGCCATACGGAAACTAACCAATATGAAATATGAATTAAATGTCCATGCAACAACCCACCAAAGGCTTTCCCTCTTAGAACATTGGATTCACATGTCCCTCCATTCAGGCCAGTCATCAATTTATTTTCACAAATAAATAATTTACATAAATAGGTTTATATACATGGGTTTTTATGGAAAAAGTGTTGTTACACATTCTCTCGTTGTAGAGTATATTTCCATCACATAAAATACTCTCTCTTATGATTGTTGTTGATAACCATAATTCTATAAGCCACAATATCCTCTAGTTTCAACTTTGGGTGATCAACAATGAAGGATGTTATGTGTGATGGCATTCTTATAGTCTTCAAAATAGTATTGTGTGCATGTGTGTGTGTGTGTGTGCATGTGTGTGTGTATATATATATATATCTATATATATATATATATATATATATTAAATCATATCTCCATCGTCAGTGAACAAACTTGTGTATTATATTTTTTATTGAATGGTTTGTTCATCATATTCTCCTCACATTCACATTAAGTACAATTAAGGCACTAGATAACATCATCCACTTTGGCCAATATGGTCCAATATTACTCAGTAGTAGTTCTTGGACAGGTATTAATGTGCATTTGGAAATTGTATCAAGTATCATTTTAGATAGCGTACATTAGGATTGTAAGTTGACCACCCTCAGTCCTGTTTATGTTGTACATTCTACACATTGTTTCACTTCATTAGGCTTTGTGGGTAGTTCAAATTCCAGTGCCATGATTTGGTTTGAGTGAGTTGGTTTCGGTTATTATAAAGTTCAATTTTCTAGTGAAGTTGAGACTAACCAAGCTATCATCATCCATATTGTTCAACGATCCAATTTATGTAAAACCTAAGTAATATTGTCATTGTATTGTTGTTGATGCATATTTGGAAATTATAAAAGTTATTGTTCCAGAAAGGGCACATTAGGATTAAGTTGGCCAACATTATTCTTGTTCCTATTGCATATAATTTACATTTTATATTTCCTCACTATTCCTTGGGGGTTGTTCATCTTTGACTTTCTAGTCTTACAATTTAAATTGTGAGAGTTGGTCATGTTCATTTTGTTTTTCTAGTCATTAAATTAATATGTTCGTCTTTGTAAATTATGTTAGTTTTCATAATTTATTTTAGTTTTATGATTTGGCTTGAAATAATCTCTATGGTAGTTCATTTTTTTGTTGATACCATAGCATGATAAAGGACTCTGTTGGGGTGGGATCTTCAGAAAAACTGAAAATACTGAGTATGAATAACAAAACATTTATAGTGGCACCAAGTGAATTGTGAACCATGATATGTGGTAAAAAATAAAGTTGGAGTACATAAACGAGTACCTCCATTCATGAAAGTCACCAAGGCACTACCTATGTTTGCAAGATTTCTATATTTGTTTCACTGTGTTAAAAGAGTAATTTTTATTTGTGGCTATCGTCTATTGACAAAGCTACTTGTCCACCATGTTAATTTTTGCAACTAGGGTCAAATTACACATTGGAAAACTGAGATGACCAAGATGATTCTTTCATTAAATTCTTCTCTTCGAGAGGACCAAAATCAACCTAAATATCACCTAATTTGGTTAAGCGGAAGTTAAGTTTTGAATTATTTTATTCATAAATACATTATGGAATGGGTTAGGCCTAACCACGTGGGAAACTGCTTGGGTCAATCTTAACCCCAAGTAAACCCTCAGGAAAGCCTATAAAAGGAAGTGACCTCAAGTTCATTTCAACACATCATTTTTCTATTCTTCTATTTTGTCTTGGCTCACACAGGTTCGTCGGAAGGAGTTCACACATGATCTAAAATCATAGGAAAAAGGTTTGCTTTGAGTTTGAGTTTCTCATATCTCGGTCGCTAGCATAGATCAGGGTATTCTGGTCCCTAGTCATAGGCATAGAGTGGGTGAGAGAGCATCTAAGTATCTATGGTCATTGGGAGGCAACCTTGTGAGAGCAACTCTGGGTTCAGAAGCAGATCGGAAGGTTCATGTCCCCAGACGCTTGCACAGAATAGTCCTGAGAGCATCCAAGACCTCTCGGTCACTCGCACAACAACTGTAAGGGAGATACCTTGGGTATTTGGTGTATTTCACCTTGGTCACATGCATAAAGGCTTCCTGAGAGTGACCATGCAGTCACAGTCGAACACATACAATATCTGAGAGAGCGACCTGGTAGTTTCAACCGCACATAGACAGTGTTCATGAGGGAACCAGAGTTTAGATCTAGGGTTTGACATCTTGGCTTCAGTTGACTTCAGTGATCTAGTAGATCTAGGTTTCTCTCTGTTGTTACACAGATCTGTATATTTGATTTGTTATTATCTTCTTCAATTATATGTATTGGGCTCATTGTACTCTCTACTGAAATCTTTTTATGGCGATCTACTAAAGAAGAAGATTTGAAAGGGTTTCCCCCTCGTGGGGTTTTTCTAGGTTATTGGACCACTCTTCCGTCTCTTATGGTTGTTTTGTTGTCTTCTTTGTCACTATATATATTGTTCTTTCTTCATTTATGTTTATGATTGATTATAATGCTAATAATTGGATGCATTGTTAATGAAAAGATAAATTAGGGTAAAGTAATTGATACATCATAGAACAATTAGAAAATTTGACATGGTGTTGGAGCTGAGGTGAAAGAAAAGCCCAAAATAAGACAAGCATTGGAGCCCTCTCTTTCAGATAGTAATTTGTCAAGACGTCATCCTCTACCTTCAAGGAGCATGAAAATTTGGGTGATGCTTGTTGCATGGAAAGTCAGATTGGAGATCATAGCTGACAACAATGATGTGCTAGAATAAATTCAAGGAAGGATGCCTGATCCTCCATAGAATTCTTATGATTCCCTCAAGAATAGGTACAAGAAAGATGATTCCAAAGCAAATAAAATTATAGTTGATGTTTTACACAATCATTTACTTGCATATGTTGGGAATTTAAGAAAGTCTAAAGATATATATGACAAGATAGTCGGCATGTATGAAATCAGCAACTTGAATGAGATCATCACCTTGAAATATCAACTCAAGGAAACTAAGATGAATAGAGGAGAAAATTTTCAATCCTACATTATATGAATCTCCTATCTTAGATATCAATTGCATAGAGTTGGAGAAAATGTGCCTGACAGGGATCTAGTAGCTGTGACTCTTAGAGGTCTCCTTCCGACATTTGACAAAATTGTTGGGAAGCTCACTCAAGAAGAATCAAGGATGATAGCAAGAGGAAGGATTCAAAAGCATGAAGAGGGAGAGCCCACTACATATATCACTTATGGAAGAAGGAAGAGGGAAAAAGGAGGTCCATCATGGAAGACTCCTTCTCAAACCATAAAAGGAATAAATGACAAATCATTATCTCATGTTGAATGCTTCAATTTTCATAAGACATGTCATTATGCTTGTGATTGTCCTGAGAAGAAAAAAAGACACCAATACAACACTAGAAGCAACTATAATGACAAAAGAAGAAAATACTATCAAAAGAAGAATTATGATAGAAGATTTGAAAGAAGAAGAAGGGACTTCTCAAGTGATCATGAAGAAAATTGTCCTCCTCAAAAGAATTCAAAGGCTCCTAAGTATGAAAATAAGGTTGTAAATAAATCTGAATGCATTCTTATTTATGCTCTCACTAATTCTTCTCCACCAGATTTGTGAGATAGTTGGTTGGTTGATAGTGGGGCCACTCATCATTTCTCTGGTTACAAGGAAGTCCTCTCTAATTTGGTAGAGAGGGATACTAAGCTAAAGGTAATTCTTGCAGAAAAATCCACTCATGGCTTTGGGTCCATCAAATTTAGTTGAATTTTGGAGAATCAGTTATGTTGCATGATGTTATGTATGTACCAGGATTAATGAAGAATCTGGTATCTATATCCACATTGGAAGATAAAGAGATGAAGGTTGCCTTCATGAAAGGTAAATTTTTGACTTGGCATGCTAATTCACCTATAAGAGATGCATTCACATTAGAATCAAGATTTGAAGGACTCTATAGAGTCACTAGAAGACCTCTTCTAGAATTGGTTCATAATACTAATCATTTGAGCGAATTATGACACTGTAGGCTGGTTCATCTTCACTATGATGCACTTTCTAAATTGAAGAATTTGGTTTCTGGTATTCCCAATGTTCAAGCTCATCATGATGGAGTTTTTCCAGCTTTTGCAAGTGGAAAGAAAACAAGGGGACTATTTCCCTCTAGTGAGAATAAGACAAATGACATCCTCCATCTCAATCATTCTGATATATGTGGTCTGATGCATGTACATTCTATTGGTGGTAATATCTACTACATCACCTTTATTGACTACTTCTCAAGCAAGACATGTATATACTATCTTAAGCACAAGGATGAAGCCTTTGAAACATTCAAGGAATTCAAAACCTTGATCAAAAATCAATCAGGAAAGAGAATAAAAGTTTTCAGGTCCGAAAATGGAGGTGAATACATGTCAAAATAATTCATAACATTTTGTAAGAAAGATGGAATCAAGAAGGAAATGATTGTTTCATACATTCTTGAACAAAATGGTCTAACTAAAAGGAAGAATAGATCTATATTAGAAGTTTCCCATGCCATGCTCCATGGTCAAAAGGTACGAAAGTTCCTTTGGGCCAAAGCTACATTTATTGTTGTATATGTTCAAAACAAGGTGCCTCATCAAGCATTAGAAAACAAGACTCCTTCAAAGTTATCAAGCCTGATATCCGCCTTCTTCGTGCATTTGGATTCCCCGTATATTTTCATGTGCCGAAGGACAAAAGGAACAAATTGGAAGCTACTGGTAGAAAAGGTATGTTTGTGGGGTATTGTGAAAATTCTAAAGTATATAGAATTTATAGTCCTGGTCAAAGGAAGGTCGAGATTATTAGGGATGTAACATTTGATGAAGAGGCAGCTCTTGGGAAAGCAAGATATCTTCCTCCACCTCCTCCTCCCAAGAAAGAGAATGATGACTGGGATATTCTAGATGGTTTGTTCATGCCTGAGTCTGATATGGGATGATTGCATAGAACCTAAAGATATGTTAGATCCTCCTCCAAGTGATCATCCCTCTAAGAAGAGACCACTTTGTCTTTGTGATACTTTACAAGATACTGAAAGAAATTACCCCGTCTGTAGGTCATTTAGAGAAAGAAACAAACCAAGTAGGTATCAGGGATATCTTGTTGCTATGAGTACTATGATTCAATATGAACCATCCTCATTTGAAGAAGTTGTAAAAGAACAAGTTTGGAAGGATGTTATGGCTGAAGAATATGAATCAATTATGAAAATTTATATATGGGATGTTGTACTTAGCCTGAAAGGGAAATCTATTGTGACCTCAAAATGGCTATTCAAAATCAAACATGGAATTGATGGCAGCATTAATAAATATAAAGCAAGGTTCGTATTTCAAGGATTCTCTCAGAAAGAGGGAGAAGATTATGATAACATATTTTCTCCTGTGGCTCGGTATACAACCATTTGTTCTATAGTTTCCCTTATTATGAGTTAGAGATGGAATCTTCATCAGATGGATGTAAAAACTGCATTTCTTCATGGCATGTTACAGGAAGAGGTATATGTTGAACAACCATGGGGATTCGAAGTGGAAGATTGAAGAACACATGTTTGCAAGTTGAAGAAGGAATTATATGGTTTGAAGCAAGCTCCTCAAGCTTGGTATGCACACATTGACAGTTACATAGAGAAGTTGGGATTCACAAGAAGAAACGGTGATCCCAACCTTTACTTCAAGATAGTTCAAGGTATGCCATTGATTTTGGTTTTATATGTTGACAATCCATTCTTGAAAGGTAGTGAGCCTTTGATGATCGGATGTAAGAGGAAGCTAGCATCCGAATTTGAGATGAAAGACCTTGTTCTCATGCACTACGTTTTTGGGCCTTGAGTTGTGGCAAAAGCCTCGTGAGATTTTCCTTTCACAAGGAAAATACATTGTAAAGTTGCTAGAAAGATTTGGAATGACTAAATGTAAATCCATGATTACACGGATGGAAATGAACTTCGAGAAGTTATTTGGAAATGTTGTAGGACCAGTCTTAGAAAATCTATCCCAGTATAGAAAATTGATTGGAGCTCTAATGTTTCTGGTGAGCACCCATCGAGACATATCCTATGCAGAAAACACATTAAGTCAATTCATGACTGAGCTTCACCACACACATTGGATAGTTGTTAGACACATATTGAAATATTTGCATGGTTCAATCACACTTGGCCTGAGATATTCTGCAGGAAATGTCAAAATTCATGGATATACTGATGTTTATTGGGCTGAAAATGTCATTGATAGGAAAAATACATCTGGATGTTGTTTTAGTCTTGGATCTACCATGACATCCTGGATGAGCAGGAAACAAAAGTTTGTAGAATTGAGCACCGTCAAAGCATAATACATTGTTGCTAGCATGGCTAGTTGTGAAGCAGTCTGGCTAAGAAAGCTCTTTGGAGAGCTATTTGAGGAGGTCCTAGATACTACATTGATATACTTTGAAAACAAGAGTGAAATCCATTTGGCAGAAAATCCTGTGTTCATATGAAATCCAAGCATATTGAAATTCAATATCACTTTATTTGATACATGGTGTAGAGAGGAGTTGTCGGGCTCCATCACATATCCACAAATGAACAAATTGCAGATATTCTCATAAAGGCATTACCAAACATAAATTTCTTGGTTTTTAGAGAACAACTTGGACTGATGGATGTAGCCCCTTTGGGTGAGGGGCAGCGTTGATCAAGGACACTGAGCCAACTCTTTCTACCCTGTTTGAGCTCCCAGGGTGAGAAATCAAAATAAAGGGATCCTGGGGTTGATGGAACTCTGGACAATGGGGTGTTACCCCTATCTGTTACCCATAGGGTTGATCATTTTACTCCCCTTTCTAGTATTTGTAGAGTGTACCCCAGTTGGCATCATACCCACAAGTCGAGCTTGTAGGGAATATCACTCCTCATCTGGCCGACGAGTTTAGAGCATACTTGGGGGTTGTTGGATTATGGTGGCCTGACCCAGGTTCAGCATTAGTTAGCCAAATAAATCCCTACACTACTAGCCCTTTCGGCATTAGCTCGTGAAGCGCGGACTGAAGTCTCACCCAAAGCAATATGGGGGGATGCGGGAACCAAGTTTTTGGACCCTTGAGATGGTTGTGATGTCGGCTTATTCCAACTATACCTACCTTCTGTTGGAAATAATACTGAGAGGGGGGGTGAATTAGTATTAGCAACTTAACAATATTTCATTTCCATAAACAGATTTGTATACGCTACTTCTGTTAATGCAACTTGTGTATATACGCAACTATGTTTAGAGAAACCAATGTATACCTTGTAAACTTATTATTTAGTCAGTTGATCTTTAATTTGTGTATCAGAACCATATAAGTAGTAACAGGTATAGTAAAAACAGAGCAGAAAATCACACACAAGAACACAAGATATAAGGTGGAAACCCAATGTGGGTGAAAACCACCTGCTGCAATTTGTCTCTATCTTCTTTTAATAAGAAACTTCTTTTTACAATATTTCTGTATTGGTGCAGTCTTATACCAGTACGCAAGCTTCTACCTATAGAAGGCTACAACCTTCTCTCATTCTCCAGCTTCTCCTGGAAGGGAGCTACAACCCCCTTAGCTCTTGTACTAGCTAATGTACTAGTACGTAGGTGCTGACCTATAGAAGGCTACAACCTTCTCTTTTCTTCCAGGGACCACATTTCATAAATTTTCAGACTGGATCCATCAATAACATCAATCAAACATCAAATATATCTGCATCAATCAATCTCCTTTGCACCAACCAAAACTAAATCAAACAATCACTTTTCTGAAAGTTGTAACCAAAACACAGTAACAGTAACCAGAACCCAATGCAGAACCCAGAACACTACAACAGCAAATAGAAGTAGCTAAAACATATTTTATGAGATGTACACTACTTCAATGTGTCAAACCTGCATTCATACACTGTTATCTGAAGGCAGACCTGCATATACGCCGTTTTGAAATGTCGAACCAACGTGTATACGCGCCTTTGCTATACTGAACCTGCGTACAGATCTGTAAAAGATGATTTAACCTTTACAACTATTCAGACATCAGTTATACCCAGATCATCAGATTTACAGATTACAACATGCGCCAATAAAAGATCAAAACCACACAAAGATACTTCTCTTCAAGCCTAAAGATCTTGACCCATCAATAAAACTTTATCCTTCTTGAAGTGCTCAGGTTCCTCCTTGATTCAGATCCAACATAACCCAATGACCAGTAGTCTAGATCTTTCTATTCATTAGATATTCAATACTTGAGTGCTTTTTCCTAAAGATTTCCTTCTCCTTTTATAGTCTTAGGCCTTACTCAATACCATGGTCCAAAACCACTTAGAAGTAATACCTAGGACCAAATACCTGGGGTCAACACTTCGGTCAAGATACCTTGGATCAATACCACGGGTCAAAATACCAGGGACCAAATACCATAGACCAAAACCAAGTTTTCCAACATGTACGCGCCTTTCCTTGTGTGAAAGAGTGTGTATACGCATACGCGTCTTTTGTTCTGCTATCTCGCGTGTATACGCAGCTTGGTCAAGGGGAACCTGCGTATACTTCTTTTTCTTTCATTCTGTGAGCCTGAACTATGATCTGTCATTTGAGTGAGTTGCCATCAAGGACAACACCTGTGTCATAGCACCAAACTTATGTCATAATGCCAACAATCTCCCCCTTTGGACTTGATGGCAACCCCAAGTCATTCTCCCCCTTTGTCATCAAGGGCAAAGGGTTATGCTCCCCTTGAGTACATGTCGAATTCTCTAATATGTTGAAGTGTGCTGAGCATGCTCCCCTTGACTGTAAGCAAGGTCTGCAAAAAGATGTTATACAAGAAGAACATGACTCTATACATCATAAATGACCTTCCTATCACCAAAGACTCATACATACATCCATCTCCCAACCAAGTGGGGATATACCAAAAGTTTATACATGATAAAACAAGAACATTACATCATCCATCCCAGGCATAGTGGGGAAACAAAATAGGTCGTTACATGACCTTGATAATAAAAGATATACATGACATAGAGACAAGATATCTAAAATTAGCAACTATCATCAGCAGCATCTGTCAATCACCATCCAGACCAACAACCATGATCTCCCTCTGTGCTTGAATAAAAAACAACTGTGAAATTGTACCAAGATCTTCTAAGATAATGCCAACAATGCATTATTAGAAGTATATGCTCCCCCTGAACCTGTGCCAGATGATCACTGTCAAACCCATATCAGACTCTTTTCATCCTGAGTCTGGCCCACTGATATTCTTCAAACCAACATATATGCGGCTGTATCTACAGCAACCGGCGTATGTATGCCTATATGCTTCATTAAACTCACGTACAACCATTGTTCTATGAAACAGATAAGTGTTAACAACAAGATGATGCATCAACTACTCCCGGCTTCTGTCTGAGGTATTCAAATGTCTCTCTGGGTAGTGGTTTGGTGAATATATCAACAACCTATTCCTTGGATAGAACATACTCCAATTTGACCTTTTGTTCAAGTACTTGTTCCCGGAGAAAATTATATTTGATAGGTATGTGCTTGGTCTTGGAATGCATGACTGGATTCTTTGAAATACTGATTGCACTTGTATTATCACAGAGAATGGAGATGGGTGGAGTACATGTGATATGAATGTCTTGCAATGTTTGCATCATTCAAAGGAGTTGTGTGCAACAAGATGCAGCAACCACATATTCTGCTTCAGCTGTAGATAATGCAATTGAACTTTGTTTCTTGCTGAAGCAAGACACCAATCTAGAACCCATATAGAATGCACCACCACTAGTGCTTTTTTTGTCATCCACACTTCCTGCCCAACCTGCATCTGTATATGCATGATGTGTGAGATCTGTATCTCTAGGATACCATAAACCAAAGTTTTTTGTCCCTTGAAGATATTTAAAAATCCTTTTGATTGCTTGAAGGTGTGCTTCCTTTGGATTTGCTTGGAATCTTCCAACTATTACCACTGCATGCATGATGTCTGGTCAGGTACCTGTTAGATAGAGCAAACTTCCAATCATGGATCTGTAGGTTGGTTGATGTACTGTTGCTAATTCATCATTTGTGCTAAGGCTGCACCCTGTTACCATAGGAGTACATACTGGTTTAGAATCTTCCATTCCATATTTCTTCAAGATCTGCTTGAGGTACTTGGTTTGTGATAGAAAAATACCATCTTCTTTTGTTGAACTTGTAAACCAAGAAAATATGTGAGCTCACCAAGAAGGGACATTTCAAATTCTTTTTGCATTACCAAAGCAAAGTTTTGACCCATGGCTTCTTCATTACTCCCAAAAATGATATCATCAACATACACAACAAGTATTAGCAATTAATCATTGTCAGTTTTTATATATAGATTTCTATCAGCTGATCCTTTTGAAAAACCTTATTGATGAAGGTATTTGTCAAGATGATAATACCAGGCCCTTGGAGCTTGTTTTAGACCATAGAGAGCCTTTTTGAGTCTACATACAAGTTTTGGATCATTTCCAAGGATGAATCCATCTGGTTGCTCAATATATACTTCTTCTTCTAGGTCTCCATTAAGAAAGGCAGATTTCACATCCATTTGATATACTTTGAACTTCTGAAAGCTAGAAAGAGCAAGGAACATTCTAATGGCTTCAAGTCTAGTGACAGGTGCAAAAGTTTCTTCAAAGTCTATACCTTCTTTTTGAGCATACCATTTACAAACAAGTCTAGCCTTGCTTCTAATAACTTCTCCATTTTCATTCAGCTTTTTTTTGAATATCCATTTGGTTCCTATGACATTCTTATCATGAGGTCTAGGAACTAATTCCCAAGTATTATTCTTTTTAATTTTCTCAAGCTCTTCATTCATGGCCTTGACCCAACATTCATCTTTGCATGCTTCATGTACATTTTACGGTTCGATGGAAGAAAGAAATGCTAGATAGCTTGAAGCTTCTATAATAGTTCTTCTTTTCTGCACACCTACCTCTTTCTGTCCCAAAATTTGAGTCTCTGGATGATTTTTATGAACATATCTGGATGGAGTCTTTTCTTCTGCCGTTATCTGCTCTTCTGGTGCTTCATTGGTTTCTTCTCCTTTAGCATTAGTCTGATTTGATGTGGAAGGATAATCCTTATCATCTTCCCACTCTTCAGGTTTTAGCTACTTTGGATTTTCACCTGCTTCATCAACCACAACATCAATACTTTCAACAATTTTTTCTAGTCTTTTATTATAACACTTGTATCCTTTACTTCGAGAAGAGTAACCAAGGATAATGCCTTCATCTGCTCTAGGTTCAAACTTGTCAAGTTTTTCATCAGTCCTTTTGATGTAACATTTGCTTCAAAAAACTTTGAAGTATTTTATAGTAGGAGTCTTACCATACCAAAGTTCACGAGGAGTTTGAGTGTTGTTTACCCGAACATTTGTTTTGTTGAGAATAGTGATGGCAGCAAATGCAGCTTCACCCCAGAGGGTTGCAGGAGTTCCAGACTCATCTAGCATAGCACGAGCCATTTGTTGGACAGTTCTGTTCATCCTTTCTACCACTGCATTTTGCTGAGGAGTCCTTGTGGTAGATAATTCCTTTCTTATTCCATGTTCTTCATGGAAGTCGAAGAATTCATCCGAGGTAAATTCTCCTCCTCGATCAGGCCTGAGGCATTTGATTTTGCGATCTGATTCATTTTCAACCAAGGCTTTGAATGCTTTGAACTTTTCAAATGCTTCATCTTTATGCTTTAGAAGTCCTATCCAACACATTCTGGAAAAGTCGTCAACGAACAATATAAAGTATTCTTCTCCATGAGGTGACTTTTTCCTTGATGGACCACATAAATCGGTATGGACAAGTTCAAGCGGCTTACTAGCCGATCCTTCCTTCTCAGGGAAATGTGCTATGGTTTGCTTACCAAATTGACATGATTTTCATATTGTATTTTCTAGAATTCTGATGTCAAGAAGATTGCGAACAACCTGGAATTTGCATGCTTTCCTTATCTGAGTGAAGCTTAGATGCCCCAATCTTCTGTGCCATAGCCAGTGTTCATCATTTTTTCTTAGATAGCATGGTTGTTGTCCCCCCTTGAGTATGTATAAATTATTTGGAGTTCTTATGCCTTTGATCATTGTTTCTCCTATATCAAGCTCATGAACAACACATCCATTTGATCGAAATACTACTTCATTTCCTTGATCACACATTTGACTAATATTCAATAGATTATGCTTTAAACCATCAACATACATAACATTCCCAGCTTTGACCTTTTCTTTTAAGAGAACAGAGCCTTTACCTTTTATGACTGCAGGGGTGTCATTTCCAAATGAGACCTTCCTTTCCTTTTCTAAGGCACTATATGACGGAATTTTTTCTTTATCACCTGTCATGTGTTTCGAGCATCCACTGTCAGTGTACCATTGATTTTCTTGTCCTTCTGCATATAAGGCTATACCACATCTTTCAGTTTGTGGTTCTTTCTTTTTCCATGTTTTGGGACCCAATGAAGCTTGCTCCTTCTGAGATTTTTGCCGAAATTTACTTCTACATTCAGAGTCTTCATGACCGAATTTGTTACAGATAGAGCATTCTATTTCATTTTCAAGAGCAGAAAAGTTATTGTAGGTAATTTTCATGATCCCAGTCACATTCCCTTGATTTTGTACTTCTCTAGTCATGATGGTCTTGTAAGCAACACATTGAGCAGCTTTGTGTCCAAAGTTATGACATGAAAAACATTGGCCATTAAAGAAATTCCAGTGATTATCGAATTTACTGACCTGATGATTGTAGTTTCCATTGACATTCATTCTTGAAGAAAATTGAGAATGATTTACCTATGGTTGGTTATAGCTTCTATTCATCCTTGAAGTAGATTGAACTCGATTTACATGGGGATCTGCTTTAAGCCTCTGCTGACAATTGTCAACCTGTTCATTTCTCCTTGCTGCATCAAGATAGATTTTGGAGGTTGATGACTTCTGTGCTTGAGATGATTCTTCAGTATATCCAAGACCTGTCTTTATCAGAGGAGAACGTTGCACTTTGATAATTTCATCTAAAGTTTCTGATCCTTTAGCAAACTTAAGATTGAGATATTTTGTTTTCTCAATTTCTTTTCTTAGACCCACAATTTCACATTCTAACTTTTCATTGTGTTTTTCCCTTTCAGCAAGTTGGAATGTAAGAGTATCTATAATCATACTCTTTTCTTCTAAACAGATTTTAAGTTTAGAAATTTCTTCATAGATACCATCTTCATCTAAATCATCCAAGAAATCATCATCTTCAAAAGCCATCAGAAGTCTATAATCATTACTATTTTCATCTTCATCACTATTTGATAAACCATCACTATCTTCATGCGTATAGTAGCTCTTCTTATTTACACTTTTCTTTCTATTCCATTTTTCTAATTCCTTACCTTTATCAAGCTTATCTTTTTGAGGACATTTGGTAGCATAATGACCTACTCTTCCACAAGCAAAACATTTGAAAGGTAGTTTACCTCTGAATCTTCCAGAACCCCGTTGAAGTTTCTTGACAAAGTTTGATTCTTCCTCTCCTTCTGATGTATGTCCTGACTCATTGACTTCTCCTTTTCCTAAAGCTTTAAATGCAGCTTCTCTCATATCTAATGGACCCCCTTTTCTCATTTAGAAAGCAGTTAGGATTATGTGTAGCTGTGACATAGTAATACTCTGAAGATCCTGCTTTTCTTCTATGGCAAAAAACTTAGAAGACAAGGATCTTAGAACCTTTTCAACTAAAGTAACTTCTTTTATCTCTTCACCCAAGTTTTTCATGTGATTAACAATCTCATCTATACATAAGAAATAATTAGCTACACTTTCATCATTGTGCATTCTGAGAGTTTCATATTGAATTCTGAGAGATTGTAGTTTTGCACGTTTTACCTGATCGTCTCCTTCATAGCTTAGAATGATCTTGTCCCATATTTCTTTGGTGGTTTTGAGCTGCATAACCTTGATGAATTCTAATTGTGACAGACTCCCCAATAGAGTATTGACAGCCTTTGCATTTGTTTCATACTGCTTTTTACCTGCCGTATCTGTAGGAGTTGTTGATGGAAATGTGTATCCTCCTTCCACGATATCCCAAACTTCTGTTCCAAGAGATTGAAGGTAGGTTGTGGTTCTTACCTTCTAATAGACGAAGTTGCTCCCATCAAAGATTGGTGGCTTGATGGATGCCTCTCTTTCGTAGTTGCTCATGATGATAGATCTTCCTTCAAGCGATCAAGCTTCTTCTGAAGGACCTACTCTGATACCAATTGTTGGAAATAATACTGAGAGGGGGTGAATCAGTATTAGCAACTTAACAATATTTCATTTCCATAAACAGATTTGTATATGCTACTTCTGTTAATGCAACTTGCATATATACACAACTGTGTTTAGAGAAACCAGCGTATACCTTGTAAACTTATTATTTAGTCAGTTGATCTTTAATCTGTGTATCAGAACCATATAAGCAGTAACAGGTATAGTAAAAATAGAGCAGACAATCACACATAAGAACAAAAGATATAAGGTGGAAACCCAATGTGGGTGAAAACCACCTACTGCAATTTGTCTCTATCTTCTTTTAATAAGAAACTTCTTTTTACAATATTTCTGTACTGGTGCAGTCTTATACAAGTACGCAGGCTTCTACCTACAGAAGGCTACAACCTTCTCTTGTTCTCCACCTTCTCCTGGAAGTGAGCTACAACCCCCTTAGCTCTTGTACTAGCTGATGTACTAGTACATAGGTGCTGACCTACAGAAGGCTACAACCTTCTCTTTTCTTCCAAGGACCACATTTCATAAATTTTCAAACTGGATCCATCAATAACATCAATCAAACATCAAATATATATGCATCAATCAATCTCCTTTGCACCAACCAAAACTGAATCAAACAATCACTTTTCTGAAAGCTATAACCAGAACACAATAACAATACCCAGAACCCAATGCAAAACCCAGAACACTGCAACAACAAATAGAAGTAGCTAAAACATATTTTATGAGACGTACGCTACTTCAATGTGTTGAACCTATGTTCATATGCTATTATCTGAAAGCAGACCTGCGTATATGCCGTTTTGAAATGCCGAACCAGCGTGTATATGCACCTTTGTTATACTGAACCTGTGTACAGATCTGTAAAAGATGATTTAACCTTTACAACTATTCAGACATTAGTTATACCCAGATCATCAGATTTATATATTACGACATGTGCCAATAAAAGATCAAAACCACACAATGATACTTCTCTTCAAGCCTAAAGATCTTGACCCATCAATAGAAATTTATCCTTCTTCAAGTGATCAGGTTCCTCCTTGATTCAGATCCAACATAACCCAATGACCAGTAGTCTAGATCTTGCTCTTCATTAGATATTCAATACTTGAGTGCTTTTGCCTAATGATTTCCTTCTCCTTTTATAGTCTTAGGCCTTACTCAATACCATGGTCCAAAACCACTTAGAAGTAATACCTAAGACCAAATACCTAGGGTCAACACTTCGGTCAAGATACCTTGGATCAATACCATGGGTCAAAATACCAGGGACCAAATACCATGGACCAAAACTAAGTTTTCCAACATGTATGCACTTTTCCTTGTGTGAAAGAGTGTGTATACGCATACACATCTTTTGGTCTGCTAGCCCGCGTGTATACGCGGCTTGCTCAAGGGGAACCTCTGTATACTTCTTTTTCTTTCATTCTATGAGCCTGAACTGTGATCTGTCATCTAAATGAGTTTCCATCAAGGAAAACACCTGTGTCATAGCACCAAACCTGTGTCATAATGCCAACACCTTCGCGCAAGTTGCTTATCCCTCTTCTCTACCCTTCAGTACCTTCGCGAAATGTTACAATCGGCTTCCGTGCAGCCCTAACCAGGGGTTGATATGCTTTTGCACTGTTAGGGAAGCGAACTGCAATATCTCCCAAACTAAGCTAAGTATCTTACTTATTTTATTAACAAATCTTAGTTAGCTTCGCATAAACAGATGCTCTTACTTGCGTTCACTTAACCAATATAGTTATACACATTCGCTCATCATATAAGCATTAGAAGTGAAATTCATACCCAATATAATAGATGCATAAACAAGAAATAAAGATGCAGAAATTATAGAATACTTCTCTTTATTGATAATTCCATATTATTATAGATTCGACTCGCCCCGCGCACTCCGCTGCAGGGATCCATGCACTCAGCTGCAGACTTCTAGGCCTCTACGCACTCATCTACAAAGCCTCTACCTACGCTACGACCCAAAACTTACACTTCTACTTCAGAGATATTTCTCATACATCTTGGATAATTTATTTCTTCGTGTCTTTTAACTACTTAGAGCTTCGCTCTATTTATACAATCCCATGGTCCATGGACCATGGGTAGATCATTTAAAACCTACATTACATTATCAAAATAAGGGTGGACAACCCTATGACTCTTTAACATCTACGCGCTCCGCGACCACAAAATGCGGAGTATTTACATTTGGATTACAAAAATTGGACCAAAATATGGGCTTTAAGCCCCAAAACTGCCCTTGGGGGATCCCGCGCCCAACAAGCCCCCAACACAAACATCGTGACTCGCCCTCGAGTCACTCTACAAGTGCGGAGATCTTAGCGCGAAGACCTCCCAGCTCTGTTTGGATCACTGCAACTTTGGCAGCACACTAAGTGACTGCCTGCTAGACTTCTTCCATGCGCTGTTTGGTGACTGTTGCTGAACTATTTCTCTGAATATTCTGCTGAGCTGCCTGCAGTTTCATAATATTTCCTTCAATGGAGGTTGTGATCGCGTAAGCCTCGTCTATCCATGGCTGTAGGCGCGCTTTTAAGATTGCTTCTTTATGCCAAGCAACATCCACCTGTTCCTTGAGCGCCTTTGCCTCCTGCATCCGTGCAAGCCTTTATGTAAGGGCAACCATCTGTGCGGTCCCTTTTACCTCATCATACCTCTGTTGTAGCTTGCACGCCTCTGTCTCCAGGTGCTCTACATTCGGGTACTCCTGCAGGGTGGTTAGGACCTCAAATGACTGTTTGAAAAGCTGTATGTAGTCTGCCACTGCACTGTCAACCGCTGCTATTGCTGTTGCAACAGCGGTGGTACATCGTTCCCTGATTTCCGGTGGAGTTGAAGGTTGTGCCTTCAACTGAAATTCTACGATTTTTAGCTACAACTCTAGATGAACCCTGTCTATCTCCGCTCATGCGTCGCGCACCCCTGTGGCTGTAGGAATTTACAGGGTAAGTTCCTCAGACATAACACCAAAGGACACCGCTCACAAACAGATCACAGATCAATACACCAGTATTCTTGATGTGGTTAAAACCTCACAGAGGGAAACAATCCACGACCTGAGCCAACGCGACCACTTCAGGCAATTAATAAAAGAATGAAAATTTACATAAGCTTCTCTCATGAATGGTTACCCTACAAATGACCCTCCATGCTCTTTAAATAGAGATCATGGACCAATCGGGTGTTAAGCCATGGATCAAGTGTCGGTAATACCGAGGAGAGAATGAACTGTCAGATCACTACATATCATGACCGTTGGATTGTAAGTTACAAAAGTACATAGTAAAGAAACACACTTTACCTAACTCTACACTAGACCAAGTTATACTTAACTATTTCCTATATGTTGGAATATCCTAACATCCCCCCTTAAGAACAACTTGGGATAGGATTGAAGGATGTACAAATGTGACACAATAGGAGAAGGAAGGAGGCACTAGAGCCTATCCCCCTTAGTGACAACTTCCTGAACTCCAACCATAAATCGAATTTTAGTACACTTCGCCTATGTGAGAGCCTTTGTAAAGATGTCTGCAACTTGATCATCTGTTGAACAGTATTGTACTTCAAGAACATGGTCATGAATGAGCTTTCTGATGAAGTGCATGTGCAGTTCAATGTGTTTTTTGTGCTGATGTTGGACTGGATCTTTGCATAGTTGAATGGCACTTTGATTATCACACCAAAGTGTAGTGGGCTGTTACTACCGAAAGCCAAACTCTGACAGGATTTGACGAAGCCATAGGCTTCCTTACTAGCTTCTACGGCACCATGATACTTTGCTTCTGGTGAAGAAAGAGAAATGGCACTTTGTTTCTTGCAAGCCCATGTAATAGGTCCTAAACCAAGAGTGAACACATAACCTGCAGTAGACTTCCAATCATCAATGTCACCAGCCCAATCGAAATCAGTGAAACAAACCAATAGAGGAGATGCTTTTGCACTGTAATGAATCCCAAACTAAATTGTACCTCGAACATAACAAAGTATTCTTTTAGCTGCTTTCCAATGACTTTCATGTGAGTTTTGCATAAACTAAGCAATAAGGCCAAAAACAAAGGAAAGGTCAGGACGAGTATGGGTTAGATACAAAATTTTTCCTACAAGTTGATGGTATAAGGTAGCATCAAGTTCAAGGGAAGTAAAAGTGACTGAAAGTTTGGCTCCACACTGAAAGGGAGAAGGTGCTGGCTTACAGTCTTCCATGTGAAAATGGCGTGGAAGATCACAGGCATACTTGGATTGGGAAAGGGAAATACCTTTCTTAGATTGCAAGACTTGAAGACCAAGAAAATAATGCAAGTGTCCTAAATTTGTGAGTTCAAACTTCTTTTTAAGGCCGGACTTCACATGGTTTATAAGGTTGGGATCACTACCAGTAAGGATGAGATCATCAACATAAAGAACAAGAATGATAAGAGACTTGCCCACTTTCTTGGTGTAGATAGTATTATTAGAATGACACCTAGAAAAGCCAGTTTCCAAAAGAAAGTTATCCATTTTGGCATACCAAGCTCGAGGGGCTTGCTTGAGACCATAAGGGGATTTCTTAAGCCGACATACAAGAATGGAGTCTGTTTGTATAAAGCTAGTAGGTTGTTCCATATTCATGCAAGTCCCCATGCAAGAAGGCGGATTAACATCCATCTGATGGACTTCCCATTTGAAAGAGGCAACAAGGGAAAGAACAAGGTGGATAGAGTTCATTTTGGCAACAGGGGAGAAGGTTTCATTATAGTCAATGCCTTCAACTTGTGAAAAACCCTTAGCAAAAAGACAAGCTTTATGTTTATCAACTTTTCCATCTGGTCCATACTTGGTTCTATAAACCCATTTGCATCTAACAAGTTTTCGTCCCTTTGGAAGAGGAACAAGATCCCATGTATCATTTGCCAATAATGAACGATATTCTTAATTCATAGTTGCATCCCAATCTGGATGGACTGAAGCTTCTGCAAAGGTGTTAGGATCATAATTCGCTAAAGCTGGAGCCAGTAAAGAAGAGGCTCTATCGAACTGAGAACGTGTACATCGTTGATTTATAGGATCACTGGCAAGAGCACTTGCTGCATCCCGAGTAGCAGGGACCCATTTTGGAAGCTGAGGAGCTGAAGGAGGATCTTGAAAAGGTGGAGGAGGATTGTCATCCTCACTGTCATCATTTGAAGAAGAAATATTTTCAGAAGTAGAAGGGATAGAAAGAGGTGGAACATCCTCCGAACTAGGCTTGTAGGTCGATATATTTTTAGCAAACTTTACATCTCTTCTAATTATAACATTTTTGGACTTAAGTGGAATAAGTCTATATCCTTTGACATCTTCAGAATATCCAACAAAAATACATTTTTCACTCTTAGGTTCTAAAGCTTTATGTTTCTCATCTGGAATATGGGCCCATGCTTCACTTCCAAAAACATGAAAGTGACTTACATCTAGTTTAATTGAGCTCCATGCTTCTTCTAGAGTTATATTCTTTAAAACCTTAGTAGGAGTGCAATTTACTATGTAATTTGAACAGTTAATTGCTTTTGCCCAAAAATTAAGACTAAGTCTTTTAGATTGAAGCATACAATTAGCCATTTCCTTTAAGTTGTGATTCTTCTTTTCAGCTACACCATTTTGTTGTGGAGTATATGGAACAATATGTTGTATTTGAATTCCATTCTCAATGCAAAAGTTGATGAATTTGTTGTTAACATATTCTCCACCATTATCAGATCTTAACTTAAGAATTTGATGTCCGAATTGTTTTCAACAAAGGCCTTAAAGGCCAAGAACATGTTAAATACTTCACTCTTGAGTTTTAAGAAGTATACCCAAGTGTGTTTGGAGAAATCATCAATGAAAGTTAAGAAATAATTGTAGCCAGAGAATGAAACAACTGGAAGTGGACTACGTAAATCACTATGCACAAGTTGTAAAGGGGCTAAGGCATACCAAGAGGCACGTTTTTCAAAACTATCCTGATGATGTTTTCCGAGTACACATCCAGAAAAAACACCATCTCTGCAAGATACCATTGGAAGACCTGTCACCATATTTTATTTACATAGATTCTAAAGGGAGCGATAGTTTAAGTGACCAAATCGCTCATGCCAAAGTTTGCTCACTTCAACATTATGAGCAACAAATACTGAGGGAAGATTTGATGACCCAAAGTTGTTAAACTTATACAACCTTGTAGAATCATCAGCAACGCCAGTAGCTAAAATCTGTCTAGGTTCTCTTAGGTCCTTAATTACAACATCGTGAGGTGAAAATTCAACGATTTTACCTTCACCTGAATGAGTTATCTGATATACAAATAGAAGGTTGCAGGATAAGCTTGGAACACATAATACATCATTAAATTGACCATTGTTTAGATGAACAGTTCCAACCCCTACAACACTAAGAGATCTATCAACACCAACATATATATTTTTGGTGTTACAATCATTTAAAGAGGAAAACATGGCTTTGTTTTTGGCCATGTGATAAGAAGCTCCAGAATCAATGAGCCACTCATGAGAATGAGAAGAAGAAGATACATTTAATGCATAACCAGGTCGAGATGCTTGACAACCACATGCAAAAAGTGTTATTCCTGAAGATAAAGTTGAAGTAGAAGAGTGCTCCAAATAGATGTTATGCTTCTTCATTGTTGCTTCCAAGGATTCCATCTTTTTAAAGCATTTGGATTCTAAGTGGCCATCTCGATTACAAAAGTGGCAATGTCTATCAGTCTTCTTCCCTTTTCTTTTATTTGCCTTATCATTTTGTTGAAATGATTTTTCATTTTGAGGCTGAAATTTTTTAGGACCCTTGTTTGGTTTAGGACCATTCTTTTTAGGATACTGCTTCTTAGGATTCTTTGAAATTAGTTGTTGTTGGGTGGCTAAGGCTTTCTTAGAAGAGTTTCCAAGATTAAGAAGACCAAGATGTAAGAGTTTTTCTTGTTCTCTTATTAAAGAATCACAAAAGGCATCAAAGGAAGGGGACTTGTAGTCTTGTCCTTGAGAAATGAAGGCTTCTCTTGTAGAATGGAAGGTGGAAACAAACACAGAGTAGGCTGGTCCCAACTTAGTAAGAATGGAATAGAAAAAGGCTACCATCTTCTTTCTTAACCTTAACACCTTCCAAGAGAAGTCTAAGGGTCTTGAACTTGGAAAAAAAAATATTCAAAGGAAGAAAAATTATTGGGGTACAATGTAAGCAACTCATTTTCAAGTTGATGGGCTCTAATTTCATTTTTAATTCCAAAAACTTTAGTGAGTTGTTTCATTGCTTCATTAGGAGTATCAAGTTCTGCAATATGGAATCTAAGTTCTGGAGAAACAAACATCCCTATCAACCCACGTGCTTGATCTTTCCTATTTTCCCATTTGGTTGCCTTATCTTCATCTTGAGGTTTGGTTTCTTGGCCTAAGGCTATTCTATAAAGACCTTTACTTCTAAGTAAATCCAAAATGTAGGACCACCATTGGAGTTAGTTGGTGCTGTCAAGAATAACTTGGAATTGACTTTCCATTTTAACAAAACTGAAGCTATAGATGTTGAAACTAAGTGTTCCAATGGAAAGATCTCGAAATATTAGGTTGATTAAAAAAAAACGGCTCTGAAAATGGCTTCCAAATGAAGAAGTTATGGCTTTTTGAAGAAATGTTGTTGAAGACGCTGACAAAGTGCGTGAATGTGTGGAAATGAATGATAATGTTATATTAAACCCCCTGCCCCCATCCCACAAGCCCCCCCTTCCCCCTCCCCCTACCCCCCTTTCCAAACATAAATATAATTAGCTCACTTTTTAAAAAAAATTATGTGACTCACTTTTATAAATAAGTGAAAGTCACTTTTACAATGGTACTTTATGAGTTACCCACTAAATTGTCACTTAAATAAAAGATAAAGAGACTTTAGAATTATAAGTGACTCACTTTTTATAATGGGTGAGAACACTTTTACATAAAGTAACTTTAAAACATAAGCTACATGTGTTTTTTGAAAAAGTAACTCAACAAAAAGAAAGACTTGAACTCAAGACCTCTATTCTCATAAAGTAACTTTGGACCAAGTGAGCTAGTTTAAAATGTTTTTTTTTTTTTTTTTCACTGAAGCTTTTTGGTGCATGCTTACTTGAGAAAGCTCTCTTTTTCCTACAAAACAAAAAACACAAAACCCAACACGGACATACAAAAAAAAAGAAACCTTACTGCTTCGAGTTAGCTTTAGCCAAAGACTAAATATTTTCCTCAATGTTTCTTATTTTCCGAGATCACACTAAGGCGTGGCTGAAAAGAGCATACGCATGAGCAAAATCCTTCCTTTCTATTTCTGATTTTCCCAGATCTCATAGAGTTTCAGGGCAAAGAGCATACACAGAAATGAAAGGTATAGATCCGGTAATAAAAAACAGAGAGTTAAATAAATTGAAATAAACAAAGATAAAATAACTAAAAACTGCAAATAAACAGTGTATACCTCTAGATCTTAAAAATGACGTAGCTAGGGCTACTGGAAACCTTTTCGCATCAAATGAAAGGGGTTCGTCACTGGAATAGATGCTCCTAACGCAATAGGGCAGTCCCCTTGGCTCGAAAGTAGTTAGAAACAGTAGATCTAGGAAACGACAGTCGGATGCAATTCTACCAGCTTCAGATTTGGATCACCAATGGATGCGGCCCTCAAATTGCTCTGATACCATGTAGGAACTTACCTTGTAAATTCCTACAGTGGCCAATTTTCGGATGCGCGCCTCCACCAGTTCTTCTGCCTGAATTTCCAAGTCCGGGACCATCCGACAGGCTTCCTCCACAACCTGCATTATCTTCTTATTCTTCTCTACTGATTCGTTGCGTTGCAGGCCCAATTGCTCGATGTTGATGTGCTGCTCGCTCATCACCTACAGAGCGTGACTCTCCTGGTCCCTGAGTTTCACTGGGACTCCATCTTGTAAGAGGTAGAGCTTCTCCCGAGGGAGAGCAGCCATGTTCAATCCTACCCCTTTCAGACTGCTAACCGTAGGCATGTCGGCCTCATTTTCTATAGTGAGTGCCCCATCAGGTAGCAGTACCGTGTTAGTCACCCTTGTGCAGAACATCCCCTCGACCGCTGAAGTGTTGATCACGAGAATGGTGGACATTATGCCAACCTGGGGAGTGCGAACCTGCAATTCCTGTAGTTCTGTTCGAAGAGCCACCAATACCAACGGTTGTTATTCTTCAAATTATTGGAGGGCCTCCGCGATGACATCCCTCACTATTTCTCTGATGTCATGCAAATCCCCCTTAGTGAGGGTGATTGGGTCGAAGGACGTTTTGGATGCCTTGGTTTTCTTTTGTGGCACTACCTTCTCTCGCAGTCGTGGATGCTTGAGTTGGGTGGATGTCATCTGCGAGTCCGTGCCACCTTGTTCTGTCTTTGTTTCTGCCTCAGTGTCGTGCGAAGGTGACCTCTGTCCTTCGCGCTCTTCTTTGCCTGTTTTCTATTGTTCTGCCACTTTCACGCCATCACGCGCTACCTGGGCCTTAGCCTTTGCTTACTCTTTTCTACACTTCTCTTCCAGTTGTGCCATTCAAAGCTTTGTCTCTTCCTTCTTGCGCTGTGCAGCGGACTTGTCTGTTTCCACCGCGGAGCTAGCTAGAGCACGTCACTCTGACGGCTAAGACTCAAGGATTGCAACAATGACATCGTCATTCGCCAGGTACGGTAGCTTATGCCATGTCTTCGTAGGGTCTTTCCGCGCCCTAATAAAAACATGGTGGAAATCTGCTTTGAACTCTACAAAGCTCTGTAGACTGGCGTATCTTATGGGCGACAACCATAGCTTGCAATTGATCCCCATCCGGATATTCATCTCCATTAATACCAAAAAAATCTTGCTTTCGTTTATTCACTGCATGTCCTTGGTCGACCATAGTGAAGTGTACTTCGCTGTCTCTGGAAGGTCCGGTGCAACCGAAGGGAATTGGCTATCTTCGGGCAGCTCCCATGCCACCAGTACTATCGACAATAGGAGCCATGCATAGTGAAACATTTTGCCCTGCTCCTATGCCTCGCGACAGTTCGCAAGGAACTCGCTGCATAGATAGTTCGCCCAATTGAACTGGACTCCTTCTGCACATTGGCCCATTAGTGCAACCACGGGTGCAGGCACCTCATCTGTGTGACACTTTCACATCACTTTCCCTGCTAGTATTTGTGTCGTGACCTTGACTATAGGGTTGTTAATGCTAGAGATGGCGTATCCTCGCTTCTTCTTCTCCAACTTGAACTTCTTCTTCATCGCTTCCACGAGGGCCAACTCGCCACCTTTTCCTTCTGATATGTTGGTTGGATCCTCCCCTAAGTAAGGCAGTCGTGCAATTCGATGAATCAGATGGTTTGTAATGGGGATGGGCTCCTCTAACCACAAACGCCCATCATGCACCAAGCAAAGCATCTGCCTAATGATGAAGACGATCACTAGGGCACAGTGATAATGTGGCACCCAGAGTAGGTTAAGCAACCCGGCTTTCTCTACAACTCTGAGCCATGTTCGCTGCTCCAATTGAATTGTTCCAGCAGTCGCGTCAATATTCTAGTGCATTAGCTTCTCAGTCACTAAATGCGGGAACTTCTCGTGGTCTGCGAGGTCCTAATCTTCAAACTTCAACACAGGAACCCGCCCCAAGTGTGGTCCCTCAAAAACAATATCGTCTGGGAGCAATGGAGTTTGCAGAGAGATCTTGCTCTCATCTATGTCCTTCGACACCATGGCTTTACCCTTGCGCGGAGGAGCATATTCAGGTAACTGGGTAATAGGGTCCGTACCCTGGGTTTCAACTTCCATCTCTACATCCTCCTCATCCACCAGGATTTCTTTAGACTCCTCCTCATCGGCCTCTAGATTAATGGCCTTCCCCTTTTCCTGCAAGGTGAGCTTGGTCCTCTGTGGGTTTTGTGGTGAGATGCGCACCGGGATCATAACCTGATTATCCTTCTTAGGTCTTGGTGTTCTAGGTGATTTAGGGACCTCAACTGTTATTCTGATGCTCTCTGGGGCTTCCACTACCGTAATTTCTTGCGCAGCTTCCTCGTCTGTCAACATCGTTCTAGTCAGGAGGTCCTATGTCTCCTTCGGTAATGTTTCAAACACTGAACTTGCTCTCAAAGCCTCAAAATTCAAAAGGTCCATACACACTTGATAGCACAACAACTGAATTTTCAAAATGCCATTTTTTTCATTGGACAGCTACTTGTAATTTATAGGGCCTTTTGAATTTGAATTCAACTGTTCCCCCCACATTCGGTCCATTAATGCTAGATTGGCAGCAGTTTTTCAAGAATCTAACCCATAAATATCGCCTTAAATGCCTTCTGCCCGCTCCATTTGGCCTCAAACTGACCATTAAATCATGAATAGTGACTTTAACGATCACTTTCTGATGGACCTGTGTGTTAGCACATCTATCTTCGCACTGTCACAGACCTTGTGACACTTCGCACAATCTTAAAATTGTGCAGCCTCCAACTCGGGCAGTGTAGTTTATAGTCTCGCGCCTCCTTTCAGCTGCCTAGGGTGCTAAGACTGTGCTTCTGTCATCTAGTCAGATGGTCGGGCCACCTGACTATGGCTTCAAATGACTGCCATTCAGTTTACCTGGGAAGGGATCTTCATTTAACTTAACCAGCTCGACCGCGCCACCATCAGTAATCTCCTTAATAACATACGACCCATCCAATGCATTCTGAGTTTCCCTATAAATTTACCAAACTTGCTGTCATACAACAACACCAAGTCATTCACCTTAAAGGTGCGTAGCTTAATATGTCAGTCATGCCACGCCTTTTCACGCTGCTTTTGGACCTGCTGGTGAAATCTAGCCAAAAATCTCTCTTCTTCCAGCTCATCCAACTGCACGAGCCTCTCTTCCAAGGCTCTGTGATCTGTCATACCTATGGGTGCTGTTATGCACAGACTTGGCACAATGTATTCCATAGGCATCACAACTTCAACCCCGTATACCATCATAAAGGGTGTCTGTCCCATTAACTTCTTACATGTTGTTCGATAAGCCCACAATACTACAAGTATGCATAGGTCCCAATCACTTCATTGAGCATTGCATACCTTGGTCAGCGCATTTTCAAGAACTTTGTTGAATGCCTCCACTGTCCCATTAGCCTGTGGGTGATAAGGTGTGCTCTTTTGATGATACACCTAAAATTCCTCCATTAGTGCGCTAATCGTCTCATTCAGGAAGTGCGTACCCCGATCACTCATCAAAATATTTGGGCATCGAAATTGTGTTAGTACATGTTCAAATAGAAACTTCACGATCGTCGTGCCTGTGCAATCCTTCACCGGCTGCGCTTCTGCCCAACGAGTCAAGTACTTTGTCGCAGTGATAATGTACCTTGCGCCTGTCTTTCCTTGAGGCTGAATAGGTCCTACAAAATCTATTGCCCACTTTTCGAAAGGTTGCAACGTCATTTGTGGATTCAAAGGCATTTCATCCCTCCGTGATGGCTTACCTATTCTTTGACATACGTCGCACGCCTTGCAATATGCTTTTGAATCCTGATGAAGGGTTGGCCACCACAACCCTGCACGTAGAATCTTCTACGCGGTTGCTCTCCCTGCATAATTTCCTCCTGCGGCACCCCCATGAGCATTTGCAAGGATGTTGCTTTGTTCAAACTCAGGAGCATACCTTTGCAGTATTTCATCATTCCCCATTTTATATAGATGGCCAGCAATGACAGAGAAGTCTGCCACGTGCACCACTAATTCCTTATTTTGCAGGATAGAGTATCCTTCCAGCATGGTTCCAGTTGTTAGGAAGTGTATTATATCCTCGAAATTTCCATCTGCAACACACACAACAAAAAGGTGCGCGTTAGGTAATCCTTCCTCCAAACTAGTGGGTTCCTCCCCTGTCTCAATGCGCGACAGGTGGTTAGGTCTCGCGTTAAATTGTCCAGGTTTCACAACAACTTCAAAATCGTATTCTTGGAACAATAAGAGCCATTTGTAGATGCGCCCCCCCAACACAGGCTTATTGACCAGGTACTTTAGCGTGGAGTGATCTGTATACATCTTAAAGTGGCCTCCTAGCAAGTAGTGTCAATACTTCTGGAGGGCATACACCATAGCTAGACCTTCGTGCTAAGTCATGGAAGAGTTCTTCTCCGCTTTGGCCAACTGCGCACACGGATCATTCTGCCCATTGTACATGTCTTTCAGTCACATCTTAGGTTTCCCAAATCGTGCTCACATCATTCTCCTACATTCGTTCCAATCATCAATGCTTCCTTTGTGTGTACCCCACCATCTTGCAGGCGGAGTGCGCAGTACCCAGTCCAAGGCCTAGAAGCATTGCTTTTCTGGCACCTCCCTTTCAAATGCATCCAAGAAAGTATCTACCTCAGATAGACCATCATAAGTAGGTAGATTTCTTACTTCTGATGACACGCAACGCAGTGATCATGTCATCATGTTGCAATTCAGCATAGTTACCTCGTGTAACCAATTCTGCCAATGTTCTATTTCTTCATCGGAATCCGAAGTGCAGGAACTCTTACGCTCCCATGTAATTTTCCCATCCATGGTGGGATTCACCCAATCTTGGTCTCACATTGTTATCTTATAGATGCAGTCCAGGTCATCATCACTCTCATAGTCACGAACTGGTTCTGTATAGCACGATCCCTCAACAAGAACCAAGGGTATTATTACGTGTAGTGATTTCTTCTCAAAGATCATCTTTCACTTCTTCAGAATGATTATGCCGTTCATATCAGTAGCCCAGTCAATTCCCAAGAGTGTAGGGTAGGGATTGTTGTCATAAACAATCTCTATTACTTCAAAATCTACCAGCGCAATTGCTTCCTCAATATCCATGGTTACTCCTTGCAGTCGCCCCATGGGTATGATTTTTTGTTGATTCGCCATCCTCAGCTAAATCGGAGACCATTGTAGCATAGGTCTCCCCATTCGCTCCCATGTCTGTTTTGGTAAAACATTCGCATCTGATCCCAAATCCATAATGACTTGATCCATCTCGTATTCTCCGATCTGTGCAGTTAGTCTCATTTCACGCCCTATCCTTGTTTTATGTTTTTTGATCTTCTGGACTATGCGTAGTTCTCCTGGTGCGGTCCTAGCACATCTATTGATAAGTTCCTATAACCCTTCATAACCTTACTATTGTGCAGTAACTTCATACAGGTTTCCAGGAAAGTAGTGAGCATAGAGGGGTCCATCTCCGGCTTAGGCTTATCTTTGCTTCCTGAAGTGGAGGCCTCAGCGAAGCTCTTCTTAGCTTCCATGAAGGTTTCCCAAGTGCACTCCAAATCAAATTCAGACTCTTTCGCCAGGGCTTTTCGAACCCATGTACTATCTCCCGATTGTTTCCCCTTGTCATCTCCCATCGTGATTCCACTTCGGAGCACTATATTTATGTTTGGATCTTCCTCGCGCGGCTCAGACCTCATCATCTGCAGGTTCTGAGTTAGGGGAGGCGGTAGCGCTCCTTTGTCATGTATCCTGGCTATCAGTGTAGGACAATCTTTTGTTTCATGATCAAACAGCATACAATACTTGCACGATGGGCATGTTGGATTAGTGAAATCGCGGGCATAGTGTCCTGGCCCCCCGCAATTGTAGCAAATCAACTGTCTGCGACCTCTACCAGGTCCTCCTTTACCACGGCCTCGTTCGTGCCCCTGAAATCTTGTCTGCGATATCCTTGCATTTTGGTCAAGGGGCTGCGTTTTGACCTGAATCCTGTAGGTGGTAGTTCTATCCATCATCAATTCATAGCTCCTACAAGTACGCTCATCATGTCTGACCGATCTGCAAAAGTTGTAGAACAACTATTGCAGAGTTTGCCTATACTTCTATAACAAGTGGCAATTATCTGTGTCATGTTTTCCAGCCATTTGACAGATAGCGCACCATAAAGTAGGCATCACGCTAGGTCTTGCTTGAGCTTTCGGCCTTAAAGGCATCGGTCCTCCTCCTGCAAGGTAATTTGTAAAGATCGGGCAGTGGTATTTGTCATGACCCTGGCTCTTGCATTTCACGCACCATACTTCTTCACGTACCTCTGGCCGAACCGTCCTATCCTGCTTCAAGCTTTGCATCTCAAGGCACAGATTCTTCAGCTGCGCATGGATCTACTGAACTCCTAGATTAGGATCTTGCATCAGAGTCTCATGTAGTCTCATGGCAATCTCCAAGGCCTCTACCTGAGTTGTTATCTTCTGTTGCGATACCGCACTCCTTAAATGTGATAGTAGTGAAGCCATAAACCACTTGCAATGTTATCCATCTGTCAAATTCATATTGGCTTCGCGGATCGTACATTTCAGGCTATGATCTAGTTCCCAAGGTGTCTCACCTGGTAGCATCGTGATCTATTTGAATCCCACAATCGACTGCGCTTCAAATTTAGGCCTGCTAAATTTCTTATTCAGTGCTGCTTGGATGTCCGCTACTCTAGTGTTCAGGTTATCGTTAGAGTACTTAATATACCAGGTTAGCACGCGATCTTGTAGAGCACTAACCAATGTTTTCGTCTTTATGTTATCATCTGTAACACCTTGAGCTTCCCATAGAGCCCTCACAACGAACCAGAATTGGTTCGGGTACTCATTTCCCAAGACTTTGAACAAAGGAAACTTCATTTTGTTTGCCATACTGAATCACGGTGGTAGCGGAGATGGTACGGGTGAAGTTGGGGGTGATGGTGGTGAAGATGGAGGTGGTGTGGGCAGAGGTGGTATTCATGGAAATCCATGTCTTATCAATTGAATAACACTTCGCAGAGAGACCTTCGCTATCCATTATTTGTCCCTTCGCGGTGGTGAAATCAAGGGGCTATACTCTGGACCCTTAATTCCTTCGTTTCTGTAACATTTTCCACTTCGTGTAGTCCTAAACATCAAGGTAACTACATAACCAGTTTTTCGCACAACAACATTTTAATCCAAGTATTCAGAGATTTTACGTACTTACCTCGCAGTCCTTTGAAAAAGCGTCACTCTGCCTAGCTATAGCTGACTGAGGTGTTGACCACAAACTCAGTAAAAAATCCTCCTATGATGCGATCGAACCAATGATCGACGGCGCACGCGATCTTATCCTCCGCTGCTTACAACCTTCACACTAACTCTAGGGTCCACATAATAGGACATTGAGTTTCCACCTTCCTTGGCTATCTGCTAGCTTTGTGATCCACTTGTATAGCTCAGTAGGGAAAGAGGTGAAAAATATTTTGTGGATCTCCGTATACAGGTATTGGTCCAACCATTGTTCTTTTGACAATCGCAGGTTTATGTTCTCCTGCGTCGTGAACTCGTGAATCCTTCTGTCCAACCAGCCTTCAATTTCTTTCTTAGTTGGATTCCAGTGATACGACATCACACATCTCTATGTAGATTCTGGTCCCGACAATGGAACCATTTGTTGGCTTGTGGTGGCCTGACTTAGGTTCAGCGTTATTTAGCCAAACAAATCCCTACACTACTGGCCCTTTCGGCATCAGCCCGCGAAGCGTGGACTGAAGTCTCACCCGAAGCAATATGGGGGGATGCTAGAACCAAGTTTCTGCACCCTTGAGATGGCTGTGATGTCATTTTATTCCAACTATACATGCATTCACACAGGTTGCTTATCCCTCTTCTCTACCCTTCAATACCTTCGCGAAATGTTACAATCAACTTCCGTGCAGCCCTAACCAGGGGTTGATATGCTGCTAAGGCAGCGAACTGTGATATCTCAGAAACTAAGCTAAGTATCTTACTAATCTTATTAACAGATCTTAGTTAGCTTCACGTAAACAGATGTTCTTACTTGTGTTCACTTAACCAATATAGCTATACATATTCACTCATCATATAAGCATTAGAAGTGAAATTCATACCCAATATAACAGATGAATAAATAGGAAACAAAGACGCAGAAATTATAGAATACTTCTCTTTATTGATAATTCCAGATGATTACAGACTCGACTCTCCCTACACGCTCATCTGTAGGGGTCTGTGCACTCAACTGTAGAGCCTCTACCTACGCTACGACCCAAAACTTAGACTGCTACTTCAGATCTATCTCTCATACATCTTTGATCATTTATTTCTTCGTGTCTTTTAAATTCTTAGAGCTTCGCTCTATTTATAGAATCCCATGGTCTGCGGACCATGGGTATATCTTTTACAACCAACATTACATTATCAAAATAAGGGTGGAAAACCCTATGACTCTTTAACATCTACTCGCTCCGCGACCACAAAATGCGGAGTCTTTACATTTGGATTACAAAAATTTGACCAAAATATGGGCTTTAAGCCCCAAAACTGCCCTTGGGGGATCCCGCGCCCAACATGGGTGTACAACCCAAGTCGATTATGATGTAGGTGTTCTACCACATGACTACTAAGAGTCATTTATGGGAATATTGGTAGGCAATATGATTTTGGGTTGAGGGTAAATCTCTCCTATGAGACTCCAGGGTCGAGCGTTTACTTCCCCTTATGATGAGTGATACCTATTGCTACATATGGGTGGAAGTTATTTCTCCTTAATTCTTCTTCTAGATCTGAAAAAGTTTCAACAGATAGAGTTGAGAAGAGCAAGGAAAATTTTAGAACCACCCTAAATTTATATGTATATTAAATGTGCGAATCCCCATGATACATAGGAAAAATGGGAGGCGATTTTATCAATAATATAATATGCATATATAATTTTTTTGGCGAATCTATCACCAGATTACATTATCTTGTAAAGTCATGACGAATATTTCACTAAATTATAAAATCTTGTAAGATCTTGGAAAATCTTTCACTGAATAATAAAACATTGTGAAGTCTTGGCCAATGTTTTGTTAAAGTATGAAAGCATATATGATAATAGGAAAACATATTCATTAAACTATGATATACTAACATACATGTTTGGAAAAAAGAAAAATAATTTTCTCTTCCTACAAACAATGTTGCAAGTTTCAATGGTCGTGTTTGTCAAGGTTCTTACTGTACACTCTTTCATATCCTTCTATTAGTTTTGATAATATTCCACAACAAAGTTCTTGTAGGTGTTGATCTTGACCACCAGTTTTGTCAAGGTAGGAGAGATTAATCTTTTCTCTACCACTTTTGTCAAGCTATGAGAGATTAATGTTTGTATAAATTTTGTTTTACTTTTCTCCCAACTTTTTTTTCCTTGAGTGTTTCCATCACTACCTTGTTTATTCCATATCAAACCAATTTCTCAAATGCCAGCCTAACTGTGACAAAGGAATTTTTTGCTTCACAAATTTGCAGCCTCATTGCAAGGAGAAGTTGTTATATTTGCAAGGGCAATTTATAAACACTTTCATTCGCTCTCTGGGTAGTTTTTAAGCCATTGACCTTCAGGTAGTTCATCTTTCCATATGATATTTGGTCATTACACTCTGTTCTTCAAGAAATATATAAGTTATGAAAGTCATTCTACCATGTCATGAAGTGTTGAATCGAGGGAATCCCATACCCATGAACCTTACCTGCAATCTTACGATGCAGTGTTCTGTTTTAAGTCATTGTGTTAAATTCCCTCCCCTTCAAGCAGCCTTTATGCAAGTAGGAAAATGAAACAGGGACCCCTTACTTATCGACCTTCCTTTCTCTTACCTGGATAGTTGTATCTTACCCAACCAACAAATGGTTCCTACCTTGAATTATGGAGTTTAATAGACCAAAAATAAAACATTTATGTAACTCTAGTCCCCACCACTTGAACACCTTATGGGCCAGCACAAATTAAGGCATGTTAAGGATTTATTCATTAGTCTTCGTAAATATCATTTCAATTCATATTCATCATGGCTTCCGCTAACCACTCATGTAGGGTCACTTGGCTTGGCAAGGCAAATTTCTCATTAATGCTTCCCATCACTCGACCACGTTCAATCATATTCATTTCAACAATTTCATTTTGATTAGCATTGTAAAATTTGTATGTGGTTTTTGTCATCAACAACTACTATTTTTTCTTGAATTGCTCCATCATATTCTTAAGTGGCATTGCCATGTTCATCATCATCACCTAATATATGATAACATCATTGAGGTAGACTCAACATGTTTATAACAACTTTTGCATCTTTATCACTAGGTATTTCAAAAACTTGGCTACAAGCCTCATCATTGGTAAGAGCATCATAATTGACTAGCCAAATTCCATTGCACCTACATTCCACATTAATATTAGAGGGTGTCAAGGTCCTTTCAATATATATGCTAGCAATTTCAACTGTTTCAAACCTTTTTACCCCTTTCCATGGGTTCTTTGCCATCCAATCTATTCTATCACTCCTTAAATAATTCTTAAAAGGACCAAACACACTTCTAGGGGTTGCAACTTATGAGTAATGCCTAAGCAGTGCCAACACTATGTATGCCTATCGTGTTTGCCTATGTGGTTTATAAAACTATGTTGTTGTGATGGCCATAAAAAATTAACAAGTATATGTTTGTGAGATAGATGCCTCCAGGTAAAAAGTGACAAAATGATATAGCCAAATCATAAACAATTATTTAGTCATCCAGGCATTAGGATGTGCAACCACGGATATTCCTTTCTCACAATTCTTGACATGGTTCTTCATATTTTTATTTCCCTAAAACAAATATAGCCTAGACATTGATAAACCAATTGTAATTGCACAACAAAATATATTTATCCACGTTGTTTTTATGAAACACTTTGGCACATTTTCACTCATTCTCTTGGCATTTGTCCACATGCAACAATTCCTTCCAACTTGGAAAGGAAACTTGTCACAATTGCATATATATTTTGTAAACTATATGAATGATCTTTGTATGCCTTGGATAGAGTGTAATAAAACTTGTTCAGAATTTTAGGGTGTAAATCCATAGCTTTGTCTCTATTTAGGATTTCAATTGTTCATAATGCCAGCTCTAGATATATTTTCTTGACCCTCGCACACCCTGATTTCCCCAAAATCCATCTTTGAATGGACTTAAAGTGGAGCAACATTAGCCTTAAGTTGTATCAACTCTAGGTCATGGCCAATTTCAAGTATCTCCTTACATCAATCAACTATTTCCTCCTTTTGTTCAATTAACACTGTAATAACCCCTTTCTTCTTCTTGCTTGCATGAGGTATTTAGCCAATAATGTATTTATGTTGGTGAGTTCCATATTTTCTCACTGCAACTCTTATTAAGCATCCATTCAAGTCAACATCATCAATTTCCTTAAGCATATCCTCTTTAGTTCAACCTCTGTTAACACTAATATTCTTGGTTAAACTTGCACCTTGCACTATAATTCATGCAGAAGCACCACCTTCAACATCTACATTATATGTTGTTCAACTTTTATATCATTATGCTCTTTAAAACCTACCAGATTTAACTCCTCATTTGAGGAAGAGTTTTGTAGATGATCAAACCTTGTCACTTGCGTTCTTATCCTCACAAGAGCAACACTATTTCCTCGTGCATGACAAAAAGACATTAAACAAACAAATATTGTAGAATAATAGAGGATAATCATTAACAAGCAGGAAAACGAAAAACTTTAAGGTAAACATAGGTGACAAGAAACAAAAATTTAAGAGAGAGTTTGTGAAATAGTGTTGATCCCTAACTAACGATTCGTGGTGAAAGAAATGTTTGCAATGACCTATAGAGCAGTATTGTAAACTAAGCTGAAGAAATGGTGCTTCCATTAATGATGATTTAGATTTATAATGCTCCATTGGAAATCTTGATTGATGAGTCCCAAGAATAAATATACATTGTATGAAATTCTGACAGTGATCTACAGAGCAGTATTGTAAACTGATTTTCCACAATGGTGCTTCCATGAATTATAGATTAAATGTATAACATTCCATCGGAATGTTGAGTGGTGAATGGTCATCGACATGGATTGCATACGCAGAATGATGATATCTATGTCTGGGATTGATTTGATTATGATCTAGGGGCTCTTAGTTTCTCCTAGCCAATGCTAGTGCTTCTAAAATGTTTAATGGCCTTGGCAGATTGATTTGATTGATGGTCATTTTGAACATAGTTGAATAATTTACTCCTTTGCATTATAGATTGCAAACTTAGGGGTGGGTCATGGAAAGCATTGAATGATAAGCATTACCTATTCATGTTTGATCAAATGCACAAGGGGAAAGAAGCATTGGGCTCTATATGGACTTGAGGTTATACATATTGGAACATCATTTACTGCAGACATTCTCCAGCAATCAACCTCTCTGTCAGATGTGATAGGTAATCTGTACATCAAAATTGAACATTGTTGGACTAAACATTTGATGGCTATTAATGTACAAGTATTTGAAGTGTCTTTACATTAGATCATTTAAATATGTGTTTGGACATGATGTTTTGTATGGTAATGAACTAAGAGTCACTTTCTAGACAATTGTATTCCTAGTGATTTTATGGACTATTTTTAAACTTGTGAGCATTCTTCATTATTTTAATACCACTTTTATAATGTGTTATTAGTGTGTTCTGTTCTGATTTGTTATAGCTTCATAGGTCTAGTTCTACCTCCACTATTGGTCCCCATTCCACTACTGGCTTCCCTCCCTTAGTTTATCACCTGCTCCAGAAGCACAAACTCACGAGGCATTGATTACAATTGAATAGAACCAATGAGAGCTTTACAATAATATCAATGGAGTTGCAACAATAAAAAAACATAATTAGGTCACTGTATCAGGACAATACATTAAGCATGCAATAATTCTTGCGAGAACGATCTCCATTACAACAGGAACGACTGGGGATCATAACATCAAATACAAAAAGATTCAAATCATTGATCAACAAGAGGTGTTGCTTAAGAATAATGTATTACCCCACAAAAAATACCTCATGTTTAATTTCAAATGTATTACAACGAACAATAGAGGAACTGCCAACATAAAATCCCAAGAATCAAATACATGCATAACCCTACAGGGACTTCTGTGTTCTGGCACCAGAGTAATGAAAAATAATCCAGACTGAAAAATGTTATCTTTTGATGAATGGAATATCACAACAATTGTGTAGGAATTAAAACAAATCATGCACAATCACCATATTATCAAACATAAATTCCCATTGAAAAATCAGAGTAGCTGATCAAAAGAAAAAAAGTCTCAATTTTGCAATCTGCTCCAAAAAAACAAGCACAAGAATTTGAGATGATGACTAGACATGGGAAAATCATGGCTGCTATGCAATAACTAATTTTCCTAAATAATGTTACCTTATTCGACCAATAATACTCAAAACACAAAAGTACATTCTACCATTTCTAAAAGAGTCGAGTTGGAATGTACATGTAGATGAAGGTTTCTCATTAAAACACCATTACTATTTGATAAACCACCACGGTTGTAGACGAATTTCAATCCTGATCTTTGACACTTGACCTAATGAAAACCTAAGCTAATTAAATCATATTACTTTATGCCATCCATGACACAACAACAAAAGTTTTATATTCTGCGATTTTTGAGAGAGCCCAACTAGGATGTATATGCAGATGAAAACATGTAAAACACCATTATTACTAATTCAAAACATGCCAAGTTTTTGCCTATAACCTAACTCTCAATCATGATGTTCAGAACTTGAGTTAAGGGAAACATCCCAATACACCATGCCCACCATTCACAAAATCTTTTACATCCTGCTAATTCAAGGAGAGATTAGTTGGAATATATGTATATGCAAATGAAATTTCACCAAGGTATAGAAGCAGTTACACATATGTTTCACAATCCCATTTTGGAAAACTCCCATTATTCTTTTCAGCACTTCCAACTGAAAATAATCTCTAGCAATGTGAGACTGCACTCACTATAATTTGCGCTACTTTGAACACTCAGTTGGTTGAAAGGCCTTTCATTTGGTGGTCACACAAAAATTTGAGCATTCAATAGTCAAATATTTTGAAACAAAAATTAACCCATGTTCATCATTCAGTTACTATGATTCCATTGAATAATACCCTCTCCTGTTAAGATGATTAAGACTAGAAGACTGTGAAATCAAAAGCTAAACAATGTTGTCAACAGGGTCTTACCTGGTCAGTGAAAGAGGGTTGTTGTTATCATGCCCACTGGGGTTCAACTCCCCCAAGTGACATGTTCACCTCTCGTGGACTGGCTTACCTCCACAAGGGGCTATTTATTGTGTATGGGACCAGTTACAAGTCCTATGCAATTTTGGAAAAGTAGATACCACTCAGTCATGGTATATTTTATAGTCCTCAGGCACATCACATCATGTCTCATAGCCTTAATCCAACAAACCTTGCACTTTTTTCTTCACCCCATAAAACTCCATAACAAATTATATATACACTTGTTTGGAATAAGTGAATCCAATAGTAATTGGATCAAATACTCCACTTATTTTTTTTGTGTTTTTGGCTCTCAAATTTGTCTCTATATACTTTGCATTCCTCTGTCCTATAGAATAAATGAGAGCTTGATTCTATAGACTCAATAAACTTAGGAGGTAGCTTCCTAGTGTAATTCCTAATCGATCTAATATACTGACTAATACTAATATAATTCAAAACAGTAAGAGTAGTCAACCAGTCAAATGAAACACAGATAGGGTGTGTAAAGTGGTAAATTCAGTAATCAAACACTGTGTAAATACCTACTCAAGCTACTTCAATTCTATCTATAAACCTTAAAGTGTTAAATTCCCTCCCCACGGGTGGTTAATGCAGGAGTCCCTATGCATATACCACCAGGAACCATGACACTTTTATCACATGAAAATGTAAGGTATTAAAGTAAGCTATATCATCCCATGGAGAAAGGAAAATCAATGAATCCCTTACATCTAAATATACAAAGAAAAAATTCATGTAACCTGGTACAAAATTCTTGTTCAGTGTGATAGAAGCAACATCCAAAACGTCCTCTACTCTTGCACCATCAATGCCCTGTCCAAGCCCATTAATATATACCATGTTACATTCAACCAACTAAATCCAATAGAAATCAATATACAAGTAGGTTGTGTACTCTAGCATATGAACAGAGGATCCTTACCAAGGGCCTCAAATCAACTAGAACTAGGTGATTTTCACTACCACCAAACACCAAATTGTAACCCAAATCCATTAGGCTCTTTGCAAGGGCTCAACAATTTTCTGCAACTTACTAAAACTATTTTACCTTTGATAAGAAACAAAATCCATTCAAAAAATAATTCACATGCATGAATTTTACAAAAGCTTAGACATGTGAGAGTGCTACACATGTACTTGATAAGCCTTGAACTCTATAGTTACATCATGTTTTAAACAAACAACCAACCCTCCTATGGTATGGTTATGTGGTCCTCCCTAGAAAGCCACAAATTATTTCATGTATCTTTTAGAAACGAAACGATACAAAAAATTGATATATCCAATATTATGATATTAGTGAGTGGGAGAAAAATATGGATGATGGAGGAAAGGAAGGAGAAATCAGATTGACCTGTAACCCTAAAAAAAATACATTTTTGATGGTTGTCTCTAGGTCAACCCCCAATACTGGTTCCTCCCTGAATAATATCATGCCTCCCCAAGGACCTCGTAAAGACTAAAAATCACAACCCTCCAATCCAAAAATATTTCAGAATGAAAAATATCAGAAAGATAAAAATGAAAGGAAAAAAGTGAAACAATTGACAAACAATTCAAGGAACATAATGAGTTACATCGAAGCTTTGATCTAGTAGTGATAAGAAACAGAAAGAATATAAAAAATGAAAAAAGGAAACTAAATCAAAGAACATGTAAGATAATCAAAAGGAAAATATACGCCTCTTAACTCTATAATCACTTCTCCTATGATGGGAATGGCATATTTGTTTTAGTTCTTCGTCGTTTCTTGAACATTAATGGGATTATTTTTCTTCTACAAGGGGGGAATGGCATAGATATATAGCATTAAGATAGATCCAAAAAAAGGTCCATCTAATATACTCATATTTTTAATCAAAAGGGTGAAGTGCAGAGAAAATTAATAGCATCAACTCACCTTGTGCGTTGTAGTTGTTACTACATCAAAAAAATCAAATGGACTGACCATTATAGAAGCAACGATGAGACCATTTATGTGTGCCATGTCTATCATTAAGTATGCCCCAACTGTATTGGAAATATTCCCAATCCACAAACTTTTTAGTACTAAAAATAATAATAAAATACAACATTACATACTATAAGAACATATTAATAAAATATGCTAGAATAAACATTGCTGGAAACAGAAATTTTTGAAAGGATTGCCATTATAAGATCTAGAAATACCTAGCTTCAATATCTGCCTCATGCGAGGGTAATCAATATCTCGGGGGTATGCACTAGCACCAACAATGATAAGCTTGATCCTAAAAAGGGTGGAATTATTCTCAGGCATCTCATAGTCAATGAATCCTATAACCCAAGAAAACAAACCCGACCATTAACACTTTGAACACTTCCCCAAAAGATTGGTTCAATATTTGTCAATGATGGAACTATTTCCCTCCTAATTATTATTAGACTAGAAATGCAAGCTCATTTGTGGACTCATCTAGATGATATGGCATTGATTCAAAGTAAATTGATGTAGCAAATACTCGCTCTTTTTCTATCATGAATCCATGAGGAAGATGCCCTCCATGTGGTAAGTCCAAACCCTAAATGTTGCAAAGAAAATTTTCACATGTTACATGCCCAAATAGGAATGATAATCTTATCAAAGGAGGTTCATAGTTCAGAACCATACACACCATAATGTGATGATGTGGTTGGAGGAGAGTTGTATAAACAAAAAAATTAGTTGGGGATCGAGATAATGGTTGAAAATTAACACCCCATATATCGTTGTCAATATGGAATTTTTCTAGGGCCCTTTGCTAGCAAAGCCTCTCACTTTGGTCAATGAATTCATTGCCAGCATATTATACGCATGGCATAAATCCCAACCCAACACAATAGTGAATAAATATAGAAAAGTGTCCAAAAATTGTATCCATCATTGTGATAACAAATACTCATGCAACAACTATAGGTCTCTACACTATAATGCTGAACCCAAAAACCATTACACATGTCAAACATTTAAACCAAAAAGTACAGGTCCAAACGCTAAGAGAAACTGAGTTTAACAAGAAAAAAATACCAGGTGGCAAGAAAAAACTGCCAAGCAGCTCAAATAGAATCACAATCATGATGGTTCCATCCTTCACATTCCAAGTTATATCTTCAGGCACTTACCTCTTACCAGGGAGTCCTTCTGAATACTTGTTTGTTAGACATGATCCAACAGCTTCCATAACTGCCCAGGATGTAAAATTTTCAAAAGAAATAATTTCCAAGCCATTGAATTGTGACTGCTTTTCTTTCTCAATTATCATATTCATTTCAAGATCAAGCTCACTCATAGGAGGATCTACAAATCTTTGTTTTCCCTCTCCATGGAGTAATTTACAAACTAGATAAAGAAATCACAATAAATTTAGTACCCTCGGTAACTAAGGCACGGTTTAACAGGAGCATTAATTTTATTATTGAGGTCTACAAATTCTGTTTGTTGGCATCCGAGGGGAATCCAAATCAAGAACAAAGCCTTTATCAATCCATTCACTAACCATTAACTCAACAAAACTATAAATAAAACCGAGGTATTTGACATAGTTCATTACATGAAGATAAGAAGTTTATTTGCAGCAACTCAATTCAAAAATGAATCTTCTAAACACCTCCAAGTTAAACTATATTCAACTATGATCTCTTCAAATGGCAAGATTAACAAGGATGTCACATCGGCTATTTATACATGTAGCAATTTCAACCAAAAACAAATATATAAATAAATAAATCATAGTGTGAATTGTGAACAACATGCACACCTGGGAACTTACAGGATTGCGCCAGCATGAACGCCAAAGGATTTCCCATTGTCAAGCTTGTTGTGATAAAAAAAGGTTTATATGATGGGCACAGCCTCAAAGTTTCAAACCTCCTAATTTTCTACTTTTATGTTGCCATGGAACCCCCAAAACTAGTTGTGAAGTTTTGGGCATCAAAATTGTAGTTGGGTTCAAATTATATTGACCCAGCAAGCCCATCCCTACTACTCAACTACCCATTATGACCTACAATGAATATGTTTGCACCTGAAACAAGAGCTATCCTTTGTGCCCACTTCAAAATGTGAAAAATAATCAAATATCGGGAGACATGTGAATCCAGAACTTGATGTATTGTGGATAATTCTCTGGCAGAGGTAGACATGAAAGACACCAAAAGTAGCACCAGTTTGAATTTTCCTCCTGCACGTTGCTGACTTGGGTTCAAATCGCAGATAATATACAGAACAAGAATATCACACATGCAGGAGCAGCTAACTTGGGTTCGAATCGCAGATAATATATAGAACAAGAATATCACACATATTCGTAGATAATATATATAACAAGAATATCACCTTGGCAAGCACCAACAAAGAAAGGCCATGGATAAGTTTTATCAACCTCCAGATTGCAACCCACCTTGGAACTTTAAACTTTGGAGTCATTTTTATGCCTTCATATAGGTATTTTATTTGATGATGTACCTAAAAAGGAGGGATCTCCTTGTCTACAAAATTTTATTCCTTCTTTCCTGCCCAAATGGCTCTAGAGGCAATCAGGGGCAATGATCTATGTTATTTGAGTGCTCTATCGTCAAATAGCCCAACAAGGAAGCCTCCTACCAAGTACCTTATTCTCAAATAAGGGGAGAATAACACCTCATACCTCCTGAGCAAAAATACAGATGAGCAGCAGCACATGGTCTATTGTTTCCCCTTCACATTTGCATAGAGTACAAATTTCAAGACCCTACCTTGCCCTATTTTGTATAACCTCTCATGTCAAAACATTATTCATTAGGGCCAACCACATAAAAATCATGGATTTCATTGAAGACTTAACTTTCCAAATCTTGCCCACCAAGCTACTACTATTGCTTCATCGTCAAAGATAGCCTTGTACCGCAAGCTAGCTGTCAATAGTCATATGGCAGGATCGTTGGATGATACAACTTTGTTTCGTGAAGAAGACATGCATACAACTCTTTGCTCCTAAATACAACCAATGTTGAGTTTAAAAAAAAAAAAAAAAATGTTTGATTTTATAATGAGCAACAACAAAATATACATAATTTCCTTCCTTGTGACAGAGTTACTAGGATAGAATCTTCATCTACAAACATTTACCTATCAGGATGAGAAAATGCAAATCAAATTTCTTTCTTATTCCATAGGCTCCAACTGCGAGATAAAAAAAAAACACATCAATTTGTTTTACCCCAACACGCCAACAAGTAGCAAGCCCAAACTATATAATATAAGAAAGTAATAGGTATCCCAAAGGCCTGAAGGGGATCTAATGCAAAGAAGTGACCGTTGTCACAAGCCTTCCAATCAATATATAAATATATAAATGTAGATTTATTATTATTTTAATTGGAAATCTTCAATTAAATAATAAAATTTAATTACGTCTCTCCCAATCTAAATTGCTTATTAGCATAATTCACTACCTTCAAACGTCTTTCATTTTTTAAAAGCGTTGTAACATGTGGATTAATTTCGTTTTATGGTGTAGTGGCCCAACTCCTACAGATCATTACGACAAACTAAGAATAACAGAGAAGATGAAAGGTTGTACAAACCAGAATATTTTTCAAACAACTAATCCAATATCAGTACCTTAACTTTTTCATGAGGATATCATATTGAGAACGTTTGAAAAATGGTGGGAAATCTGGGCAGCGACTATCTCTCTTTTGTGAGGGTGATGCGGAAAGAGTGATAAGATTTCATTGTTTTGAAATTTTTTTGTTAAATCAAAAAAACCAATATTAATGGAGATATTGGTATTTTTTACTAAATTTTGTGAAGTGACTAAATGTAGCTTTAACCATTCACCTTAAGATGTCTTTTACAATATAATTTCCTAAGTCTATTTAATATCTTCATTATCATAAAAACCAACCTATATCCATCTTAACTCCACATCTACCACTCTTAGAGGAGTGAAATCTATTTATCCCTCTCAGCACTTGGTAGATCCAAAATTAAGATGGATCTAAGCTGATAGAATTTACCTTTTAAATAGTCTATGCTCACATGAATACCATGGTATTACCATGGGTCAATACCATTAGTATTAGTAATTTTTAGTAATTTATTAAAATTAATTGATTTTTATTTTAACCGAGTTAAAATGTTTAAGTGACATTAAATTACAAGATCCATTTTTACTCTTGATCTACCAAGCCCCGAGAGGGATCAAATATTTTTTCACTCTATGCTAGTTTGCATATCACGATATTTGATCCCTCTTGGGGCTTAGTAGATCCAGAGTAAAGATGGATCTATGCTGGTTTAATTCCCCCCTTTAAATAGGCTACATTCCACGTGAATATCATGGGTCAATACCATGTGCCATCTTTATTTTTATTAATACTAATATTAGGGTTAATAATGCTTTTTTGCATGGTATTAATAATAATTTGGCCCATGGTATTTGGCCCATAGGCTTCACCTAAATATAACGCATTTTTTGAGTGTTCTTAAATATAAGGTGACTTATGGAGTAAATATAAAAAAATGTTTTATTTATTTACCATACCTCTCGTTTATTTATATTTTTATTAATTTACCATACCTCTTTTATAAATATGGTATTTGGCCCATAGGATTCACTTAAATAAAACCTCTTTTTTTAGCCTTCTTAAATAGAAAGAGGGTTATGGACTAAATATAAAAAGAGGTTTTATTTATTTACCATACCTCTAGTTTATTTATATTTTTATTTATTTACCATACATTTGGAGTAAGTATAAAAAAAAGGTTTTATTTATTTACCATACGTCCACTTTATTTTTATTTTTATTTATTTACACCCCTGCGTGTTCGTAAATAGAAGGTGACTTATCGAGTAAATATAAAACAAATGTTTTATTTATTTACCATACCTCTCTTTTATTTATATTTTTATTAATTTACCCTACCTCTAGTTTATTTATATTTTTATTTATTTACCATACCTTTGGGGTAATTATAAAAAGATGTTTTATTTATTTACCATACCTCCACTTTATTTTTATTTTATTTATTTACACCATTGCCATCGATGAAAACCAGATTTGAAAACGAGCCATTCACGGAAGAAATCAGGGTGATTGGGACCAAATACAACCTCCCAAACCACTTCACAAACCAGAAAATGGTCGATTGCAAATGAATTTAACATTGCAAAGAAGAAAATCGGGTGATTGTAATGGAATATGACCACCCAAACTAGGCGAATAGGGTCAAATGAGTCTTTTCATAGTTTATCTGCCCCTTTTTTTGGCTAAAATGAAAAAAATAATTATTTTTTAAATAGAAGTTGGGCTAAATATATGAAATGGGTGTTTTATAAAAAATTTGCCCCTCTAAAATGAAAACCCCCTTAAATTTCGCCCTTGGGCTAAAATTCGCCACTAAAATTTACCATGGAGCAGAGACAGACAAAGCATTACAACAACTTGACAGGTTGATCAACTAACAGATATTGGCAGGTGAAATTCTTCCTAGTTGAGAGGGAGTGTTAAGCTTTGCAACTAGGGTCAAATTCCATATTGGACAACTCATATGACCAAGAGTATCCTTGCATTAAATTCCTCTTTTCGAGAGGACAAAAATTGACCTAAAGATCACCTAATTTGGTTAAGCGGAAGTTAAGTTTTGAATTATTTTATTCATACATACATTATGGAATGGGTCAGCCCTAACCACATGGGAAACTACTTGGGTCAATCTTAACCCCAAGTAAACCCTCAAGAAATCCTACAAAATGAAGCAACCTCAAGTTCATTTTAACACATCACCTTTCTATTCTTTTATTTTGTCTTGGCTCGCACAGGTTCGTTGGAAGGAGTTTGCACAGGGTTTGAAATCATAGGCGAAAGGTTTGCTCTAAGCTTGGGTTTTCCAGATCTCAGTCACTGGCATAGATCAGGGTATTCTGGTCCCTGGTCATAGGCACAGAGTGGGCAAGAGAGTGTCTAAGGCTCTCTGATCGCTGGGAGGAATTCTTGTGAGAGCGACTCTAGGTTCAAAAGCATACCAGAAGGTTCAAGTGCCCAAACACTTGCACAAAATAGTCCTAAGAGCGTTCAGGACCTCTCGGTCGCTTGCACAGTAACTGTAAGGGAGAGGCACTTGGTATTTGGTGTATTTCACATCAGTCACATGCATAAAGGCTTCTTAAGAGTGACCATGCAATCACAGTCACACACATACAGTATCCGAGAGAGTGACCAAGGAGTTTCGATCACACGCAGACAGTGTTAATGAGGGCGACCAGAGTTCAAATCTAGGGTTTGACATCTTGGCTTCAGTTGACTTTAGTGATCTGTTAGATATGGGTTTCTCTCTATTGTTGCATAGATCTATGGATCTGATTTGTTATTATCCACTACAATTATATGTATTGGGCTCATTGTACTCTATGCTAAAATGTTTTTATGACGATCTACTAAAGAAGAAGATTTGAAAGTGTTTCCCCCTTGTGGGGTTTTTCCCTGGTCTTGGACCAATCTGTTTTCTCTTATGGTTGTGTTGTTGTCTTCTTTGTCACTGCATTTATTGTTCTTTCTTCAGTTATGTTTATGATTGATTATACTGCTAATAATTAGATGCATTGTTAATGAAAATATATACATACATATCTGATGTGTCACTAATGGTTTGAAAGCACGGAGTGACAACACTTTTGTCACACAATTTACTTATTTTGTCGATTACCTAATGCCTCAACATCAGTTTGTTTCATTGGACAAGATGCTCTATATGTCAAACATTCGACGGTGGACTAGTGTGAGACCTACCATATATTCGACATTAGGTCCGTCAGATACCCAATGATTTGTAGCGTCACAAAACTAACTTATAAACATAAGCTTTTTAATGACCATTTTAGCATTTTATGTGTCAGATTACTGACAAATATACCATCCTGTATCCGACAGTGACTAAATTGTTGAGTATTAGATAGAATTCCAGCAATGATTTGATAAACACCAATGTTTCAGATAGTCAATGCCAATAAGTTGTATATCTGACTAATATTCATCGAATTTTGGCCCCATTTGTATAGTGCCTGTAGCATCATGTAAAATCCCTCCAAACTTGACCAGAATTGTTCTTGAAGTTTGTTTTTTTCCTCCTAGCCTTCAATAATGATTCTTAGGCTCCAAAACCATGATTGAGTAAGACCAAAGGCCTCTTAAGCCTTACCTCTTCTCCTTTGCAATTCACCTCTGTAGTTATGGTTAGTGGACATATTTATGAATTTAAAGATACAATGATGATTTTCTTGATTACCTCATGAAATGCCTAATGAACACTGTCACTAAAGCTAATCTCTTTGAATACAATAATTAAAGGTTGATTTCATGTTCATTTACCTATGCAATGTAGACTAAGACCATTTCTCTTGGATTCATGCTTCTTTTAAGATTTTATTTGAAAGTATTGTTATTTCCATTGCAGAGGTTAGGTTTCCTTTTCAATGCAACTTTTACGTTCTAAAATTTGGCTAGCTTTTACATTCCTACAAGTAGCATAGAATTTACATTTCTCCAAATAGCTTAATTTTTACATTTACGCAATTTCTTGTAAATATAGTAACATTTCCATTTTTTTCAACTAGTTTAGGCCTTGATTTCATGATATTCACTTCATTACATTAGATTAATGAAAGGACACATTGCATGTTGCACATATAGTGTCGACACCTCTTAAGTTTGTACGAACCCCAGATTGATATTTTAAGTTGGTATCCTTGGGAGTTGTATCACTCTTGTTGCAATATTGGGGCTCAGCAAGCATCTAGTGTGTGGTGTCAAATTCTGGATCACTCTTGTAAAGATGCATTCATTCTGAAGTCTCATGTCAACAAGAGTCAAGCACATTGTTCAGCGCCATAATTGGCGGTCAGTTGAGACAGTCTGCAAAATTATTGGCACTGCCTTTCTTGTACTTAAATTTCAAATGGAACTGATGCATATATGTGGACCATTTATGATGGTGACCATTCTGCAACTTTCCTTGTGTTTGTATGAACTACAGGGGTCAGTGGTCTATCTGGATGAGCATTCTCTTCTCCATAATTTAATGCTTCCATTGTTGATAGGTCTGCACAATGGAATACATCTCTTTTTCATAGGTGGGATACTTCCAGATAATATCTGAAAGGATCTCACTATGATATGCCACTTGGTGCCCCTACTAGGTAAGAACTACACCAATAACATATTTGGAGGCATTTATCTCAATCTCAAATGGTTGTTGCAAGTCTGGTAATGTGAGCACTAGTGTAAAGCAAAGGTGATCCTTCAACTCAGAAAACAGTTATTGTTGGGATTCAGACCAAAAGAACTTTTCTTTCACTCATCCCTTGATGACTTGACTCAGAGGCCAAGTGATATGAGAGAATCCCAACACTAACCTCCAATAGCAAATGGCAAGAATAAGAAAGTTGTGGAGCTCTGTTAGAGTGGTTGGGCTGGACAATCCTGAATAACTTATATCTTGGTTGGGTCCACATCCACACCCTATTCATCCATGATGTACCCTAGATATTGAACTTGGGTCATACCAAAAGTGAATTTCTCAAAATTGGCACACAATTTATGTTGTCACAGGTTTTGAAGGACCTATCTAATATGATGTAGGTGCTCTTCCCAACTCTGGGTGAAGATTAAGATTTCGTCAAAATATACTACCACGAACAAGTTGGTGAAGGGCTGCAATATGTCATCCATTAGCTTCATGAAGGTTGTGGGTCCATTCTTTAAATAAAAAGGCATGACCAGCCATTCGAAAAGTCCCTCCTTGGATTTGAAGGTAGTCTTCCACATGTCAGAGGGTTTGATGGGTACCTAGTGATAACCGGACTTCAAGTAAATCTTGCTGAAGTATTTGTCCCCCTTGAGTTGGTTTAGAAGGTCATTAATCCATGGGATAAGATACCTATTCTGGATAGTGATCTTATTCAGCACCCGATAGTTAATGCAGTGCCTCCATCTTTTGTCCTTTTTCTGTACCAACACGAACAGGCTCCCACGAGGTGATGAACTTGGGTTGATGTGCCCTTTCTACAACATCTTCGAAATCTGCCTCTTGATTTCATTGTTCTCCATAATAGAGTGTCAGTAGATCAATTGATTAGGTAGCAGTGTACCCGAGGTTAGATCGATGGAGTGCTTGAGCTGGTAGTGTAGGGGTACCCATGTGGGTGAGGTGAAGATGTCCTTCTACTCCTCCATGACCTTGTCCATCTGTGGTTGTCATGTGGAGGAGCCTTATCTAGAGGCTATGGACATGGAAACAATAGTCCACTTACTTGGAGGTCGAATAATAAGGAAGACTAATTTCCCGATCTGGGAAATTATCTTACTGCATTATTTAGCAGAGATCAAAGAAAAAGCGGTAGGTAGCGCTACCTCTCATATTCTGTATAATTTCTTACCCAAAGTAATAATAACATAATGAGGTATGGATTCATATATAGCATGACACTTCCATAGGTATGTCTAACCAAATAAAACATCACATACTTATAGAGGGGCAACATCGCAAAATACCTCATCTACAAAGGGCTTGATGCTGACATGGAGATCTCGGCCTTGGTGGAGCCACCCAATAGTGTATGGTTGTGGGTGCGACGTTGTTGGTAGCTTCAATCTCTTAACAATCTTGGTTGATATCAGGTTCTTCTGGCTCCCATTGTCAACGATGAATTGCATCGACGAACCCGTTATGCACATCTGTGAGTGGAAGAGGCGCTTCCCCTCCTCTGGATCCTCAGGTTCCATATTTTGGAGCTTTGTGGTTGCTACCGACGTATTGTTTTCTGTGTCAATGATATTCTTTCTTGTCATGTTCCAACTCAGAATCAGAGCATGCATCCATCCTTGAGTCTTTTAGGTCAACCACCAGCACCTGCTTTGTGCAACATTCATTCGTTTTGTGAGTGGGAGTTTTATGGAACTCACACCACTTTTCGATGTCTTTCGTCACCTTCCTGTTATTCTTGGATTGCAACTTCAAGGAGTTTTCCTAAAGGTTTGTGGCCTAGTTCTACCCTTTTCTCTATGGTAGAGGGGCGCCTTTGCTCTACTTTGGGTTCGTAGATCCAAAGTCTCATTTCTTCTACTTGAATTTCTGCTCAATGTTGGTAGCATATTGGTATGCTACACCAAGCAAGGAGGTGTCCAAGAACTCCATTTCCTCCTGAATGTATTTTTGCAAACAACTGCAGTACTTGAGCACCAGAGGTTTCTCAGAATCTTTGATACCCAACTTTGTTCACAGGGTACGGAAAATATTTGTCAGCTCATGCACATCCTAATCCCTTTGTTGCCAGAGCGTAGTCCATTATATGCATTTATTGTCATAGCTCCCAATAGGGTAATATTGTTCATTGAAATCATATTAGAAAGATTTATAAGAGGGTATGGCTAGAAATAGAGAAGGTTCCTTAACCTGTCTCTCTCAATAAGTTTCCCACCAGTCCTTGACATGGGGGGTGTCTTTAAGCAGTACAAAAGTAATCTTTTCCCTGTTGGAGAAATTATGGATCGAAAAATAAACTTCCAATAGATTTAGCCATTTATATACAACATTCGCATCTATTTTACCTTCGAATATAGGGATATAAAATTTAAATTGTACCTTGAAGGGGGTATCACTTCCAAGGTGACTAATGGATGAAGATGTGTCATTAGTTGGCATCCGCTGAAGGATCTAGGAAAAGTTGTCCATCATTTCGTTCCTTTGTCGCTTGAGAGCTTCTTCGAACAATATTTTGATAGGATCTCCTTCTCCCTCATATTTCTTTCTTCCACCATGGGAGATCATCATTGTCTGTGGGGTCAGTATTGCAAGGGCTCAATCAGTTCTAGTCCCAACTCTTTATACCCAACCTCATTGTGGACATGCACAGAAAAACAAAGAAAGAGCAGAGCGCTCTGACACCATTGATTCGGAATTATGCAGGAATGAAATAGAATACACATATAAAGATAAACATAGAGATGCAACATGAATAAATATTCTTTTCATTAATAACAAAGAATTGAAAGATGCTTACGTAGAGAATGGAAATAAACTATCTCAGGCGATCATAGCTTGTCTCTGAGAAGAGATGTGGTGACTACATGCCTCTAAACTTTGTTACAATGAGTCTTAATGGATTTTTTTTTATTGAACAACAAAGGGAAACCCTTAACAACCAAAATACTAACCCTAGGAGATGGAACACCAAGATTTTTTGGGTCTCGTTGAGGTTAGTTGGATAACCAACTTCCTAGGGTCATAACTTGGTCATATGATATTTGTTTGGTTTGTATGATAACTTGTTATAAAGGTCTCTCCAAGTACTATAATTATTTGTGGTAGGGCCATGCCTATGGTTATGGGCCTACTGCAGACCTCAAAAAATCATCATTTAGGGGGTCAAAATAACTCTGGAAGTCCAGGACCCGAAAAACTGCTAAAACTAATAAATTGTGCTATAATTAAGGAAACTAATGAAACCAACTAGAGATCATCGTGGAATAGGCAAGTGGCCACAAATATCCACCTGGATCAAAAAAATTCATTGATATGCATTATTATCCTTCTTTTGAGCATATGATACACATATTCACCAACATTTTCACTTAGTATAAGCTCACATCTGGGTGGGAGCTCCTGGGAGTAAAGAACACAATTGCTTAGCAGTTGAACTTTTGACACATTGAAACACTTATTTTAAGGGAGGGTTTTCTTCCCACTAGATTGTCTTCCCTTTTTACCTCAATTTATGCTTTATTTGACAGTACATGAGTACTTGATATGAAAGAAAATTGGTAGGAATCATTCACTAGGATATTACATGATTGTTCTTCTTTAGGGGGGGAGGCATTGGGGGACAGGGCACTTAGTAGTTAATTTGAACCCCATTGAGACCTACAATAAATCCATAATTTGACCCTCTTCCATACATTATTAGGGGCACATATAACCACTTTTATTTCACTATTATACATTCCCTGGCATTTGGGATCATCTCCTATTTTTAGCATTTTCAATTTTAAATAAGTTTATTTTTAAAATGGTGTTGGCGTGTGGGCTCATGACAAACCGAGATTTGATATGTAGTGGACAACAAAAGACTCTCAACATCTACCCTTTCAGTGACACTCATGAAGTAGGTGAAGTCTCACCCGATATGTTAATGGGTGACTGATGGGTGACTATCAGAACTAGATTTTGCATACCCTGATGAGACTGCCTATGTCCTATGACACTGGAATCCCATCAACAATTATCTTACCATTGTCTTAAAATTGCATTTCGAGCAGTGTTTTAAGTTCCCCGGCTCACCAATCCATGCATACGCTAGAGGAAACAGTGCATAGGAAGTTATAAGAAGTTACACTCTCAGGCATTAGCAGGTGTATTGACAATTCTAAAGGTTAGTTCCTTTATAGACAAAAATTGTCATCTATTTATATTTAATTGCCTTATGAACAAACCAACCATTACACAAATTAATAGATATTAGAGATCGTAAATAACTAGTAAACATACATAAATTCCATATTGCATTAATGACATTAGATATTAAACTATCAACGCAAAAATAGGGGAAACTCAAACATCCACATGATTATATTACTGTAAAAGAAGAAAAAGGCACCAAGTGTTAAGTTACAGTCATAACACCAACGAGCTCATGAGCCTTTTGATTCCATAACATGTACAAATAGTGAACAAAAACCTGTATTCCAAACCCAGATATAGATATATGCATGAATAGTACAATAAGGTTGCTTAGTAGTTATTGACTCTAATAGACCCATCTACAGCTCTAGACATTGAAACACAACATTACATATATTATAGACACATTACACAACTAAGGATAGAATCTTCATTTCTACTTCCTTTTTCATCTAATGTCCAATGTTCCAATCCTCATTCTGTCTTTCACACCCTTTTTTATCCTTGCATGGAAGCCCTTAGAATCTTCTCGTCCATATGCATGATTTCTCTTGCTATCCTGAAAACTATTGGGATATTTCTCGATCCCATTCCCAGAGCTTTCCCATGCATAATAATGGTACTACAAAATATCTTCCTGTCAAGGTACTCCACTCCGCCCTTTTTCCTTCTCTTACAAAAAATCTCCTACCTCCTACCTACCACGACATCCTTTGTCAAGTCCATCTTGCTACGAAATCCTTACTGCCAATATTTCCTTGTATGTGCCTCATGTCCTCAGGTTTCATTATCTCCCTCATGTGCGACGTTTACCTACATTGCACCTTACCTCTTGTGCCAACCCTGTGCTACATACCATCCATCTCTTTTGTGCTCCTCAATCATCCTGCATGGCCCCAATCTTAACAAAATTAAACAAAAAAAATTTTTTTGGGCTCCAACAGACCCCCAACACAAAATTGTATCTCGTCTCGAGCCACTCAGTACTCCCTCTTCAAAGTGATATTTTCGTTCATAACCTTCAGCAAAATTTTCCATGACTCCTACGCTTTGACTTCAACCTTCAGGTGCTCTATAATGGCGGTTGGTTCCCAAGTGAAAACATCGATATCCTCACTATTTAAAGTCTGCACATTTTTTAGTAACTTACTGCACTCATCAATTATCACCAATACCTGATCCTAGATATTATCCATGATTTATGCACTTTGTAGAGTTTGTCCAATGACTCCTTGAGGCGCGAATTTGCATGCATCACTTTCCTCTTGTTGGTGAGACTCGTCTTTCCCACTTCTTGGTCAATTTAATGAACTTGGTTATATTCTTTCAATATCTACTCAGTTAATCAACTCACAAATGGAACTTCAGATGGGGAATTCAACATTTGGTCACCTTCCTCTACAATATCTTGACATATCTTTTAATACTTAGTCGATTGTTCTTTCTCATGTTGGGCCAACTCTTTGCATTGTTGTTCCTCAGGTAGTGTTTGTAGTTGTTTCTTGGCCTCAACCTATGTCACTTGATCTTTAAATCCATAGATCACTTCTTTAACCTTCACAACTACCTCTTGAGCAGGGGTTTCATCATCAACTGATCCCTCTATGCATTCTTCATATACTTGGTTCATTGCAGTGTGCCACTCGAGGTTTTCTTCAACTAATCTTTGCTATTCCCAGTGCCACTGTTCTTTGATTCTTTGTTTCTGCTCCAAGTTTTCCTAGGTCACTGTGAGCCTGTCTTGTAGGTCAAGGGTTGCATTGTGTTGTAACTATGTCAAATATTCTGCACTTAATCATGACATTTCAAAGTTATCTTGCGTTATAGAAAAAAGGGTTTGTTCCACAGATCCTTCCCATACTTCTACCGTGGTGCTAGGTATACACAGCATGCTCTTCTAGGTTTTTGGAAGGATGAGACACTAGTGGTCTGTGATTGGGATTGGGGCTGAAATCCATATGTTGCAGAGAGAAGGCCTCCTAACTCTATCATGACTACTTCAGGGGTCAACTTCGCCCTTCCCTCATTTATGGTTTGTTGTATCTTGTCTAACTTAGTCACTGCTACATCCTCCATTCGATCTCTGATTCGCTCGAAATCATCCTCAATCAACATTATTTGAAATGGGGATGCATGGATATCCTTCTGCTTTTTACTGGCCTTTTCCATCAGCGCACTCCCTGTGCTACTTCTTAGTACCCTCTTTTCCCCTAATTTTGGTTACTCCCTTAAAGCTTTGGGTTCTTCCTTTGGTTGTTGTTTCAGAACAAGTAGAGAATGTGCTTCCTGCTACCCTTATTCTAATGGGGTTATGTTAATTTCTTCCCCATTTAATATGGTTTCAACTTACATGGATTCCTACTTTGGTACCTTCCAAGAAGCCTCCCATGAATCAATTATGCCTTCAAGTTCTTCCGTTGTGTTGTAGCAGCTACAACCACCCTCCAAAATTTTTCCTTAGCCTCGTTTTGGAGCCTCCCTTCCAACCTTCACAACAGCTTGCCTTGCCTCATCAAGGTCATAAGCTTTAGTGTCTTTCTTGCACAAAGGCAGCTTGACAGTCACAACTTGATCCATTCCCCTCATAGGTTGTTGACTCGAACTTGGTCTAGCTGTAGGTAGAGCAGCTTCCCCTTGAAAATTGCACATTGCTGGAGGGCAACCAACCTTCCCTCCAGAAATTGTGCAATCCTCTCTGGCATCCTACTGGGCTCCAGGATTGAAAAATCCTGCCTGCCAACACTCCCAGCAAGGCTTGTGAAAATTTCCCTAGCAAGGCTGCTTAACCTAGAATTTGCACAAATTTGGGCAGCAGACAACTACTCTACCCAGAAATTGTGCAAATCTCCTGGGAAGCCAACGCAGCTCCCAGCTAGAAATGCGCATTTTTCTCCAGTAGTCGAGCAATCTCTTGCATGTGCAGCTAAGTTGACTGGCTCCCTCCGGGACTGAGAAAAATAGACTTGCATGCATGGGCTGCTTCTCCCAAGGTAGCATTCAAAGGCATCCCTTGTTTCAGGGATCTATGTTTAGTAGTTAGACGTTACATGCAAGGAGAAATTTAGAAACCTCCCACCAAGTATCGCTTCCCCTAGATTTGTTGCATGTGTGTCACAACCTTGATGTTATCAAAACTCATCAACACAATGTTGTAGAGCTCATTCCTCACATCAATCTTGTAGCTCTGACATGCCACATCACATCTAGGAGCAGTCGGCACATTTAGCTCAGTTGTTTTGGGGTAAGCCCACTTCCCATGCCTTGTGCTACATTTCTGCCACTTTTTGTGTTTTTGCTTGTGGGAGTATTGTTTGCTTGATTTCTTTGAATGTTTGCTATTTTTTACATATATACTAGCTTGTCCTAGCTCTGTTTTAGTTTTCGTTGCTATCTCACTACTGTCGCATGCATGAAACTGTTTTGCACGGACGTTCGCCCAACCAGCGAACTGCCTCACCCACATGCATGTTGATATGTTTGTTGAATATTTCATTCATGTTTTTCATGCATTGTTAATAACTTCTTCTATCACTTAGCATCGTCATGCATTCACTGACTTACTTGATTTCAGTTGCCCGTCAGCGAGTCGGGCCAACCTTGGCTCGGGCTCTGCCTTCACCGATGCTGCATTGCGCAATTTGGGGAAGGAAGGATCACCTTCCTCTCCAGATTTGCACATTCTTGCCCAACACTGGCCTCCAAGACTATTTTTTTCATTTCTAGAGGATAGTGGCTACTTGGCCCAAGAAATTTCACAAATTTGTCCCTAGGCCAACAATCCTTCCTAGCTGGAATTGTGCATTGCACAATCCTAGCAGTCAGCAGCTAGACTGGACTGTGCATTGCGTAGTTCCAGCAGTCAGTCAGTCTCCCAACAGCCCAGACTATGCCTTGTGCAGTCTTGGCAGTTGGTCTCCTGACCTCCTGGCCGAAATTGCGCAACCTTCATGATCATGCACCCAGGTATGTTGTAAGTCAGTTCTCATGTTCATTTTGGTTTTCGACTGACAGATTTCTTACCATGAGTGTTGCCATGTCTATAGGTATCCCAGGTGTTCATCTTCCTCTCAGAAGTACAGGTACAATGGTTTCCAAGAGAGAACAGACGAAGACATCGTTCAGAGAACACTTGGGGATGCAGTCGATCAAGTGTCCATGGACTTGCCTAACCATGAAGACATCAAGTTGTTCGTAGACAAGGACATTAAGATATGACAGCAGCAACATCACAGTGAGCAACATCATGAACAGTAGTTGAAGACAGCATACCAAACGCAACGAATGAAAGAGGAGGGTTGTTGACAACACGGAGGCAGAACAAGGTTGCAAGATCAAGCAGGTCCATTGATGATAAAAGCAACTTTGGAGACTCCGGCTATGAAGTGATGGCACGACATGAATATCATGCAAAGGAAAAAGATGGAATAAAGAAGGAGTTGCATGTGTTGAAGCAGCAACTCAAGAAGAACATGAAGCTGCACAGACAGACGAATGAGTTGCAACAGGAACAGGAACAGCAGTGGGCGCAACATGCACTCACAGATGAAACTGCGCCTGTACAAGTTAAGGATCCATCCCAGCAGTTGACATAGGGTAGACATGGTTAGCAGTGTTGTTGATTGCATGCAATGGATTCAGCAACATGCATGTCGTTGAGCGCACGCATGTAATCCAACCCTTTCAACACACTCACTAAGGTGAAGACAAGAAGCAAGTCCTATTGGGGCTGAACATGTACTTCAACAATTTGATGCACATGACCACTAAAACACACTTGAAGATCAGCACGGACACTATGCATCAGTGTGTTGTCGGTTCAGCCACACCTGAGAAGACCATGCGCATATTAGCAGATGAGTTGGATGAAGGAGCCGAACCAATGCACCGGTTGCAACAGGGGCAAGAGTTTTCTTTAGCAAGATGTCACATCACAAGCATGAGGTGCATGCACATCATCACGGACGATCAAGCTTGGCATCAACTCACCACCTTCACCATCACAAGCATGCCAAAGAGTTGGTCTCATCACAACAAACCAAGTGTCAGTGATGTCTTACATGGCTTTCTCAAGCCATGTTGTCTCACATGAGTACATGTGCATTGTAATGTAACGTCATGTCAAGTGTAAGTCAAGTGTCAATAGTTGGATGTAACAATCATAGAGTAGATGAAGAGTCATGAGGGTAGATGAACTATCACAAAGGGGAATGTCAAGGGTCACCCCACTCTTTGTTATAAATAGTCCCTCCATGAATGTTGTGCATGTTCTCTTACCTTGGATGATGTGACTGCCTCATCCGAGTGGACTGCTTTGCCGAAAGTTGTGCATGTCCTTTGTGTTGTGTGTTCCTAGCCGAGTTGGGATTGATACCTTTTAACTTGGAACTCACCTTCACCTCCTTCCCCCTTCAAAGTGTTGGAACCTCTCATACACCTTCCTTTACTCACTGCATCAGTCACACCCTTGCTACTGACAGAGCTATTCTACTTGCCTCTGTGTCACATCTCGGTCAAGATATTACCTTACGACCCACTACTGGGACTGCTACACCAAATGGTCTCAGGTCTAATTAGGAATTCTTACCAGGGAGATCCCCTTAACATGTTGGTGGGTCCAGCACCGTCAACATTTCTAGCGCTAGAAGGAGGGCCTAATGACAAGCTGTGTCCTCTCATCCAATTTTGAACCTTTGCATATCTTTCATGGAGTCTTGCACTCTTCTTCCCTTGAGGTGTTTTTCGAATCATGAAGATGTCTCCATATCAGGGATGCTTTTTTATCTCTTATCCACTCACACGTATGATGGTGAAGGCGAAGTGGCCTAGCCTGAGCACTTACATAACTTTCTTTCCATGATTTATGAGGAAGATGAGTTTTTTGACGAACAGACCGGTTTGTTGCTGCATACACACTTCGCGAATCTCCATTTCGTTAGGTGACCATGCACTCATTTGAGCACTTCTGTGATCTTATTGAAGACATGTTCTATCATTTTGATCCAAACCATCTTGACCAGAAATTGTTACAACAATGGAGGGGTCCGCATGAATCTGTTATTGATGTTTGGCAGCGCTTCCGTGACTTGCAGTTTCAAGCTCCGAGCAACTAGATGAAATTTTCTTATCTTTGGGACCGGTTCGAGTATTTCCTTAAGAAATCTACCCATCCTAAGAGAAATTTTGAGATCAAGCCTCGCTCAACATTATTTGTTGATGGAGCTGTGCAATCTTATGTGGAAGCGAGTACTGTCTCAACTAACTGTCTTCCGTCCTCTTATTCAACAGCGCCACCACTGCCCAGTGATGTTGAGGATCATGCTCACACACCTATTCATACTTCACACCCTCTCAACATCACTTCACTCAATATTTTCATACATTTGGTTGTGAGTCCTTTGAAAAATCATATGCATTCTTTTCTATGACCTCCGTCTTCACACCCGGGTGTTCCCCCGGATGATGTTGTCTTGTGTTCATCCATTCCGTACTCTTCACTTGTTGTGAACGAGGAACAACCCACTGACAGAGTTGGTGTTGCACAACCAACATGCGTTGTCATTCATGAAGAGTATGAGTGGGAGCTTGAGCATCAACACTCAACGAAGGATGACTCCCTTCCATTCGAGCCTCCTCTGTTCTTTCCTAACATCGTTGGTGAACCTGTCATCCATGATTTCACATGTGTGTCTTCATCCATGGATGCACCCATTGTTGATCTTTCACAAGACACACCATATGTTAGCCCATCATCCAACAATGGGGAGGACCAATCATTCATTAGAAATCCACTTGATCTTTCATCTTCTTTTTCCGAAAACATGGAGGGTGAACATCCTTCCTCCTCATCTACCCCTCTGTGTGATTCTTCAAACCATGAGGATGCCAACCAACATCCTAAATTTTCTAATCTTGGTTTTCATGATCTCTTCACCTCATCATCTAATCATGATGTTGATTCACTCATTGTTAATCTGTCTAAGCCATTGGTCTATGAATATCCATCTGTCAACGAAGTTGAAACCCCACAGACCGTCGAGGTACTTCAGCCCGAGTTGATGGTTATGTCAGGCACTCACTGTCCTGAGGTTGGTTTCACTTCCAATCAGGAAATTGTTCAAACACTCAAGGCTCCTCATCACTCATCTGTATGCACTAAAGATCAATCTAACACTCAGATTTTACTTCCTCCATTCAAACTACATGATCCCTTTCTCATGTGTTGGAGGAGTCTTACATTGCAAGCACTCGTGCACGACACAAGTTATATTTGTTTCTTTCGTTTGCTTGAATGTCACAATCAAGGGTGTGATTATGCCTCAAAGTTGCACGTAGTGTCACACAGCACCATGATATGTCCGCAGATTGCCCATCATGTACATGCACTCACTTATGTCTCATGGGTGCATTGAATCACGAAGTGTGGCTTTCTTCATTGTTATATCTTTCTTACTTGCTGGTCCGCACAACCACTGTGCCAGTGGCTGCATTGGAAGTATCACTTCATGTGATCAGGTCCATGTACCATTAATGTAGGAGTAGGAGTAGTGTTTTCTTTCAGTTGTTTGCTTGCATGCTTGTTTGCTTACGTACTTTATTTGCTTGTTTGTTTGCTTGCTTGCTTGTTTACTTGCTTTGCTTTCATTTTTTCTTCTGCTCTTGATTTTCTTTGTTGATTGTCAGTTCGTTTGCTTGTTTCGTGCATAGGTTAGTTTTGCATGAAACCATTTATGACTCTTAAAGCGAGCTAGGTAAAGTACAAGAGGGCTTGTATAGCTATCGCTACTTGGTTATCTATCATCTTGCCTCTCTATGATGATCTTGTTACTTTTAGTCCATGATACATCGAAGGAAAATACATACTACTCGAAGTGAACCTTAGTGTAAACACAACGCTTACGCGCTAACTAGTGTCACCTTCTCTAGTCTATTGTTTTTGGGTTAACCCTTGTTAGCTCAGTCAAGTATAGTAAGGTGAGGGGGAAAACCTTAACAAGCACATCAGAGATACAATAAACAACTTCTCTACTGGAACAACCTCTTCTGCTCTCAATAAGTCAGGATCCCTCTTCCACCTCTGAAATGAATAAGTCCTATGCACAATGAAAATGAAAATGAAAAAAATAAAAATAAAAATAAAAAAGTAAAAAAAAATGAAAATAAAAAATGAATAAGGCGAGAGAAGAGAAAGGCTTCATGCGTAGGGAGGTGATGCAAGTAACTCCACCGGGGTACTGACCAGGCTCACTGGCAGCAAAGCCATGCTTGTGTTCCTATGTGACTCCACTGGGGTACTGTCTAGGCCTGCTGGTAGTGGAGCAACACCAGAGATGAAACTAAGACTCTGATGACTATACTACTTGTGCACCTATATACCCATCAACCCCAATCAAAACAATTGTGTTTCCTTGGCTTGGAATGTGTTTCAATCGACCAAGGGTTTGGTAGATGCTACATCTTACAATCAAGTTAGTGTGAAACCAAGATGAGCTGAAAATTGAACAATGCTTCTGGAGGTGTTAGACTTGCGTTTCACGAACAAGGTCCATTCAAAGAGCTGGAGTTCTACCATTGTGTCGCCAAGTGTTGTATCGGCTACAACCACCCTCCAAAATTTTTCGTTAGCCTCATTTTGGAGCCTCCCTTCCAACCTTCACAACAGCTTTCCTTGCTTCGTCAAGTTCACAAGCTTCAGTGTCTTTCTTGCACAAAGGCATCCTATCAGTCACATCTTGATCCATTCCCCTCACAGGTTGTTCACCCAGACTTGGTACAGCTGCAGGCTGAGCAGCTTCCCCTTAAAAATTGTGCATTTCTAGAGGACAACCAGCCTTCCCTTTAAAAATTTCACAATCCTCTCTGGCAGCCTGTTGGATTCTAGGATTGTACAATCCTGCCTACCAACACTCCCAGTAGGATTTGTGCAAATTTCCCTAGTAAGGTTGCTCAGCCCAGAATTTGTGCAAATCTAGGTAGCAGTTAGCTACGCTGCCTAGAAATTGCGCAAATCTCCTAGGCATCCAGCCCAGCTCCCAACCAGAAATGCGTATTTTTTTCTCTAACAGTCAAGCAGTCTCTTGCATGTGCAGCTGAGTTGAGCGGTTCCCTCCAGGAGTGACCAAAACAGATTTGCATGCATGGGTTTCTTCTCCCAAGGTAGCATTCAAAGGCATCCCTTGTTTCAGGGATCTATGTTTAGCAGTTGGAGGTTACATGCAAGGAGCAATTCAGAAACCTCCCACCAAGTGTCGCTTCCCCTAGATTTGTGGCATTCGCATCACAACCTCGATGTTATCAAAACTCAACAACCAAACGCTGAAGAGCTCATTCCTCACATCAACCTTGCATCTCTGACATCCCACATCACATCTAGGAGCAATCGGCACATTCAGCTCAGTTGTTTTGGGGTAAGCCCGCTTCCCATGCCTTGTTCTGCATTTCTTCCGCTTTTTGTGTTTTCGCTTGTGGGAGTACTATTTTCTTGATTTATTTGAATTCTTGTTTTTGTTTACATATATACTAGCTTGTCCTAGCTTTGTTTCAGTTTTCGTTACTATCTCACTGCTGTCGCATGCATGAAACTATTTTGCACGGACGTTCACCCAACCGGCGAACTGCCTCACCCACATGCATGTTGATCTATTTGTTGAATCTTTCATTCATGTTTTTCATGCACTATTAATCACTTCTTCTATCACTTAGTGTCGTCATGCATTCACTGACTTACTTGATTTCAGTTGCTCGTTGGCGAGTCGGGCCAACCTTGGCTTGAGCTCTGCCTTCACCAAGGCTGCATTGCGCAATCTGGGGAAGGAAGGCTCACCTTCCTCTCCACATTTCAGCATTCTTGCCTAGCACTGGCCTCTAGGACTGTTTTGCGCATTTCTGGAGGATAGTGACTGCTTGGCCCAAGAAATTGCACAAAAATGTCCCTAGGCCAGCAAACCTTCCCAGATAGAATTCCACATTACGCAATCCCAACAGTCAGCAGCCAGAATGGACTGTGCATTACGCAGTTCTAGTAGTCAGCCAATCTCCCAACAGCCCAGACTGTGCCTTGTGCAGTCTTGGCAGTTGGTCTCCCGACCTCCCGGCCGAAATTGTGCAACCTTCCTGATCATGCACCCAGGTATGTTGCAAGTCAGTTCTCATGTTCATTTTGGTTTTCGACTGACAGATTTTTAGCCATGAGTGTTTCCATGTCTCCAGGTATCCCAGATGTTCATCTACCTCTCAGCAGTACAGGTACAATGGTTTCCATGAGAGCAAAGACGAAGACAACGTTCAGAGCACACTTAGGGATGCAGTCGATCAAGTGTCCATGGACTTGCCTATCCACGAAGACATCAAGTTGTTCGTAGACAAGTACGTCAAGATATGATAGCAGCAACATCACAGTGAGAAACATCATGAATAGCAGCTGAAGACAACATACCAAATGCAATGAATGCAAGAAGAGGGTTGTTGACAACATGGAGGCGAAACAAGGTTGCAAGCTCAAGAAGGTCAATTGATGATGAAAGCAACTTTGGAGACTCTGGCTATGAAGTGACAGTGTGACATGAAGATCACGCGAAAGCAGAAGATGGAACAAAGAAGGAGTTGCATGTGTTGAATTAGCAACTCAGGAAGAACATGAAGTTTCACAAACAAACGAATGAGTTGCAACGAGAACAGGAATAGCATTGGGTGCAACATGCACTGATTAATGAAACTGCGCCCGTACAAGTTAAGGATCCATCCCAGCAACTGACATAAGGCAGACATGGTGAGTAGTGTTGTTAATTGCATGCAAGGGATTCAGCAGCATGCATGTCATTGAGTGCACGCATGCAATCCAACCCTTTCAACACACTCACCAAGGCGAAGATAAGAAGCAAGTCCAACTGGGGCTGAACATGTACTTCGGCAAGTTGATGCGCATGAGCACCAGAACACATTTGAAGATCAGCACAGACACTATGCATTAGTGTGTTTTCCGTTCAATCGTACCCAAGAAGACCATGTGCATGTTAGTAGATGATTTAGATGAAGGGGTTGAACAAATGCACCGGTTGCAATGGAGGCAAGAGTTCAGTTCAGTAAGATGTCACCATGAGGTGCATGCACACCATCACGGATGACCAAGCTTGGCATCTACTCACCACCTTCACCATCACAAGCATGTCAAAGACTTAGTCTCACCACAGCGAATTGAGTGTCAGTGATGTCTTGCAAGGCTTGCTCAAGCCATGTTGTCTCACATGAGTACATGTTTATTGTAATGTTGTGTCATGTCAAGTGTAAGTCAAGTGTCAATGGTTGGATGTAATAGTCATAGAGTAGGTGAAGAGTCATGAGGGTAGTTGAACTGCCACAAAGGGGAATGTCAAGGGTCACCCCACCCTTTGCTATAAATAGTCCCTCATAACTCATTGTAAGGGCTTTTGGTCAACCCAGCTTCTACTAAGACTATTTTGAAGGAGGCTTGGATAGTATTGTAATGCGCCCTAGCTTCTCCACTGCAAGAAGCTAGTACATCTCTTTGGAGGAGCAGGCGGATGTGGATGTAACGTTCCACCGTTGGGGCTAGCAGGTTTACATGGATGTATTGTATGATTGTTACTTACACTTATTTATATAATAATATCCAACACATTTTCATGCATATGTTGTTATTGTTGTTGGACTGCTCCAATTGTTGTAATGATATATGTTGTTTAACTTATGTAATTGTGTATGAACTTATTCACATGAAATTATATGAATTTTGTTGTTAATGTGTTGCATATGTTGTTAATGCTATCATTTTCCGTGTTGACTGTTTTGCCAGAAATCAGACAAGCCTTTCATTTGAACATTTCCATAACAATCGTCGCACTCATCTCGGACTGAACCGTGAGTGTTGTGCATGTTATCTTACCTTGTATGATGTGACTGCCACATCCGAGTGGACTGCTACACCAGAAGTTGTGCATGTCCTTTGTGTTGTGTGTTCTTAGCCGAGTTGGGACTGATCCCTTTCAACCTGGAACTCACCTTCACCTCCTTCCCCCTTCGAAGTGTTGGAACCTCTCATACACCTTCCTTCACTCACTGCATCAGTCACACCCTTGTTTGCTGACAGAGTTATTCTACTTGCCTCTATGCGACATCGCGATCAAGGCATTACATTACAACCCACTGCTGGGACTCCTACACCAAACGGTCTGAAGTCTAATTGGGACTTCTTACCGGGGAGATCCCCTTGACATGTTGGTGGGTCTAGCACCGTCAACACGTTTTCAACCTGTAATGCACCTTCCGCCAACAATGATCTAGTTCTTTATGTGGTAGAATCCAAATATATTGAGGGTCATCTTTGAACCACGCAACACCCTTAAACCTTATCATACTCTCTGCAGGTAAGCATGGCGTCTCCTAAATGACCTTGTGTAGCATGTCCCAACAGAGAAAAAACATGAGTATGCTAAGATTCTTGGGCTCCAACTCAAGGAAGCCCATAAATTCTAAAATTTAGCTATTATAATCGGTTTATCTGGGTTAATTATTGGTTGGAATTTCTCTGGCCTCTCCCAAGCTACTAGTGCTATCAAAATCAATATCCATGCATAGTGTAATTATGCATTCTGCTCCTCAGTGTCTTGACAACCTTGTTGGAATTTCTGTAGCAAGAAGGGAGCCAATGCAAACTTTTCCCCTAGGGTGCACTGGTTAGCTACGAAAATAACTCATACTAGTAGCTCATTCACTGTTGGCAACTCCTAACCTTAACTCATACTATTATAACTTTCCTACCTCCCAACATCATTCCACCTTATTTACATACAATTGGTAGACTAACCTTCCATATCATCTACCTAGAGGGCACAGCAACTGAGATACCCTCGTAAAGTTGCATCTTGCTCCCATTAAAAATCCCTTCACACAATGTGCCATCCAAATTCCTTAATCGTATCGCACCTGCATTAGTCACATGCTGGATGAAATATGGTCCCATCTAATGCGTGTAATATTTACATGGATGAATTAGAAATTTGTTGTCTTATAACAATAATAAATCCCCCACTTGGAATGTCTTTTTCTTAATCATTCGGTCGTGTCATGGTTTGTCTTGGGCCTTCTATACCTCCTAGTGAAAATTGTCTAGCACTCAATCCTCCTCCAACTATATTAAGTCTTGCAGTTTACGTTTCACCACATCAACCTCTATCATATGTGTCACTAGCGCAATGCATAGGATAGGAACCAGAAATTCCATTAGCATGAAAACTTCCATCCCATATACTAATTGAAAAGGTGTCTTCCCAATCATATTCTTGCATGTGGTTCTATAGGACCATAGGACTACAAGGACCCTCAAATCCTAATAATCGTGTTGCATGTTACATATCTTAGTAAAGGTATCCAAAATCTTATTAAAGGCCTCAACTATTCCATTTTCTTGTGGGTGGTAAGGAGCATGTTTCTTATGGTAGATCTCAAACTCCTTCGTAAGCACCATGATTTTCTTGTTCAAGAAATGTGTCCCCTGATCACTCATCAAGATCCTTGGACATCTAAACCTAGTTACCATGTTTTCGAACAAGAAGTGCGCAACTGTTTTGGTGCTACATTCCCTCACTGACACAACCTCAACCCATCGGGCTAGATAATTCGTGGCACTAGTCCTTCTTTCTGGTGGGTAAATCTATCCAACAAAGTCGATGGCCCACTTATAAAATGGCTATAATGTGATATAAGGATTTAAGGGAATTTCATCTCATCTAAATGACCTGCCCACTCATTGACACACGTCACAAGTCCTACAGAACTCCTCAGCATCAACATACAGTAAGGGCCACCACAATCCAGCGTGCAAAATATTTTGCATTGAAGCCACCCTACATAATGTCCTCCTCTGACTCCTGTATGTGCTTCTTCCAGGACCATTGGTCACTCGTTCTCCATCACACATCTTCATAGAATTCCATCTGACCATAACTTATATAATACTTCGGCAATCAACTAGTAATGTGTTGCTTTAACCACTAGTTGTTTTTACTGTGTCATTGTATGGTCTTCTGGTTCCATTCTCGTACTCAAAAAATATGCAACTTAGATGAAGTAGTCATCTACCATAGTTACAGCAAACAAATACGTATTCAACAAGTTATCCTCCAAGTTTTGTGCCTTTTTGCTCAAATTTTGACAAGACAGATCATCAGGCCCCATATTTAGTTTCCCTGGTTTAACCACTAATTGAAAATCATATTCTTGGAAATATAACAGCCACCTAAAAATTCTCCCCCCAAACACAAGCTTGTTGACTAGGTATTTCAGAGAAAAATGGTTGGTATACAACTTGAACTTATTGCCTAATAAATAGTTTCTGAACTTCTGGAGAACGTATACTGTCGTGAACCCTTCTCTTTTGGTAATGGTATAGTTTTTCTCTGTGGTTGATAGTTTCTAACTCACAAAGGTGATTGGATGATCAATATTCTCTCCTTTTCTGGGTTGATCAAAGACCGCTCCCAGTGTGATGGATGACGCATCTACATGAACATGGATCTCTTTGCTCCAGTTCAGAAATACCAAGATACGTGCAGACACCATCTTCTCCTTTAAGGTGTCCAGGGCCTGCTGACACTCCTTTGTCCACTTGAATCTACTCATTTCTTTAATATCCTTTCAATTAGTGTTTTAATCTTAGCATATCCCTGTATAACTTTTGATAGTACCTTGTATGCCCCAGGGTTGATCTTAGTTGTCGCACCGAGGTAGGCAACGACATATCCACTATGAAAACAATCTTAGTCGAGTTCACTAGAAACCCCTATTTACAAACAATGTGCCCCAATAAAATGCCAAAAGGTGTTAAAATATGCACTTCTTGAGATTTAAAGAGATTTGTATATGTATACACCTATCTAGCATTAGACGAAATACCTCAATGTGCTTCCTCGATATAATGAACATTGTTTAGTCATCAAAATATACTTCCCAAAATTTGTGGATAAATTCTTTGAATGCTGCCACCACGATCCTCGAAAAAATGGTTGGTGCATTCTTTAGACCCAATGACATCACAATATATTGAAAAAAAAACCATTTCATCGCAAATTTAGTTTTATGTTGATCTTCTTTGGCGATCCTCACCTAGTGTGTTATGAAACCAGCTCACAAAAAGATAGAAAAGAGAGATCCACGCCTTAGAATTCAGCCTCTTCGAGGGGGCAACCTCCTTTACATTACATAAATGAACAATTCTTGGATTATACAAATGAAAATACCTCCTTTCTATATATAGGAGTCTAAGTGGTCCCAATACAATCAAAGCCTACATAACAATAATATTGTAGGGCACAACAATAACAATAGTGGGCTTCTATGTGGCACAATAGTAACAATATGGGCACTACATGGGTACATCAATATAAATAAGGGGTATAACTACAATAGTAATGGGGTAATCACTAGTATTATAGGGACCCAACATGCCCCTCTCCTTCAAAAAAGTGTTGTCCTCAACGCTTGAGTAGTTCAGGATACTTCTGCATAAAATTCTCGTCCTCCCATGTGGAATCTTCAGCGGATAAGTTCTTCCACTTGATAAGGTACTCTGAAATTGATCGATTTCGTAGCTGTCGAGTTCTTGTTTCTATAACTGCTTCCGGTTCCAATATAATTTTTCCTTCTTTGTCAAGTTCTGGCAATATTGTTTGAACTGGGAGCTTGTCGCCTATAACCTTCTTTAAGCATGAAACATGGAAAACTGGGTGCAATCGAGAAGCTGCAGGAAGCTCCAATTTGTATGCCATAGTACCAATCTTTTGCAACACCTTGTACGGACCATAATACTTTGGTGATAATTTATTATCCTTCTTAGCTTGCTTGAGGGACATTTGCTTATATGGTTGTAGCCGTAGGAATACCCAATCACCTACATCAAAACTTCTTTCACTGCGATGTTGATCTGCCTGTTGTTTCATTCTATTCTGTGCCAACACAAGGTTATCCTTTAAGAGTTGGAGGACTTGTTGTTGATGTTCGATGTGATGTTCCACTGCCTGAACCTTAGAATTTTCTCTTAAATATGATGTGATGGATGGTGGTTGATACCCATAAAGTGCCATAAATGGGGTCATTTTTGTTGCTGTATGAAAGGAAGTGTTATACCACCATTCAGCCAGAGGCAACCATTTGACCCATTGTGTCTGTTTATCAGATACAAAGCAACGAAGATATCCTTCCAAACATTTGTTTACTATCTCAGTTTGCCCATCAGATTGAGGATGATAAGATGAGCTATGAGCTAACTGAGTACCAAGACAAGAAAATAATTCTGTCCAAAAATTTCCAGTGAAAATGGGATCTCTGTCACTTACAATAATCTTTGGGTTTCCATGTAGCTTTTGAACTGTTTCCATAAATGCAGTAGAAACTGTACTGGCTTTAAATGGATGTGATAATGCACAAAAGTGTGCATACTTGGTAAGTCTGTCAACTACCACCATGATGACACTCTTTCCCTCAGACTTGGGTAAACCTGTGATAAAATCCATTGAAACCTCCTCCCAACGTTGGCTTGGAATGGATAAAGGTTGTAATAGACCCGGTGTCTTAATTGTTTCAACTTTATTTTGCTGGCAAACCAAACATTCCGCCACAAACTTTTGAATATCTTATTTAAGGCCATCCCAAAAAAATTCCTTCTTAACCCTGTGGTAAGTTTTTAAAAATCCTGAGTGCCCTCCTAAGGGAGAAGTGTGCAATTCCATAAGAATCTTTTGTTTTAGCTGGGAATTCTTACAGAGGTATAAGCGATCTTTGTACCATAACGAATCATTTTTCCAGCTAAATGTATCAGAAGTACTGGAATCTTGTTGTAGCTTTTGAATAAGTGCCCACACTTCTTCGTCATTCTTCCATTCCTCCCTTGCTTCGTTTATCCAATCTGGTTGGATAATAGAAATGGCACACAACAATGCTTCCACATCCTCATCCTTTCTTGAGAGTGCATCTGCCACCACATTTTGCTTCCCTTTTTTGTAGATGATTTCAAAGTCATAACCCAACATCTTTGTGACCCACTTTTGTTGCTCTTCAGAGGATAATCTTTGTTCTAAAAAGTATTTAAGGCTATCATGATCCGTTTTTACCTTGAAGTGTCTTCCCATTAGGTAGGGTCGCCATTTCTTAAGTGCATGGAGTATTGCCAACATTTCCTTCTCATAAATAGCTTTTCTTAAAAACTTTCCCTTGATTGGACGACTTTCAAAAGCAATGGGTCTTTCATCTTGCATTAGAACAGCACCAATTCCATTTCCTGAAGCATCACATTCCACAATAAAGGTTTTTGTGAAGTCCGGTGTAGCTAAGACCGGTGCTTGGCACATTGCCTCTTTAAGATGTTCAAAGGCCTTTGTTGCTTCCGAAGTCCATGAAAATGAATCTTTCTTCAATAATGTTGTTAGAGGTGCTGCTATTCTCCCATAATTCTTAACAAACTTGCGATAATACCCTGTCAACCCAAGAAATCCTCGCAGATGCTTTATGGATGTGGGGATTTTCCATTCCTTAATGGCTTTAATTTTGCTAGGGTCTACCTTAACTCCTTCATGAGATACAATATGACCCAAATATTCCACCTCCTGGACTCCAAAGAAACATTTGGATCTTTTTGCATATAATTGTTTCTCCTCCAATAGTTGTAGCACCCTGTCAACATGTTCAACATGATCCTTCCAAGACTTGCTGTAGATTAGTATATCATCAAAAAATACTAACACAAATTTTCTAAGGAATGGTTTGAAAATTGAATTCATCAAACCTTGAAATGTTGAAGGTGCATTGGTAAGGCCAAAAGGCATGACCAAAAATTCATAATGACCCTCATGAGTTCTAAATGCTGTTTTCGGAATGTCTTCAATCTTCATTCTGATTTGATGATATCCCGAACGAAGATCCAACTTGGTGAAGTAAATTGATCCATGCAATTCATCCAGTAATTCATCAATAACAGGAATGGGGAACTTATCTTTAATAGTGAGCTTGTTGAGCTCCCTATAATCTGGACACATGCGCCATGATCCATCCTTCTTGTGCACCAATACTACTGGAGCTGAGAAAGAACTTTGACTCGGTTGAATTATACCAGCCTCTAGCATTTCTGCAACCATACGTTCAATTTCACTTTTTTGGACATATGGATATCTGTACGGCCTGATGTTTGGAGGAACACTTCCTGGAATCAGATGAATAGCATGATCATGATCACGCATAGGTGGGAGACCTTTGGGAGTCTCAAATACCTTGGAATGATTGTCCAGGACTTTTTGGAGATCTGGAGAAATAGATGATTCCAATGTGGAAACATCTAGCGAACATAATTGTGCAATTACACCTCTTTGCTCCTTTTTTAGAAGCTTTGTCATTCCATTAGAGCTGATTATCTTTCCTGGTTTCCCTGCAATACCCCTTAATTCAACTTCCTTTCCTTCCACAGAAAATTTCATGAAAAGTTCTTGAAAATTAAAAGCTATTGTACCCAAGGATTGTAGCCATTGGACTCCTAGTACAACATCAGCACCTCCCATTGGAATGGAAAGCATTGGGCTAGTCAATACATATTCTCCCATGGATAGCTTGATATTATGGCACTTTCCAGAACAATTTATTGTTCCTCCATTTGCAATCATCACTTGACACTCTGGTTTCTGGATATAGGAAGCAATTCAATTCTTTTGCTACCCTACAATGAATAAAATTGTGGGTGCTTCCTGAATCAATCAAGACTATTACCTTTTTCTTCTTGATTTGTCCTTCTATCTTGATGGTTTGAGGAGTGGTAATTCCCGCCAATGCATTACAAGATATGGTCGGATTTATTTGTTCTTCATCTAGGCTTTGTTCCTGGAATATATCCTCTTCTTTTGACCTTTCTTGCTCCTTTTCTTCTTCCTCTTCACAATCTATGTAGAATAATTTCTTCTCAGCACACTTATGACCTTTTGTGTATTTGCTATCACAATTGTAACAAAGCCCTTTTGCTCTTTTTTCTTCCAATTGTTGTGGTGTCAACCTTGTAGGTTGTGGAAGACTATGGGCAACAACACTTCCTTCTTTATAGTTGTGAATGGTATGCTTCCTAGTTGCCATAATTTTGCTTTCCATTTTTCTTGCTAACCTGAATGCCTTCTCTAATGAATCAGGTTCCCAAAGGCGCACATCATGTTGGATATTATCCTTTAAAGACCCTATGAACACATCAATCCTATGCTCTTCTGGAATATCTTTTACCCTTATGTTCAATTTTTGGAACTCCTCAATGTGCTCCATTATTGAACCCTTTTGTTTGAGACTTATCAATTGGCTAAAAAAAGTGTTGCTTTTTGTATCCTCATAATGTGCTATCAATTCTTCCGTAAAAATGCCCAAGTGATAAATGGTTTACGAGAACAAAGCCATTGATACCATACAAACTGATTTGGTTCCAAATATAAAGTTGCCATACGTACCTTTTGTGTGTTTTGCACATTATTGAGATCGAAGAATTGCTCCATCTGTAATATCCATGTGGCGGGATCCTTGCCATCAAACTTCCTCATATCGATTTTTGGAACATGGTGAGTCTTTGATCCAACATTAGAGTCTATGGAATCATGATTAACATTTCTTTTGTTCTCATCATGAGTTTCCTTTACTACCTTTTCACCATTAGTGACCCTTTCTTGTAGCAACTTCTTCAATTCTTCCATGTTTGTATTCAAATCTATCTTCAAATTTGCCATCGAATCCTCCATCTTAGCTTCCATGCCCTTTATCTTAGATTCCACGCCATTTACCTTAGATTCCACGCCACTTATCTTAGCTTCTGTTAGCTTTTGTGAGCGTGACATTTGTTGCACTTGTTCTTGTAATTTTGATATATCATGTAGCATTTCTTCCTCTTCTTCATGAGTCATGCTAGAGCTTTCAGGTTCCTTACTAGGTGTTTGCATTTTCTTTCCTCGGGGCATCAGTTACCGATAATAATGCTTTACTATGCCCTTTGAATTCCGTTAAACCAAGCTTACACAAAAATTAAAAAAAAAAACTACACACCTTTTTTCACTTTATAGAAGCCTGATATTGAATCTGATGTATCTCTGTAATTTCGGATCATCCAATTCTGAAATTGCTACCTGTAGTAGCCTCCTGCGTCCTCTTTCCAATGCCACAAGTCTGAGCCAAATTGGATTCTCCAAGGAAGAGTTATGTGAAATCTCCCACGGTGACTTGCTTTTAGACTGGTTCAGTAGAGCGAAGTTGTACGACGTGCCAGGAGTCACTATTTCGACCTTTGGATCTGAAAAACACCCACAAGAAACTACAGTCCGTCCTCTTTCTGTACCTTCTTACGAAACTTCAATCCGATGCTCAGAAAGAAAGTTATGACGATTTTCCCCAGGTCACCTGTTTTGAGTGTAATTCAGGAGTCATCAAAAAGACCAACTTCCTGAGATCATATCTCCGAAAATATCGCGTGAAAAGCTCTGAAATTCGGAACCAAGGTTCAGCGCGATGTCTTCTCAAATGGGTTTTTTTTGCGACTTCTGAAACGTCACAGAATAAAAGTTATAGCGAAAATGCCACGATGACCTGTTTGGAGCAGCGAAACCCTAGAATCCAAAGCTCTGATACCAAATGTTATGAAACCAGCTCACAAAAAGATAGAAAAGAGAGATCCACGCCTTAGAATTCAGCCTCTTCGAGGGGGCAACCTCCTTTACATTACATAAATGAACAATTCTTGGATTATACAAATGAAAATACCTCCTTTCTATATATAGGAGTCTAAGTGGTCCCAATACAATCAAAGCCTACATAACAATAATATTGTAGGGCACAACAATAACAATAGTGGGCTTCTATGTGGCACAATAGTAACAATATGGGCACTACATGGGTACATCAATATAAATAAGGGGTATAACTACAATAGTAATGGGGTAATCACTAGTATTATAGGGACCCAACATAGTGGTACCCTGAAAACCCATTTTTGAAGGAATAAGCCTTTGGTCCAGCCACATTTTCCAAATTTTCATCCATGAATAGGGTGGGGAAGGGGTCTTTCACACAAACATCATTTAGCTTCTGCAGGTCCACGCAAATCGTGATCTCCCTTATCTTCTGAATCTTGACTACCATCGAGTTGATCCATTCTAATTCTTCCATTGGTTCGATGAATCTTTCTTGCAGCATCTTCTCCAATTCCCATTTGAATTTCTCTTTATAAATGGGATTTAATCTTAAGGTTTTTGCTTCATAGGCTTCACATTGGGTTTTAATGGAATCCTCATTTCTCCTAACTCCCTAAAAATTCCCTTCATTTATTCAAAGGTGTTAGGGAATAAGTCTTGGTATTTGCACAATAAGTATGTAACCTTCTCAATGGTGTCATCGTCCCAATAGTCCCCAATGGTTTCCATCTTGGGACTTTCCTCTATCCCAATATTCACCTTTTGGGCTCTGATAGGTTGTGTGTACTCTGCGGATTGTAATAGTGGTCCACCTACTTCATGGTCTCCTTTTATTTTTGGAATTTGAATGTTTCGAGGATCATCTGCATCCTCTCCTTGCTCTCTTATGTTATAACAGTCCAAAAAATCCTACGCTCATTGTAGATGTCGATGAACAGAGCATAGTGGCATGTTACCATCCATTGTTGGTTCCTTTGTGGTAAATATCTTTTGTCACAACACCTTTAATGCTTCATAGAGCATTCTCTCTTCCGCTTCAAAACCAAAGGTGGCCCTAAGGTTTTGTGCCACTTAATTTGTATAAATTATGGTGTAGATTTGCAATTTCTCATGAAGTTTTAATCAAAATCACAAGACACAAACATACTCTACTGTTCTGTGGAATTTAATTCACAATTTAGAGAAAAATTTCGAACATGCAATAAGAAATAACAAACATGCACACATTAGTTTTCCTGGGGAAATAAATATGGTAAAAACCCCAATGCATGCTTACATTAATCTGATGAATAGAGATGTATTACAATTGCTTTACTCAATTTAGCACAACCTTCTAGCGAATAACCCATCTCTATGCTCACTAAGAAGCTCTGACCCAGACCTAGTCAATTTTTTCCTCTGCTTGAGCCCCTATTTCCTTGCACAATTCATAGAAATTAGGCCCCTATTATTTAGGAATTTTTCCAAAATTTACTGCACATTTCCCAAGGTTGATCGTCAGACTACATGCCACACCTATACACTCAAGACTAGCCGACAACTGATGTTACAGTGCCTTGAAATCTCCACCACATCTGGGGAACTCAAATTCTCTACATGCACTAGCTATTTTGGGTTGATTGATCAGTTAACTGGATGATCATTGAGTTGGACTAAAGTCCCACTACACAACTGACATCCCTAAAGTCCCACTACACAACTGACATCCCACTAGTTCCTCCAATAGTTGAAACTAGTTTTACTTAAAACAACTTGAGACAATTGACTTTGATTGCTACAAATTAGCAATTATACATGCTTAACTGAACTCTAACTCCTCCTACTTAAATTTACTACGTAAAATGGGTTACACAATCCATGTCACACAAGTTATTTGCATCCAAGTTGTCTTCTGATGTGGAAATTTGAATTTTCTCAATTTAATCAAGGCACAAATTTTCATGCATCACTTTCCTCTTGTCGGTGAGGCTCATCTTTCACACTTCTTGGTCAATTTAACAAAATTGGTTTTCTTCTTTCAGTATCTACTCAGCAACTTGTCTCACAAATGGAACTTCAAATAGGGCATTCAACATTGGTCACCTTGCTCTACAATATCTTGACATCTCTTTTCATACTCAGCCAACTGTTCTTTCTCCTATTGGGCCAACTCTTTGCATTGTTGTTCCTCGGGTAGTTTCTGCAGTTGCTTCTTGGCCTCAACCTATGTCACTTTCTCTTTCAATCCCTATATCACCCCTTTAACCTTCACAACTACCTCTTGAGTGGGGGTTTCTTCATCAATTGATCCCTCTATGCATTCTTCATATACTTGGTTCATGGCAGTGCACCACTCGAGGTTGTCTTCAACTAATCTTTGTTATTCCCAGCGCAACTACTCTTCAATTTTTTGTTTTTTCTCTAAGTATTCATAGGTCATTGTGAGCGTGTCTTGTAGTTCACGAGTTGCATTGCATTGTAACTGTGTCAAACCTTTTGCACTAATCATGACAGTTCAAAGTTAACTTGTGTTAAGGAAATAAGGGTTTGTTGTGCAGATCCTTACCATACTTTTATGGTGGTGCTAGGTACACACCATACTCTTCTAGATTATTGGAAGGATGAGGCGCTAGTGATATGTGAATGGGTCTGGTGCTAAAATCCATATGTTGTAGAGGGTAGGCCTCCTAAATCTATCATGACTACTTGAGGGGTCAACTTTGCACTTACCTCATTTATGGTTCTTTTTTATCTTGTCTAACTTGGTCACTGCTACATCCTGCATTTGATCTCTGATTCGCTTGAAATTCTCCTCATTCAACATTATTTGAAATTTGGACACATGAGTATCCTTCTACTTTTTCCTAGCATTCCAATCAATGCACTCCCTGCACTACTTCTTAGTACCCTCTTTTTCCTTAATTTTGGTTGCTCCCTTAAAGCTTTGGGTTCTTCTTGTGGTTGTTGTTTCAGAAAAAGTAGAGAATGCGCTTCCTACTACCCTTATCTTGATGGGTTTATGGTTGTTTCTTCCCCATTTGAGATCATTTCAACTTCTGTGGATTCCTACTTCGGTACCTTTCAATCCACCTCCTATGAATCAATTATACCTTCAAGTTCTTCCATTGTAAACCTGTATTGGCCTTCCACCAACCTTGATTTGGGTCTCTATGTGGTAGAATCTAGATATATTGAGGGTCAGCTTTGAACCATGCCACACACTTAAACCTTCTCCTACTCTCTGCAAGTAAGCATGGGGTCTCCTGAATGACCTTGCACATCATGTCCCCATAAAGACAAAACATGAGTATGTTAAGCTTCTTGCACTCTAGCTCACCAAAAGCCCATAAATTCTGAAATTTAACTATTGCAATTAGTTTAGTTGGGTAAATTACTGGTTACAAGTTCTTTGGCCTCTCCCAGGCTACCAACACTATCAAAATCAATAGCCATCCACAGTAGAATTTTACATTTTTCTCCTAGGTGTCTTGAAAATCTTGCTATAATTATCATAGTAGGAAGTGGGCCCATGTAAAATTTTCCCCTAGGGTGCATTAATTAGCTACGACAATAACTCCTACTGGTACCTCGTTCACTGTTGGAAACTCCTGACCTTAACTCCTACTATTCTAACATTCCTACCTCCCAACAACATTCCACCTTATTTGTATACAATTGGTAGACTAGCCTTCCATATCATCTACCTAGAGTGCGCAGGAGCCCAACTACCCTTGTAAAGTTCCTTCTTGCTCCCATTAAAAAACCCTTCTCACAGCATGCCATCCAAATTCCTTAATTGTATCGCACCTGCACCAGTCACATGTTGGATGAGATATAGTCTCATTTAATGCATATGATATTTACATGGATGACTTAGAAATTTGTTGTCATATAAAAATACTAAATCCCCCACTTGGAATGTATTTTGATTAATCATCTGGTCATGCCATGCTTTGTCTTTATCCTTTTGTACCTCCTGGTGAAAACTAACTAGCACTTGATCCTCCTCCAACTATATTAAGTCTTACAGTTTCCGTTTCACTACATCATCTTTTGTCATATGTGTCGCTAATGCAATGCACAAGCTAGGAGCCAAAAATTTCATTGGCATGACAACTTCCATCTCGTATACTAATCAAAAAGGTGTCTTCCAATTCAGATCATTGCATGTGGTTCTATAGGACCATATGAATGAAAATACCCTCAACTCCTAATCATCGTGTTGCACGTTACATATCTTAGTAAGTGTGGTCTCCAAAATATTATTAAAGTCCTCGACTATTCCATTGGCTTGGGGTTGGTAAGGAGTAATTTTCTTATGGTATATCTCAAACTACTTCGTTAGCGTCGTGATCATCTTGTTCAAGAAATGTGTCCCCTAATCACTCATCAAGACCCTTGGACATATGAACCTGGTCACCATGTTTTCGAACAAGAACCGCACAGTTGTTTTGGTGCTACAATCCCTCACTGGTGAAACCTCCCATCTGGTTAGATAATTTTTTGCAACAATCCTTCTTTCTGGTGGGTCAATCGATCCAACAAAGTTGATGGCCCACCTATCAATTGTTTATAACGTGATTTAAGTATTTATTGTCATTTCATCTCATCTAGATGACCTGCCCGCTCATTGACACACGTCACAAGTCTTGCAGAACTCCTTAGTATTAGCATACACTGTGGGCCACCACAGTCCAGTGCGCAAAATATTTTGCATTGTAAGCCACCCTACCTAATGTCCTCCTGCAACTCATGCATGTGATTCTACCAGAACCATTAGTCTCTCATGCTTCATCGCATATTTTCGTAGAATTCCATATTCCCCTAACTTATACATCACTTTGGCAATCAACTAGTAATGCGTTTCTTTAACCACTAGTTTTTTTTGTGTCACTGTATAGTCTCCTAGTGCCATCCCCGTACTCAAAAACTATGCAACTTCTATGAAGTAGCCATCTACCATAGTTACAAAAAACAAATATGTGTCTGACAAGTTATCCTCAAAGTTTTGTGCCTCTTCGCCTGAAGCTTGACGTGACATATGATGAGACCCCATATTTAGTTTCCCTAGTTTAACCACTACCTGAAAAATCATATTCTTAGAAATATAGTAGCCACCTGCAAATTATCCCCCCAAACACAGGCTTGTTGACTAGGTATTTTAGGGAGGAATGGTAGTATACAACTTGAACTTATTTCCCAAAAAATAGAACCTAAACTGAAGAGCTTACACCATCGTGAAACCTTCTCTTTTGGTAATGGTATAGTTATGCTCCGTGGTTGATAGTTTCTGACTCGCAAAGGCAATTAGATGATCAATATTATCTCCTTCTCTGGGTTGAACCAAGACCGCTCCAAGTGTGATGGATGATGCATCTACATGTACATGAAGCTCTTTGCTCCAATTTATAAATACCAATATAGGTGCAAACACCATATTCTCTTTTAAGGTGTCCAAGGCCTACTGACACTCCTCCATCCACTTGAATCTACTCCTTTCTTTAATATTCTTTCCATTAGTGTGGTAATCTTAGCATATCCCTATATAAAATTTCAATAGTACCCCGTATGCCCTGGGGTTGATCTTAGTTGTCACACTGAGGTAGGCGATGACCTATCTACTATGACATCAATCTTAGTCGAGTTCACCAGAAACCCCTATTTGCAAATAGCATGCTCCAAATAAATGATAAAAGGGGTGAAAAACATGCACTTCTTGAGATTTAAAGAGATTTGTAACTATCTACACCTATCTAGCATTAAACGCAATACCTCAAAATGATTCTTCAATAGAATGAACATTGTCCAGTCATCAAAATATACTTCCCAAAATTTATGGATAAATTCTTTGAATACTGCCACCACGATCCTCAAAAAAATGGTTGGTGCATTCTTCAAACTGAATGACATCACATTATATTGAAAACAACCCCATTTCATTGAAAATTTTGTTTTATGTTGATCTTCTTTGGCAATCCTCACCTAGTGGTACCCTGAGAACCCATTTGTGAAGGAATAAGCCTCTGGTCCACCCACATTTTCCAAAATTTCATCTATGAATAGGGTGGGGAAGGGGTCATGCACACAAACATCATTTAGCTTTCGTAGGTCCACGCAAATCCTAATCTCACCTTTCTTCTTATTCTGCACCACCATTGGGTCGATCCATTCTAATTCTTCCACTAGTTCAATGATTCCTTCTTGCCGCATATTCTCTAATTCCCATTTGAATTTCTCTTTATAAATGAGATTCAATCAATAAGGTTATTGCTTCATAGGCATGACATTGGGTTTTAATGGAATCCTCATTTCTCCTAAATCCCTAAAAAATTCCCTTCATTTCTTCAAAGGTGTTAGGGAACAGGTCTTGGTATTGGAGCAATAAGTCTGTAACCTTCTCGATGGTGTCATCATCCCAATAGTCCCCAATAGCTTCCATCTTGGGACTTTCCTCTGTCCCAATATTCACCTTTAGAGTTATGATAAGTTGTGTGTACTCTAGAGATTGTAATGGTGGACCACCTACTTCACGTTCTCCTTTTATTTTCAGAATTTGAATGTTTCAAGGATCGTCTTTGTTAGAGCCTATATTGACCTCAGGCTGAAGAAGGGCAATCCTAGGATAACCACAATCCAAGCTTAACCTGGTAGCTAGCCCTACTAGGTCGGGAGAAGGCTCTCTCCATGTGAATCTCAGTCAAGATGACGGGATCAGATATGGATTTTAGGCTAGGTATAGTATCTCTAGGGTCTTTGATTGATTTTGTTGGTTTTGTTGCTGGATCAAATGGAGCCAGGTAGTTTTGGGTCCAGGAAATCAAGTTAGGATGCACGGTGTTCTATGGGGCGAGGTAGGTAGGTGATTTGGAACTTGGAATTCAGTGAGATGATAGGTCTAATACTGGTGAGAAGCTGAGGAGGGCATGCAAAGATCATGTATCCTTCTCAAACAATAGAAAACATAGAAAACTGAATGGCTTCCCAAGGCAGAGCACTGTAAACAATGAATTCTACCTATCTATCTTGATATCATTCAGCTAGAAGCAATGAATTAGATTGTGGCATACATAAAACATGAGAAAAACTGATAATAAAAGAAGAAACTATGCAAAAACACCATACCACAAGTATCCCATAAAAATAGCTGCAAATCCTAGTTTATTTCCTTGCCAAACTGTTGATAAAGGTGTACAATGTAGCTCAGAGCATCCAAGAGAGTCCAACCTTTGCTAATGATAGAAAAATACATAATATAGACATAAAACCACCTATGCTAGCCATCAGGGGTCGAAATCAAGAGAAAAGGAGCTGTTACAACCATTTCCAAATAAGGAACAGGAATATAGGCTGTGGAACAACTTGCCTCTATAAGCATGGAAACTGATTCATTGACCCCAAAACCACCTCAAACTGATGAATCTACCTTCTAAGATCATTTCACTATTACATTTACATGCCAATACATTAATTAAAATCATAAAATCATCCATGAAGAGAGAAAAAGTCAACTTGCAGTGAGAATAGGCGAAAATTGGATTTTCTGGCAAACTGGTCAAAAGTGCAGCGTCATTAGCCAAAAGCACAACGCCGCTTTACACCCACTTTTGGAGGCCTTCCCCTTAGCCAAATTTAGCCCAAGATGTCTCATTGGAAAGGTATTCCTGTCTAATTTCTGGAACAACTTGAATTTTTTCATTTGGAGGTCATTTGGTCCCTCAAAACTAAAATCTCCCAAGGCTGCTTTTGTGTGTCCAAAAGAGGCAGAGAGGTCATTTTTTGCTAGTTTTTGGACCTTTTGGTGACCTAGTTTTGCTCCAAAATTGCTAAAATTTTCTGGGATGAATGCTCTCACCATGCTAAATCCAAATATATAAACTTTTCCTCCAACAAGTGCTCAAGGGAAAAGTGCAGCGTCAGTGGCACTGCGCTTTTGGGCCAATTTCCTGTTTTCAAAATTTCAAAATTTGAAAAAAACAAAAAATCATCAAAACTAGCCCATATTTGGCATGGGACAACACCATTAGCTGCTTTGATGGGCTAGTGAGGCTTCAGCTAATATATTCAACTTATCTTGCTCCTTTTTGCTCTTTAAAGCCTTCCTCAACCTAGCTTTAAGTTTCCTGATCCTTATGTTACAGATTTTGTTGCGGGTCAAGTAATGGTAGGCCATGTGGTGAAGCATCTTCTTGTCCCTGTTGGCCTTCTCAATCAGCCCCTCAAGGTGTATGTTGACCCTCTCAAGCCAAGTTTCCCTATCATTCTCAATCTCTTATTCAATTGAATTCAACTTGACATTAGCCTCCTTGGCCTTTTTCCTATTTTCTTTGATCATTTGCAACTCCATGAGGACTTGCTTGTCGCTCAATTGCTTGTTTTCTTGCTCTAAATATTTGATGATGAACTTAGCTCTCTCTAAGTTATCTGACAAGGATTGTATTTCAGCCTCTTGTTCCTTTATGATCATGTCTTTGACAGTCTTTGGATCCTGAGCTTCCAAATCAATAATGTCAACTCCATGATGAGTAAAGTGCTATTGTGGCTCCTCATGCTCAACAAGATTGAAATCTCTTTCCTGCTCATCACTAAGATCCTTCTCTTGCACCTTTTTCTTGCCCTTACTTTTGCCCTTACTTTTTCCCTTGCTTTGCTGCTCAACCTGTACCTGTTTTGCTGAAGAAGAAGGCAAAGCCCCTTCCACACCTTGTGGAGATAGCATTTTCCTGTGGCCTGATGATGAAGGAAAGACCCCTTCCACACCTTGTGGAGATAATACTTGCCTAGCAGCTACAAAAAGTTTCCTAGTACCCCTCTTATATGTCACAAACACTGGCACTCCAACAGTTTCAGTCTCTTTGAAGTTTTCATGGCTTGAAGGTCCATCTTCTTTATGATGTACTGATGAAAAGATTTGTGGGCCTTCGAAAATCTCATGAGAAATGAAAATCTCCCATGGCATGTTAAGGAAGTTCAGGTGGTGAAGAACAATGATTTTGATCAAAGAGTAATGGTAAATGTTATTCAAGTTCTGGGGGTATGGCTTCCTTTGTACAATATGTGCCATCTTCTCAATGTTTCTAAACATGAAGTAAGGGATATTCATCATCTTTACTCTAGTGAAATGCATGAGAAGTCTAATGTGATAGGCATACAACCGGGAGAACCTACCTTCACAAGTGAAGTACTTGATAATGATTTTCATCAATGGAGCATACTTGTCTTCCAAAAACTTGAAGGGGAATACTCTCTTCATCTTGTCTTTGTATCTAGCCTTGATATAAGGCTTGTAGTACTCCTCCTCAATATCCTGACCTTTGTACCAATTTTCACCCACATCTGGAATTCTTGTAGCCTCTGAGATGACAATTGGTGATATGGTGAAGGTTATTCTGGCAAGGGTTACTTCATTACTATGCAAATGAGTCACAAATAGCCTAGCCAACTCATGATGAAATCTGACTCTTTCTATCATTTCACAAAAATCAAAGCATGCCTGGTGTTTAAAGCAAGAAATGGGAAGTGGACAAGCTTGTAACTCCCTCAAACTAGTAGGATCTTCTCTTATTATTCTTCCTCATTTATGAGGCTTCCTCTGTTGTATGTTTCTCTCCCTGGAGCTGTCACTAAATGTCTCTTTCTCATATTCATAATCACTATCTCTTTCCATTGTTCTCCTTTGGTTTTGCAAAATGTGGTTGTATATGGATGTTTTATGGATAATAATGTGGAAATAGGATGGAGGAATAGAATAGGCGGAGTGTATGGAAGAGAGAGTGTGAAAATGTATGTGTGAACAGAGTTTAGGGATGGGAGTAAGGGTTTAGGGATGTGAGTAGGGTAGAGAGTGTAGGGTTTGGGAAATTGTATGTGGGGAATGGGATTTAGGAAGTTTGGTATGTGGGAATGGGGTTTAGTGAATAATGACAAGTAGATAGGGTATACAAACACTAGTGATATGAAGAGAACTAAGGTTTCACCCTAGAGGCTAGGGTTTTAAATTTAGGAATGCAAAACATCAAACTTGGCAAACAAATCCTAGATCATAAGATATGATGATTGTACTTACTTGCAAGAGAGTGAAATTGATGACTTTGAGGTGAATTTGGTAGGTGTAGAACGTTTTGGGCGATTTGGAGCTTGGCTGGGCAGAAGTGCAGTGCCTCACACAGGTGCATAGCACCACTCTGAAAGCGCAGCGCCCATGTAAAATTACACAGAGAAATGCTACCAGGTGCACAACGCCAACTTAAAAATGCAGCGCCCTCCTCAAAAGCGCAGCGCTGGTCAATTTTGTCCAAAAACGCAGCAACTGACTTGCATTTACCCAATAATGCTTGAAATCAACCCTTAGCTCTCCTTTTGGCACTTTTAACTTCAACATTAACACAATGAAATGATAAATAGAAGGATGGCTTTTTATAGCATTCACTTTTTTGTTTTTGTTGATAAAACCCACTTTTATAATGTCTATCTGTTTTCTCCAATACTCTGTTTTTTGATGCTTGGTTTCTTTGGTTTGATAGGCGGATTGATGCTCAAATTATTTGACTTTTTGCAGTGGCAGTACTTTGGCAACATCACCAGATGTCCAGGAGTAGCACGGAACCATTATTACATATGAGAACATTAAAATTACATCAAATTTAAAAATAAAATAAAAATGCTCTGTTTTCACCTCAAAACTAGTTTTGAGGTGAGAACTTTATTAAGCTTACAAATTAACAAATTATGACTTTCTGATCATTATTTGACCTCCTCATGCCTTTGCTGACCATTATTAGCAATAATCACTGAATTTGACCATGGTGGAAACCCTAAGACCTAATGAGACTGAAACCTTATGTAATTAATGAAATGAACTAAAAATGAGCATAAATCATTGACTAAAAGGTATGAAAGGAGGTCAGCAAGTACATATCATGAGGGAAAAACTAAAATAAACCCTACTATTAGTATATCCATGACCTAATGGAATGCAACCTCATCAGAATGGGACTTCTAGTATGAAATGCAAAAGAGTAAATTTTGATCACTGATGGCAATGTGAAGACACTGACACTAACATTGGTTCCAATGGGGATGGTAGCTCCTTGGAGGTGCCAAGAACCATAGATCTTTGGGAACATGTAGGCTAGTGCCTCATCCATTGGGCAACAGAGTCAAGACACTTCAAAAACTGAAACCAACACTATGCAAACTGACTCAAGACTCAAACTGTGACTAGACACTGAATTAAACACACAAACTGATACAAATCACTCAACTTTATAGCCTTCACCTCGGGCCCCAAGCTGAAATGACTGTGTACCTTTGAAAACTTGCAATGAAAAAGGAAAATGGTATATACAATGATCACATCATGATTTCAGAAATCACCTTAGAAGAAGTAGCGCTTCAAGAGCCTACCATTGACTGGCCCTCCTGAACAATCTTGTCCATCCATTTCCTTTAGCAGGAATGCATTTTGTCCTTTGTATGTGGCAATATTATAGGGCCCTTTCCATAAGTTTTCAAACTTACAATGCTTTCCCTTATCTTCATTCCTAACATCCCACCGTAACACTACATCCTCAAGCTGGAATTTATCTGCTTTCGTTTTCCGGTCATAGATCTTTTTTATTTTCTCCTGCAATCTGAAAGTGTTTTGGAAAACTTCCTCCCTTGTCTGCTGTAAATGGATCATCTGATTTATTCTTCTCTGAAAATCATCTTCCTCACTGCCAACCTCCTGTAAAAGTTTGACAACCGGAACCGCAAGAGATGTTGGAAAAATTGTGTCAATGCCATAAACTAATTCAAATGGAGACATACCTATGGACTTCTTCTGGCTCACTTTGTCAGCCCACAAGGCATTAACTAACTTTCTGTGCCAACCTTTCTTATTTGTTTCCAGCATCTTCTTGATGATATTCACCAATGACTTATTGGATGATTCAGCCAGACCATTTCCCTGCGGGTAATATGATGTAGAATGACCCAAAGTAATCTTATACTTACTACAAAAATCGATCATATTATTTGATTTGAATGCAGCTACATTATCTGTGATGGATTTACTATGACAACCAAAACGAGATAAAATATTTGATTCCAAGAATTGAATGATTACTGTATATGTGGCTTGTCTGGTCGGAATTGCTTCAATCCACTTGGTAAAATAGTCGGTTGCTGTTAGGATCCATTTGTGCTGCACTGACGATGTTGGATGGATTTCCTCGATAAAATCAAGTCCCCATTGTTGAAATGGTGTATTGACTTCAACTAGTTTCAGAGGAAGAGGCAACAATTTTCTTTTACCTTGAAAGACCTGACATTCATGACAACTCATGACTGTTTTGTACACATCTGAAAATAAGGTTGGCCAGTAATAGCCTGCTCTCAATATTTTATTTGTTGTTGTCTTCCAAAACAAGTGACCACCACAATCACCCTTGTGAAAGTCACTCATCACCTGTTGGGCTTCATCTTCAATTAAAAAATTCAGCAAAACCCCTCCTGGATCCTTCCAATAAAGGGCATTATTCAAAATGCATAATTTGGTAGCTTTAAGTTTGAGATATCTACCTTTGTTCTTTGTCATCCCTGGAGGTGGTGAGAGGTGTTGAAGTACATACACTATATCTGAATACCATGGTGACTGAAGGAACATTTCAGACACTTGAATCAGGGAGCTTTCTTCTTCATCTTCCAACATGGTTGCGATAAGATTTATATCTAAAGCATGCAAATTTGATTCCGCCATTAACCTTGCCAGGCCTTGTCCTTTGATCAGCTTTGTAGGCTTGATCTCCAGATCGTATTCTAACATTGTTGCAATCCATTTTCCTCGCCTTCCTTCTAGATCGGTTTGTATCAACACATCCTTAACCGTTGCATTAGGAACGTATGCTATGATGTGTGAGTGCAGAATATACACTCTGAAGTCCTTCAAAGCTTTGACAAGAGCAAGAGCCTATTTTTCAATTATGTTGTACTGCAAGGCAGCATCTCTAATGGTCCTGCTGAAAAATGCAATGGGCTTTTCCAGCTGATCTCTCTTTTGCATTAAAATTGTTGCCATGGTATGCTCAGATGTAAATGAGAATAAAATGAAATCTTGTGTATAATCAGGACTAATCAAAACCAGGGTTGTAGATAAAGCATACTTTACCAGATTAAATGACTTCATAGCATCCTCTGTCCATTTTACCATGTTGTCCTTCTTTAACATATTAGTAATTTCTCTCAAATGCTTAGCTAGATTGGGTACAAATCTACGTAAGAAATTCATCTTACCATTAAAAGCTTGTATCTCTTTTTTGTTCCTGGGAAAATCTATTTACTGAATTGCTTCTACCCTTGAAGGGTCAATGCGAATTCCTTCCTTTGAGATAATATGACCAAGCAATTTCCCTTCATCCATGGCAAAGAGACTTTTCTTCGGATTGAGTGATATCCCAAATTTCCTACTTCGCTTAAACACAATTCTTAAATGGTGAATATGCTCATCATTTGAACCTGAAAAAACTGTCAAATCATCTAAATATACAACCAGAAATACATCCTTTTCATTGGCAAAAGCGATGTCCATTGCACGCTGAAACGTGGCTCCAGCATTTTTCAAACCAAATAGCATTTTAGCATAATGAAAAATTCCCCAAGGGGTAAATGCAGTCTTATCTCGGTCATCTTCATGCACTAGAATTTGATTATACCCTGAATATCCATCGAGTAGTGACATACGCGATGCTCCAACCACTCTCTGGAGGATATGATCCATCTTCGGCAGTGGGTAATTGTCCTTCAATGATACTTTATTTAGATTCCAGAAATCAATACACAATTTGATTTCTCCTATCTTCTTTCTCACAGGAACAAGATTCGAAATCCAATCAGAAAATCTGATTGGGACAATTATACCAGCCTTGTATAATCTGTTCACCTCTTTTTCAATGGAAGGCAGCAACTTGGGATTGATTCTTCTTAGCTTCTGTCTGAACGACTTCTGATTTGGCTTGATGGGAATAGTGTGCTGAATTATGTCTTTGTTGTACACCTTTAGATCTGAATAATCCCAAGAAAACACATCAGAAAATTCAGATAACAATCTAACATATTTAGACTTTACCTCGGGAGACAATGTTTTGGACAATTTCACAAACTTGGGCTTATCTGTTGTTCCAAGATTAACATCCTCAACACCTTTGTCTGTAGGCACCAAGCTTGGCTTTCTAGCCACATCATCTTGATCAAAAATTTCTTCTAAAGGTATGAGACCTTTAGGAATAATATTGTCTTTCAGCTGCAATATTTCCATTTGATTCACCTCAATTTCCAGTTCATCAGTATCATAGTCAACATCTATGGAAGCATCCTTGTAGTTTCCTTCATTCTGCAAAAAGGTATTGATCTTCTTATCATCCCAAAACACTTGCCAATACCTTAAATTGTCCAGAATGGCAGGGCGTTGTTTAACATGGATCTCAAACTTGTTGTTGGAATTAATCGAAATTTTCAAATTACTTGCAGCAATGGCAAGTGAATCTGCAATAACATTTTGAGCATGAGGTACTGCTGTCAAAGTATACTCTGGAAACATACGTAAGATATCTAAAACTGCATTTCGGTAGGCTCTCATCCGTGGGTGTTTAGCTTGATATTCTCCCTTGACTTGCTTGATTATCAGCTCCAAATCTCCATAGACTGATATTCTTTTTGCATTCAGCTTTTTCAGAATTTTCAAACCTGCAATCAATGCTTCATACTCAGCTTCATTGTTAGAACAATCAAAGGCCAATTTATATGAACATATTCTAACATTACTAGGAACTTTATTTGGCTGGAAAGTGGGGCTGCGAATCCAAATCCCTATGCCGGCACCATCCTTACCCACGACTCCATCAAAATCCATGCTCCATAGGCCTACTTCTTCTTCTAAATGTTGAAATTATGTTTCATTCTCTTTCTTACTTTGACTGATCTCTTCATTTTTCTACTGTTCACTATCTTTTTGTTGTTGCCGGTATGTAGACTGCTCGGAAGTACTTGCAATTTTATGTCTTTCTTGATCAAGGACTGCTCTGAAATTTTCTGAAATCTCTAGAACATCTTCTACTTCAACTAACTGACTATCAACATCATTCAAACCACTATCTGAATATAATACAAATGACTCTAAATCTGTATGTACAGCATTAATTGGATGATTAAGCGGTTTCTCCTTGCTTGTAATCATGTATTTCATTTTCTTCTCCCTGTATAGTTTTCTCAATTGGCCAAACACGGGAATGGTAGCATAGGAGAAATCTAGTTGTAAAGTCCCTTTAAGCTTCGCACCCCACGATCTGGACAAAAGCATACCAAACCATGGTGGAATGTCTGCAACAACCACATCCATCAGAACATTCTTGGTCGGGATTTGGTCTAAAGATACCACCAGGTCTTTGATAAGACCAATACAACGGACTCTACTAGAATCAAAAGAATACAGGTCATGATATTTTCGAGTAATGTCAAGGCCCAGTTTCTCCATAATGGCTTTTGGCATCAGATTATGGGAAGCTCCAGAATCAAACATGGCATTGTGGAGGACATACTCGTGTAGTCTAAGGCTTATATAGAATGGAGGAACTTCACTATCCTCATACTGACCTTCTAAGGTAGGGCCAAAAATGAGCTCAGGGTGATCATCTTCTACATTGACCATATCGGATAAAGGATCTATGTGCAAAATTTTGGACACCTGATGTTTATAGCTGTTGTTCTTAATCAATTCAGTCAAAGGAATTGAAACTTTTAATTTAGCAATCTCATTTTCTAAACTAAAAGCTGTAACTTTATCTACCTCTTTGACTGGAAGGTCCTTCTTTTCGACTTTTTCTTTTGTTGCACTTTGCTGATTATTCTTCTCGTTTGCAGTGCTATTTGCTGATGGTCCTTTGCTGGAAGTCAGATCAGCAGGCTCTTTCCCTTTCTTCTGAATGTTTGAGGAATCATTTTTGGGTCATGTTTCCTTTCTCTTTTGAACTGGACTGACTGGTACATCTCTGCTTCTCAATGAATATTGTTTCTGTTGTGCTATCAATGCATTCATATATCCTCACTGATAATCATCTTACTCATCTTGCAAAACTGCCTCAATTGCTAGTATGTAGTCCTCATCCCTTTGGGCATTCGGGACCTCCGAATATTCCTCATCTTCCGTGAGAAAGATAGGCAAACCATCAGCAGTAAAGAAATGATTCACCTCTACCACCGAATCATCATCATCTTCATCCTCTATTCCATGCACATAGTTTTGCTGCAAAGGAGTTCTGACCTGCTACTGTTGTGCTGACTGATATTGTGCCTTTTGCTCCCTTTGCTTAATCCTGAATTGAGGTTGTTGTTGTCCTCTGAAGTTTGGATTTCTGATTGTGGTTTTAGGCTTGTCTGTAACTGTCAACCGGTCAAACATTTTCTCAATTTTCTAGAGAATATTATCTGCCTTAACATCTGAGGAAGATGCTTCTTCCTTTATAGTCACCTTCTTTTCAGTTTTCATCCTTGCTCTTTTGGCCAGCAGATTTGCCTCTACACTCACAGTGTTCTTCTACATATCCTCAAGTGTGGTAGGATCTCTTTCCCGCAATTGATATGCCATATCAGCATCAAAACCGTCTGGAAATTTGATCAATGCTAACCCCATCGGTGGTTTAATGTCAGCTGGAATAGCATTATAAACTGCATTGAACCTTACACAGTAATCTTGGACACTTTCACCCACATTCCTTTTGATATTTTCATACTCAGATAGAATTTGGAGAGGGTTTTTCTTTACCTCCCACCGATCCAAGAATTGTCTATGCAGAACTGGTAAAGTATTGATAGAGGCCGCTGGTAATGCTCTGAACCACTTTCAAACCTCGCCTCCAAAACTCTATACAAATAATCTCATGGACACATTTTCTACATCTACCTCATGAAGGTCAAAGAAGTCATTCATCCTATCAACATGTTGTTGCGCTGTGATACTTTGAGTGGCATCAAAAAGAGGTATCTTACTTTGGTAATTAGTGGGCATATCATCCAGATTCTGAGGCAGAACGAGAGGTGCATATCTGGCAGCCATGACTCGAGGCGGATTTGAAACTGGTGTTGGGGAAACAGGGGGATTTATGACAACAAGGGCAGTTGATGTGATGGATGTATGAGGGGTAATGATAGGCTGATGAGGGAGCGAAGGTATGAATGGAGATGAGGGATGATTTTCAGAAATATGGGGAAATGATGATGAGGCAAAAGATGTTGGGGCCGAGTCAAAGAGTTTTGGGAGTCTATCAATGGTGAGGGATGACTGAGGGGAATTCCTAAGTTTTCGGTTACTTAACAATTTGGCTCATTGGATTTCAAGTTATTTGGTGAATTCTGGATCCAGGACTATGTCTATTAGTTCACTATCAGATGTGGTTCTAAATAGAGAAAGACCAAAATACTCGTCAAAAGGGAGATCTTCAAGGAACAGCCACTCAACAAGGCATGAATGAGATCTAAAAACAGGTCTAGGACTTGGTGAAGTTTCTTGTCTGAGTATCCGTGGAATGAGATTAGGATTTTCAAATACAGGGGGATGATCCGGATCAGGATTGGACCTGGTGTATCTTCTTGAAGCCAGTGTGTTCAAAGTTCTCAAGATTTTTTTATTGCTTTACAACTTTCCACTTTTCAGCCTAATGAATTCTAAACTTATCATCCAAAAGTTCTGAACTTCTTAGTAGTACTGGGTTATAATGGGATTTTCTTCCCCAGTATGGTCACCACTATGTTAGAGCCTAGATTGACCTCAGGCTGAAGAAGGGCAATCTTAGGATAACCACAAACCAAGCTTAACCTGGTAGCTAGCCCTACTAGGTCGGGAGAGGGCTCTCTCCTTGTGAATCTCAGTCAAGATGGCTGGATCAGATATGGATTTTAGGCTAGGTATAGTAGCTCTAGGTTTTTTGATTGATTTTGTTTGTTTTGTTGCTGGATCAAATGGATCCAGGCAGTTTTGGGTCCATGAAATCAAGTTAGGATGCAGGGTATTCTATGGGGCGAGGTAGGTAGGTGCTTTGGCACTTGGAACTGAGTGGGATGATAGGTCTAAGACTAGTGAGGAGCTGAGGAGGGCATGCAAATATCATGTATCCTTCTCAAATAGTAGAAAACATAAAAAACTGAATGGCTTCCCAAGCCAGAGCACTGTAAACAATGAATTATATCTATCTATCTTGATATCATTCAGCTAGAAGAAATGAATTAGATTGTGGCATACATAAAACATGAAAAAAACTGATAATAGAAGAAGAAACTATCCAAAAACACCATACCACAAGTATCCCATAAAAATAGCTGCAAATCCTGGTTTATTTCCTTACCAAACTGTTGATAAAGGTGTACAATGTAGCTCAGAGCATCCAAGAGAGTCCAACTTTTGCTAATGACAGAAAAATACATAATATAGACATCAAACCACCTATGCTAGCCATCAAGGGTCGAAACCAAGAGAAAAGGAGCTGTTACAACCATTTCCAAATAGGGAACAGGAATATAGGCAGTGGAACAACTTGCCTCTATAAGCATGGAAACTGATTCATTGACCCCAAAACCACCTCAAACTAATGAATCTACCTTCTAAGATCATTTCACTATTACATTTACATGCCAAGACATTAATTACAATCATAAAATCATCCATGAAGAGAGCGAAAGTCAACTTGCAGTGAGATTAGGCGAAAATTGGATATTCTGGCAAACTGGTCAAAAGCACAGTGCCGATTTCCACCCACGTTTGGAGGCCTTCCCCTTAGCAAAATCTAGCCCACGATGGCTCATTGGAAATTTCTTCCTATCTAGTTTCTGGAACAACTTGAATTTTTTCATTTGGAGGTCATTTGGCCCCTCAAAACTAAAATCTCCTAAGGCTGCTTCTGTGTGTCCAAAAAGAGGCAGAGAGGTCATTTTTTGATAGTTTTTGGACCTTTTGGTGACCTAGTTTTGCTCCAAAATTTCTGAAATTTTCTGGGATGAATGCTCTCACCATGCTGAATCCAAATATATAAACTTTTCCTCCAACAAGTGCTCAAGGGAAAAGCGCAGTGCCGCTTCTGGGCCAATTTCCTGTTTTCAAAATTTCAAAATTTGAAAAAAACAAAAAATCATCAAAACTTGCCCAGATTTGGCATGGGACACCACCATTAGCTGCTTTGATGGGCTAGTGAGGCTTCAGCTAATATATTCAACTTATCTTGCTCCTTTTTTCTCTTTAAAGCCTTCCTCAACCTAGCTTTAAGTTTCCTGATCCTTATGTTACAGATTTTGTTGCAGGTCAAGTAATGGTAGGCCATGTGGTGAAGCATCTTCTTGTCCCTGTTGGCCTTCTCAATCAGCCCCTCAAGGTGTATGTTGACCCTCTCAAGCCAAGTTTCCCTATCATTCTCAATCTCTTGTTCAATTGAAGTCAACTTGACATTAGCCTCCTTGGCCTTTTGCCTGTTTTCTTTGATCATTTGCAGCTCCATGAGGACTTGCTTGTCGCTCAATTGTTTGTTTTCTTGCTCTAAATATTTGATGATGAACTTAGCTCTCTCTAAGTTATCTGACAAGGATTGTATTTCAGCCTCTTGTTCCTTTATGATCATGTCTTTGACAGTCTTTGGATCCTGAGCTTCCAAATCAATAATGTCAACTCCATGATGAGTAAAGTGCTGCTGTGACTCCTCATGCTCAACAAGATTGAAATCTCTTTCCTGCTCATCACTGAGATCCTTCTCTTGCACCTTTTTCTTGCCCTTACTTTTTCCCTTGCTTTGCTGCTCAACCTGTACCTGTTTTGTTGAAGAAGAAGGAAAATTCCCCTTCCACACCTTGTGGAGATAGCATTTTCCTGTGGCCTAATGACAAAGGCAAGACCCCTTCCACACCTTGTAGAGATAATACTTACCTAGCAGCTGCAAAAAGTTTCCTAATACCCCTCTTATATGTCACAAACACTGGCACTCCAACAGTTCCAGTCTCTTTGACTTTTTCATGGCTTGAAGGTCCACTTTCTTCATAATGTACTGATGAAAAGATTTGTGGGCCTTTGAACATCTCATGAGAAATGAAAGTCTCCGATGGCATGTTAAGGAGGTTCAGGTGGTGAAGAACAATGATTTTGATCAAAGAGTAATGGTAAATGCTATTCAAGTGCTGGGGGTATGGCTTCCTCTGTATAATATGTGCCATCTTCTCAATGTTTCTAAACATGAAGTAAGGGATATTCATCATCTTTACTCTAGTGAAATGCATGAGAAGTATAATGTGGTAGGCATACAACCGAGAGAACCTAGCTTCACAAGCGAAGTACTTAATAATGATTTTCATCAATGGAGCATACCTGTCTTCCAAAAACTTGAAGGGGAATACTCTCTTCATTTTGTCTTTGTATCTAGCCTTGATATAAGGCTCGTAGTACTCCTCCTCAATATCCTGACCTTTGTACCAATTTTCACCCACATCTGGAATTCCTGTAGCCTCTGAGATGACAGCTGGTGATATGGTGAAGGTTATTCCAACAAGGGTTACTTCATTACTGTGCAAATGAGTCACAAATATCCTAGCCAACTCATGATGAAATCTGACTCTTTCTATCATTTCATAAAAATCAAAGCATGCCTGGTGTTTAAAGCAAAAAATGGCAAGTGGACAAGCTTGTAACTCCCTCAAACTAGTAGGCTCTTCTCTGATTATTCTTCCTCCTTTATGAGGCTTCCTTTGTTGTATGTTTCTCTCCCTGGATCTGTCACTAAATGTCTCTTGCTCATATTCATAATCATTGTCTCTTTCAATTGTTCTCCTTTGGTTTTGCAAAATATGGTTGTATATGGATGTTTTATGGATAATAGTGTGGAAATAGGATGGAGGAATGGAATGGGCAGAGTGTATGGAAGAGAGAGTGTGAAAATGTATGTGTAAACAGAGTTTAGGGATGGGAGTAAGGGTTTAGGGATGTGAGTAGGGTATAGAGTGTAGGGTTTGGGAAATTGTATGTGGGGAATAGGATTTAGGAATTTTGGTATGTGGGAATGGGGTTTAGTGAATAATGACAAGTAGATAGGGTATACAAACATTAGTGATATGAAGAGAACTAGGGTTTCACCCTAGAGGCTAGGGTTTTAAATTTAGGAATGCAAAACATGAGACTTGGCAAACAAACCCTAGATCATAAGATATGATGATTGTACTTACTTGTAAGAGAGCGAAATTGATGACTTTGAGGTGAATTTGGCAGGTGTAGAACGTTTTGGGCGATTTGGAGATTGGCTAGGCAAAAGCACAGTGCCTCACACAGGTGCGCAGCGCCGCTCTGAAAACGCAGTGCTCATGTAAAATTACATAGAGGAATGCTGCCAGGTGCGCAGTGCCAACTTAAAAACGTTGCACCCTCCTCAAAAGCGCAGCGTCGATCAATTTTGTCCAAAAGCGCAGCAACTAACTTGCATTTACCCAATAATGCTTGAAATCGACCCTTAGCTCTCCTTTTGGCACATTTAACTTCAACATTAACATAATGAAATGATAAATAGAAGGATGGATTTTTATAGGAATTCACTTTTTTATTTTTGTTGATAAAACCCACTTTTATAATGTCTATCTGTTTTTTCCAATACTCTGTTTTTTGATGCTTGGTTTCTTTGCTTTGATAGGTGGACTGATGCTCAAATTCTTTGACTTTTTGCAGTGGCAGTACTTTGGCAACATCACCAGATGTCCAGGAGCAGCATGGAACCATTATTACATATGAGAACATTAAAATTACATCAAATTTAAAAATAAAATAAAAATGCTTTGTTTTCACCTCAAAACTAGTTTTGAGGTGAGAACTTTATTAAGCTTACAAATTGACAAATTATGACTTTCTGATCATTATTTGACCTCCTCATGTCTTTGCTGACCATTATTAGCAATAATCACTGAATTTTGACCATGGTGGAAACCCTAAGACCTAATGAGACTAAAACCTTATGTAATTGATGAAATGAACTGAAAATGAGCATAAATCATTGACTAAAAGGTATGAAAGGAGGTCAGTGAGTACATATCATGAGGGAAAAACTGAAATAAACTCTACCATCAATAGATCCATGACCTAATGGAATGCAACCTCATCAGAATGGGACTCCTAGTATGAAATGCAAAAGAGTAAATTTTGATCATTGATGGCAGTGTGAAGACACTGCCACTAACAGTATTCATCCTCTCCTTGCTCTGTTATGTCATAGCACTCCAAAAACTCCTACACTCATTGCAGATGTCGATGCATAGAGCATAGTGGTGTGTCCCCATCCATTATTGGTTCCTTTGTGCTAAATATATTCTTTCGTAACCCCTTTAAGGCTTCATCTAGTGTTGGCTCTTCCACTCAAAATTAAAGGTGGCCCTAAAGTTCCACGCAATTTCATTTGTATAAATTATGGTGTATATTTGCAATTTCTCATGAAGTTTTAACCAAAATCACAAGACAACCTACTATTGGGACTCAAAAATGTCATATTTTCATCCACCTTTTTCTTCATTATTTCTTACATTTCATCATCCCATTAACTTTTTATCATATCATTTTCATAAATACATTTGGGTTTCACCTTCTTATTTTCTATTTTATTCATTTTTGTATTACAAGTGAATTTATGATTAAATATTAGAAAATATACATATTTTTATATATATCTCAAGAATATGTGAGTTTTGTGATGTGTAGGAAATATGTGAAGAATTAATATCTCCTCCACCATATTAAGAAGGTAATTATGCAAGCCTATTCCTAAGGAGAAAATCATGGAGGATTTGGTTGGCATATCTTATCCAATTCCTAAGGAGAAGATCATGGAGGATTTGGTTGGCATATCTTATCCAATTCCTAAGGAGAAGATCATGGAGGATTTGGTTGGCATATATTATCCAAGATATGTGAGAGATTTATGGAGGATTTAAAGGGATCATATTTTGTAATAATAATGGGAAAGTAGTTAAAAATGCTTGAGAGATTTGTGGGATCATATTTTGTAATAATGGGAAAGTAGATTAGTGGATGATCATTATGAGTTGTTACTCATCCCATTGTATAAATAGGAGTACAATCTCCTCCATTTGTAATCTGGAAGTTTTTGTAATCTTAGAATTTTGAAATAAAGGATCATACTTCAATTTTGCTTCTACATCTGAGTCTCCACTGAAGTGGTGTGCTGTTGGAGTTATGGAGGGCCCCCATGGCCTCACTTGCATGCTTATTTGTTTATAATTTATTTTATGTTTTTGTTTGATTTCAGCTTTCAAGTTTTGTTAAATATTCTAATATTGGAAGAGTCTTATTTGAAGGTGTTCTTGTAAGAGAACCGTAAGATCTCATACAATTATTAGATCTAGGTTTATTTCATTTCAGCTTTTAATTTCTTATTAGATGTTCCAATGTTGGAAGAGATCTTGTAGAATATGTTCTTGTAAGATAATCATAGATCTCAAACAATTGTTAGATCTAAGTTTGATTAGTTATTGAAAGAGATCTTAATGAATATGTTCTTGTAAGGGAACTTTAAGATCTTGGACAAATTAGGAATCTTTCTAGATCTATATATTTTAGATAAGCACTTCTAAGTTTACCTTCCCGGGTTGACATTAAATTAAACTCTAATTTGCATCCGCATTTTAGACCACACATTTTGGCGCCGTTGCCGGGGAAGTGCAACTAGAAGGATTTAGTAATTTTTTTTATGCATTTGTTTTTATGGACTAATTTGTGGAACTTGGTGACAGCAGGTTTGTAAAGGAGTTCAAAGTTTGGAGCATTTTTATTTTCGTACATAGTTATTTTAAATTTAGTTTTTATTTTAAACCTCCCATTTCTCACTAATCCATCTACGGATGAGGACTTTGACAATGTTGAACAGGTACTTCTTGGAGAGCAAGAACAATAACCTTGAGCCAACTCTAAGACAAGATTCTCACATACTTGCAAAACATAATGTAAAATTTTTAAATCTTGATCTGAGCATGTTTGAATTTTTAGTCCGTAGATGGCTTCACTGGAAGCATGCGTTTGCTTAGAAAATAAAAAATCTTTTAAGTTAATGTAGAATAGATTAGAAAAATAAAAATGAGATCTCATTAGAAGTCATTAGAAGTCGTTATCATTAGAAGTTTTTAGTTTTGTTTTCCAAAAATAAATCATCATGAATAAAAAGAACTGCTTCATCTTTGCATTTCTATGTCTTGTTTCTGTATCACGGGTGAGCCAGGAGCCTGATTATCGGAAAGATTTGTCTTCCGAGAGTCTAAATGCCCCCGTGACATTGCAGAAAGAGTGTAGATAATGCAAGGTTTTGTCGCAGATCTTAATTGTGTTTTATCCATCCACGCTAACCTGCATAAATAAAAATAAATCAAGAGATTAGTATGCTCTCTTCCCGCGCTTTGTGCGATCTGGAAGATCAGAAAATATATTGATTTATTCCAATAAAAATACTCTTGCTGGAGAACTAATCTGCAATGTGACAATAAAGAATTTTGTGAATGAGAAAAAGATCATCTTCAAAACGCAACCCCTTAAAAACGTCAGTTTTGAAAAGAAGTTTGTGATCAAACCAGGGAAAATATAGACAAACGAAGACATGGGTTTTTTCCATAATAGAATGAATTATATAACCCAGAAATCGTTTGCTTAAATTCCTAACGGTCTAAGAGGAAATCGTGGTTCTTCGGGACCCTATTTTGGTAACTGCATGAAGAAAAAACGGTTTTTACAATTAATATGCAGAGGAATTCAAAGTTACATAAAAGCCCAATTTTTCATTGATTCTAGAGGATTTTGTGTGTTTTTTAGGATATTGAAAAAAAAAAATCCATTTTAGTGTTAATTTATTTTTAGAAATTTTCTATATTAGTTTTTAATTAATTTCTTTATTTAAAAAAATAAAAAATAAAAAAATAAATTTAATTTTGTTATTTAAAAAAAAAAATTGAATTTCATTCTTTTGTTTTTTTTATTAAAAAAAAAAAATTCACAAAATTCATGCAGGTCTGAAAATAAAAAAATGGAACACTTGGAAACAAATTTTGAGGATCGATTTATCAAACATTTGGAGGATTCTATAAATAATGATTATCTTGTTTCAATAGCTTCAAGTTGGCATTAAATATTCATGTTGAATGCTTTTATATCACATACTAATATGCAGAACACAACAGATCTTTCTAATGCCAATCTTTTTGCCGAGCATATTTCATCTGACCCAAACAGGGAGTATTACTTTTCATGGTTATTTTAAGAATGGATTGATTTTAATATCATGATTAAGTCAATTTCAACACTTTGATTGTCCTTAATATGTTTTATTTGGTATGAAATTTTTGCGTAAGAATCATGAAGGAAATGGCCATTTCTTCTTGAACACACTTATGTTTTCTTTCTGCCAAGTTTTTTTTACAGGTTACAGGATAATCAAGTGATCATAAAGAGATTACACTGTGACGACAATTGGTCTTCCAAAGACTCAATTCATGAAAAATTCTGAAGACAAATCCAACTCCACAACCACTACCTTGCACCTCCCTTTTTGAAGAACATTTTGAATTCCACCAATTGTAAATCCATAAAGCATGACATTTCCAGCAAGAGTTCATCTTCATACACCATGCATTTTTCACGACTTCATACATATTTGCCTTCTAGTTTTCCTTTTGAATAAAACTCATTCCCTTTCCATGATTACATTGCCTTGTTTTCCTCACCATGCTGATCCACACTGCTTATCCGTGAGTTCTTTCCATTTATAGTCCTACCAAATCTTTTTGTACAAACTCACGTTGACTGATGTGGGATTCCTTAAGGCCCACCTTTCAACAAGTCTTGCCCCATCAACATCAGCACTTTATCTGGGAAATAGACTAGAGTTCCTTTTGAGTACCTAGAGGCTTGCATGCCTTAATGGCAAGTTCTCTCACTGGCAATCATGGGAATACATCAATGTCCCTTGATCTTCAGATCTTGCAAGTGGCTCGACCTCGACACATCCATTCGCACTTCACAAGATGTACTCAGGTACCTTGTCACTCATTGACATCAATGGTGAGTTGCCTCGCATTGGTTAACGGCATACATCAATGGCCGGTAATCCAATGATTTCTATTCATGCTCGACATCAACACATTCATTCGCATGTTTAGAATTGTACCATCGGGTTTGTAGCGGGTGAAGACTATACACTTTTTCACAACTCCCTCAGCAGTTACAGCAGCATTCATTCTGATCTATGAGAGTACCACAGTTCCACTTTCAGCGTTTCTCTTTTCCATGATTCAGCATCAGCAGTTCAGATTCCTTCATCTCCCAGAATCCAGTTACAACAACATCAGTCACATTTTCCTGATCCAGCAGCAGCAGCAGCTACATTCCTATTGCATAGTTCATCATTCTTGGGTAAGTAGAGGTATGTTGTTTTCTAATCTTTAATCATGCAATTCCTTATATGCTAATTTGAATATTTTGGAAAATTCCCTCACCATGCTACATTTCCTTTCATGAGCCATGTCAAGTTACATGAGGACATGCAACCAATTCAGTTGAGGGGGGGGAGAACTATATTCACTTCCATGATTCCATTTCTTCACCACTATCACTCCATTTTTTTCTCATTTACCATTCACCAACATTTATTTTCCAATGATACTTTGTTGCACTTTGCTTCATACGCAATATTGATATGCTTCATTAATATTACAAAAGGGCTTTGTTATGCACATTGATAGCTTATGATTTCCAGTGAGTGTTTACATTATTATTGAAGAAAAGAGAACAGAAAACGAATGAATGTTGTTAACACAAGAACCAACATTCTTTGTATTCATGGTTGTCACACAAGAACCAACCATAAGAAAATGTAAGTTGTTACTCATGTCTTTCACATATCCTAGAAACATTCATTATTAAAGACATCATCATGTAAAGCCAAAGTTGTTCAAGATGCCAAATGTTCTTAAAGAGACCCATGCATGGTTGCATGAGGACATGCAACAAATTCAGTTGGGGAGGATGTTGGGACTCAAAAATGTCATATTTTCATCCACCTTTTTCTTCATTATTCCTTACATTTCATCATCCCATTAACCTTTTATCATATCATTTTCATAAATACATTTGGGTTTCACCTTCTTATTTTCCATTTTATTCATTTTTGTATTACAAGTGAATTTATGATAAAATATTAGAAAATATACATATTTTTATATATATCTCAAGAATATGTGAGTTTTGTGATGTGTAGGAAATATGTGAAGAATTAATATCTCCTCCACCATATTAAGAAGATAATTATGCAAGCCTATTCCTAAGGAGAAAATCATGGAGGATTTGGTTGGCATATCTTATCCAATTCCTAAGGAGAAGATCATGGAGGATTTGGTTGGCATATCTTATCCAAGATATGTGAGAGATTTATGGAGGATTCAAAGGGATCATATTTTGTAATAATGGGAAAGTAGTTAAAAATGCTTGAGAGATTTGTGGGATCATATTTTGTAATAATGGGAAAGTAGATTAGTGGATGATCATTATGAGTTGTTACTCATCCCATTGTATAAATAGGAGTACAATCTCCTCCATTTGTAATCTGGAAGTTTTTGTAATCTTAGAATTTTGAAATAAAGGATCATACTTCAATTTTGCTTCTACATCTGAGTCTCCACTGAAGTGGTGTGCTGGTGGAGTTATGGAGGGTCCCCATGGCCTCACTTGCATGCTTATTTGTTTATAATTTATTTTATGTTTTTGTTTGATTTCAGCTTTCAAGTTTTGTTAAATGTTCTAATATTGGAAGAGTCTTATTTGAAGGTGTTCTTGTAAGAGAACCGTAAGATCTCATACAATTATTAGATCTAGGTTTATTTCATTTCAGCTTTTAATTTCTTATTAGATGTTCTAATGTTGGAAGAGATCTTGTAGAATATGTTCTTGTAAGAGAATCATAGATCTCAAACAATTGTTAGATCTAAGTTTGATTAGTTATTGAAAGAGATCTTAATGAATATGTTCTTGTAAGGGAACTTTAAGATCTTGGACAAATTAGGAATCTTTCTAGATCTATATATTTTAGATAAGCACTTCTAAGTTTACCTTCCCGGGTTGACATTAAATTAAACTCTAATTTGCATCCGCATTTTAGACCACACACCTACTCTACTGTTATAAAGAAGTTAATTCACAATTTACAACTAAAATTTTAGATATGCAATAAGAAATAACACACATGCATACAATATTTTTTCTAGGGAAAGTAATCTCCTAAAAACCCCAATGTTTTCTTGCATTCATCTGATGAATAGAGATGTATTACAATTTCTTTGCTCAACTGAGCACAAATTTCCAATGAATAACCTATCTCTATGCTCACTGAGAAGCTCTGACCTAGACTTAGTCAATTTCTTGCTCTACTTGAGCCCTTATTTCCTTGCGCAATTCCTAAGAAATTAGGCCCCTATTATTTAGTAATTTCTCCAAAATTGACTATGCAATTCCCAAGGTTGATCTTCGAACTGCATGCAACACTTGTAAACTCAAGACTAGTATACAATTGATGTTACACTACCTTTGAATCTCTGCCACAACTAGGGAACTCAAATTCTTTGCATGCACTAGCTATTTTGGGTCGATTGATCAGTTAATTGGATGATCATTGAGTTTCACTGAAGTCCCACTACACAATTGACCTTCCACTAGTTCCTCCAACAATTGGAACCAATTTAACTTAAAAATACTTGAGATAACTGATTTGATTGCTACAAATTAGAAATCACACATGCTTAACTGAACTCTATCTCCTCTAACTCGAATTTACTAAGTAAATTGGGTGACACAAGCCATGTCACAAAGTTAATTGCATCCAAGTTGTCTGCTGATGTGGAAATTTGAATTTTCTCAATTTAATCAAGACAAAATCAAATTGAGAATTTCTTGTTGCATTTTTCAACACTCCCTCTCAGTAAGAAAGGGATTATCAACCACCCCTATCCTGCACCTATGGAACTCAAAATTCCCTCTTGACAAGGCCTTTGTCAAAATGTCAGCATCTTGTTCCTCTGTCGGAATGTATTGTAGCAACATTATCTGCCTCTGCACACAGTCCTGTAAATGGTGATACCATATATCTATATGCTTGGATCGATCGTGAAATACATAATTCTCAGAGAGCTTGATTCAACTATGATTATCACATTAGATCACAATTGGATCCATCGTTTGACCAAACATTTCACAAGTATCTTTCTCATCCAGACCGCCTCACGTGCTGCTTGTCTTGCGGCCATGTATTTTGCTTCTTTTGAGCTTAACACCACAGATATTTACTTCTTGCTATACCAGAAAACCGCTGTGGACCCAACACTAAAAATTCCACCTAATGTACTCTTCCATTCTGATTGAATTCCCACCTAATTTTCATTTGTGAAGCCACACCGCTTCAATCCCTTTGTCCATTTGTACCATAGTCCAAACTGGGTAGTGCCTATGAGGTACCGTAAAACATGTTTATATGCCTTCCAAAATAATTTGGTTGGCTTCACGATAGCTTGGCTTAGCTGGTTGATTGCATAGCACATATTTGGTCGTGTGTTCACAAGATACATGAGTGAAGCCAGTAGCTTTCGATAAATGGTAGCATCCACTTCTTCACCTGAATTGGCATCCTCCTTCTTCCAATTGGTTGCTAGAGGTATCTCCATGGGTTTGAAACTCTCCATGTGGAACTTTTATAGTATCTCATTTTCATATTTTCCTTGCGAGACAAACAGTTCCCCATCGCCTTGCCATACTTTCAACCCGAAGAAGTAGTGCATGAGACCCATGTCCTTCATTTCAAATTCTCTTGAAAGGTCCTCCTTGCAAGATCTAATCATTTGTTCATCAAATGTTAAAATTAAATCATCAACATATTAGACAATAAAAAGAAAATTACCTTCTACCAAGATGTGATAGAGGTTTTCATCTGCTTCACTTTTGGTGAAGCCCAAACCTATGAGATAGTTATCAATCCTGGTGTACCAAGCAAGGGGTGCTTGTTTGAGACAGTACAATGCTCACTTGAGTCTACACACATGAGACTCTTGATCAAATGTCTCAAAGCCTTCTATTTGTTTGATGTACACATTGAGAAATGTTGTTTTTACATCCATATGGTGGATCTTCCACCCCATTTGTGCATCCAGAGCAAGAATTTATCTAATGGATGAGTACCTTGCTATAGGAGAAAAGGTCTCCTCATATTCAATTCCATCAACTTGAGAGTAACCCTTGGCCATAGATATGGCCTTGTATTTCTCTATGCTTATGTTTTCTACATGATTTACCTTGAAGATCCATATCGAACCCACAACTAATTTATCTGCTTGTCTTGGGACCACAAACACTGTTCTTTACAATGGATTTGTATTCCTCCACCGGTACATAAAACCATATTATAGGTTGATCTATTTCTTCCTCAAAAAAGGATGGCTCGGTCTCTACAAGATCAGTCATTAGAGCCATGTATCCAGTATACCAATCAAGTGACCTTCTCTATTTGCGTTGATTTGAAGGAGCACCCACATTCTCCCTCGCATCCTTCATAAGTCTTTCAGCCTCCCTGGTTCTTTTCCTTGCTTCTCTGGATGGTTTTTCTTGAGTGGTTGTATCCACTCTCTGCTCCTCAATTTATGGTTGCTCCACAACTTCCTGAGGTTCCTCCTTTGGAGTTAAAATCTCCTCTTATGGTGGGATCTGAAGCTGCCTCTCAAGAGAGCACCGCATCTTTCTCCTCATCAAACTTTACATCCCTTCGCACAACTGTCATTTTGAGGGATGGAAAGTACACATGGTAGTTGTGAGGATTTTCTATGAAACCTACAAATACGCCAAAATTTGTTGTTAGCTCCAGCTTCTTCCTCGATTCTTTGGGGACATGCCAGTAAATAGGGGCTCCAAAAATCCTGAAGTGTGACACATCCAGCTAATCATACCAAGAATCCAATGAGGACTCTAGTTTTGCAAATAGACTATCGTGTTGCATTCCTTAGCCCAAAAATGCAGAGGTAGGCCTTGGTCATGCAACATCACCCTCACTGCTCCCACAATGTTACGGTTCTTTTTATCAGCCACCCCATTCTGTTGTGGGTTGTGGGGAGCTGTCAACTCTCGCTGAATGCCTTCTTTCGCACAGAAATTTTTAAATTCATTCGACACATACTCACCTCCATTATCGCTCATGAGAGACTTCACCTTCTTTCCAGTTTCTTTCTCAACCAGTGCTTTGAAGTCTACGAACTTGGCGAATGTCTAATATTTCTTTTGCATGAAGAAGATCCATCACTTCCATGAGAAATCATAAATAAATAAATAAAACAAAATATTTTTGTATGGCAGTGGAGTTTGTCAAGAAAGGTCCACAGACATCAGAGTGGATCCTTTCTAGGACTGCATGTGCTTTTTTGTCTTGGTCATGGAATTTGGATTTGGTGTACTTCCCCAAAGTACATCCTTTGAATACATCCTGCTACTCAAGTGATCCTTTGGGGAGGCTTGTGGTTATTTGTTGCATAATCTTTAGGATGCCATGATGAAAATGGCCAAGTCTTATATGCTAAAGTTCTTCGACATCATGGATCTACACCTTCTCCACCTTTGTGCTTAATGCAGCACAGTCTTCCCCATCTATATTATACAAGTTCTTCACATGAACCCCGAGTTTCTTCACATGTCATGTGGCTATGTGTCTTAGGAATGCCTTTCCTTTGTTGAAGATCACATCATAACCACAGTCTTCCAAAACATCAACAGAGATGTTATTTTTATTTAGACCCGGCATGAACATGACATCCTTAAGCCTGAGAGGGGAGCTTGACTCCCTCTGAAAGGTGATTGTACTAATCCCATTTATGTTGTACCTTCTATCATCTCCCAACTCAATGTGAATCTATAAATGTTTCTCTTCCAAGTCATTGAAAAAAATCTCTACACCCTATCATGTGGAACGATATACCTACGCCCAAGTACCACACGCTCCCCATCATTGTGTTGGCCATGCATGTGATAAGGGTAAAATCCAGCTTGAATTGTGAATCCAAGGCTTCACATGCTGCTCCTCCAGAGGTCTTCTTTCTTGCCTTTTTGTGTGGACACTTTGTGGCATATTACCATAATTCATGGCAATAGAAGCATTTAATTTTGGAAAAAAATTTCTTCTTGCCCCCTTGGCTAGATTCTAGTTTGGTTTGAGATTTCTTCCCTTTTCCCTTCTTTCCCTTTCCAGCCAATGAAATTTTTTCTTCATCCTCTCCCTTGGATGAAGTCCCATCTCTGGTATTCCACCTTATTTCCTCTTGTACAAAATCAAACCATAAGCATTCCCAATTCGGTAGTTTCTCCCTCTTGTTCACTAAATCTTAGTAGTTATGCCATCTCTTGGAAAGACCTAGAAGGGATAGCTTACCAAGTCATCTTCTCAAACAGTAACACCAACCCTCCCAAGTTCATCACGACATTGTGTGAACCTACTTAGATATTGTGGAATAGTGTCATTTTTCTGCATCTTGATACTTCAAAGTTTATCCTTGAGTGTTAGCTTCTTGTGGTCACTATTATTCTTGAACAATTGTGTTAGTGCTTTCCACATTGCGAACAAAGTTTCTTTTCCATGGATATTTGAGACAATGTGATCCCGTACTCTCTCCAATATTATTCTCCTCACCTTGGATACATCTTTCCTTCACTGAGCTAGGTTTTAAGCATCAAATTTTGGTGGTTTTGCAACATCTATCTTGATGTATTCTAGCAATCCATTTTCATGCAATACCCCCTCCATGCGATGAAATTAGAGTTGTCTTCTAAGGCATACTCTAGTCTTAGTCCATTGAATGCATGTTGTAGAGGCTACAACCACCCTCCAAAAAATTTTCTTAGCTTCCTTTTGGAGCCTCCCTACCAAATTTTCATAGTAGCTTGTCTTTCTTCGTCAAGTTCACAAGCTTCTGTGTTTTGCTTGCACTAAGGCAGTCTGTCGATCACAGCTCGATGAATTCCCCTCAAAGGCTGATCACCTGGACTTGGTCTAGCTGCAGGCCGAGAAGCTCCCCCAAGAAATTGTGCAATTCTAGAGGGAAACGAACCTTCCCTCCAAAAATTGTGCAATCTTGACTAGAAGCATGTTGGGCTCCAGAATTGCGCAATTATGGCAGTCAACACTCACAGTGAAAATTGCGCAATTTTCCCCAACAAGGTTTCTCAACCCAGAATTTGCGCAAATCTGGGTAGAAGTCAGCTACTCTGCCTAGAATTTGCGCAAATCACTTGGGCAGCCAGCCCAGCTCCCAGCCAGAAATGCTCATTCCCTCCCAGTAGTTGAGCAGCCTCTTGCATGTGCAGTTGAGTTGACCGGTTCCCTCCGGGACCGAGCAAAATTAACTTTCATGCATGAGCTGCTTCTCCCAAGGAAGCATGCAAAGGAATCCCTTGACTCAGGGATCTATTTTTGGTAGTTGGAGGTTACATGCAAGGATCATTTCAAAAACCTCCCACCAAGTGTCACTTCCCCTAGATTTGTGGCATGTATCACAACCTCGATGTTATCAAAACTAATCAATCAGATGTTGCAGAGCCCATTCCTCACATCAACCTTGCAGCTCTGACATCCCACATCACATCTAGGAGTAGTCAGCACATTCAGCTCAATTGTTTTGGGGTGAGCCTCCTTTCCATGCCTTATGTTGCATTTTTGTCGCTTTTTGTATTTTCTCTTGTGTGAGTATCGTTTTCTTGATTTCTTTGAGCACTTGCTGTCATTTACATGTATACTAGCTTGTCCTAGCACTGTTTCATTTTTCATTTTTATCTCACTGTTGTTGCATGCATGAAACTGTTTTTCACGAACGGTCACTGATTCAGTGACTTGTCTCACCCACATGCATGTTGATCTATTTACTGAATCTTTCATTCATGTTTGCATGCAATGTCAATCACTTCTACTTTCACTAAGTGTCGCCATGCATCCACTGTCATATTTTCTTTCAGTTGCCTATTGGTGAGTCGGACCAGCCTTGGTCCACACTGTTCCTTCACTGAGACAGCATTGAACAATCAGGGGAAGGAAGGCTCTGTCTTCCTCTCTAGAAATGCACATTTCTGCCCAAGCACTGTCCTCTAGGACTGTTTTTCACATTTCTGAGGGAGAGTGACTGTTGGCCCAAAAAATTATGCAATGCAGTCACTGAGCCTACAGCCATTGCCAGCTGATATTGCGCATTGTTCAATTCCAGCAGTCAATAGCCAAATTGCACTATGCATTGCACAATTCCAATAGTCATCCAGTCTCCCAGCAACCCAGACTGTGCCTTTCGCAGTCTTGGCAGTCAGTCTCTCGACCTCCTGGCTGAAATTGTGCAACCTTCATGATCAGTCACACAGGTATGTTGAATGTCAATTCTCAAGTTCATTTTGGTTTTCAATTGACAGATTGCTTGTCATGAGTGTTGCCAAGTCTCCTACTATTGCAGGTGTTCATCTGCCTCTTAGCAGTGCAGGTACAATGGTTTCCAAGAGGGCAGAGTCAAAGACACCATTCAGAGCACACCTGGAGATGCAGTCGATCAAATGTCTATGAGCTTGCCTACTCACGAAGATATCAAGTTTTTCATCGATAGAAACATCAAGATATCATAGCAAGCATCATCATGAACAGCAGTTGAAGGAAACAGTGAATGCAGTGAACACAACGAACGCAGTGAACACAATGAATGTAGCGAATGCATCGAATGCAAGACGAAGGTTGTTGAAAACATAGAGGTGGAACAAATTTGCAAGATCAAGTAGATCCACTGATGATGAAAGAAACTTTGGAGACTCAGGCTATGAGGTGACGGCATGACATGAAGATCACACGAAGACAGATAATGGAATAAAGAAGGAGTTTCATGTGCTGAAGCAGCAACTCAAGGAAGAACATGAAGTTGCACAGATAGACAAATGAGTTGCAGCAAGAACAGGAACAACAGTGGGCGCAACATGCACTCATGGATGAAACTGCACCCGTACAAGTTAAATATCCATCCCAACAGCTGGCACGGAGCAAACATGGTGAGCATTTTTGTTGATCACATGCAAGAGATTCAGCAACATGCATGTCATTGTGCACATGCATGCAATCCAACCCATTCAGCACACTCACGGGTGAATACAAGAAGTAAGTCCAATTGGATCTGAACATTTACTTCGGCAAGTTGATGTGCATGACCACCAGCACACACTTGAATATTAGCACAGACACTATGCATCAGTGTATTGTCGGTTTAGCCGCACCCAAGAAAACCATGCGCATGTTAGCAGACGAGTTGGATGAAGGAGTCGAACCAATGCACTGGTTGCAATGGAGGTAAGAGTTTTCTTCAACAAGATGTCACCATGAGGTGCATGCACATCATCATAAATGACCAAGCTTGGCATCAGCTCACCACCTTCACCATCACAAGCATGCCAAAGATTTGGTATCATCACAACAGACCAAGTGTTAGTGATGTCTTGCATGGATTTCTCAAGCCATGTTGTCTCACATGAGTACATGTGCATTGTAATGTTGATTCATGTCAAGTGTAAGTCAAGTGTCAATAATTGGATGTAATAGCCATAGAGTAGATGAAGATTCATGAGGGTAGATGAACTATCACAAAGGGGAATGTCAAGGGTCACCCCACCCTTTGCTATAAATAGTCCCTCATAACTCATTGTAGAGGCTTTTGGTCAGCCAAGCTTCCGATAAGACTATCTTGTAGAGAGTTTGGACAGTATTGTAACGCGCCTTGGCTTCTCCACTACATGGAGCTAGTACATCTCTTTGGAGGAGTAGGCGGATGTGGTTGTAACATTCCACTGTTGGGGCTAGCGGGTTTACATGGATGTATTGTATGATTTGAACTTACACTTCTTTATATAATCAAAGCCATCACATTTTCATGCATATGTTGTTATTGTAGTTCGATTGTTCTGGTTGTTTTAGAAATGTATTTTGTTTAACTTAATTAGTTGTGTATCAATTGTTTTGTATGCAATTATATGAATCTTGTTGTAGATATGATGTTGGTTTAACCATCACTTTGGATTTCCAACTGACTTTCTTTCCAGATTGTGATGTATCTTCACTCGTGTGTTCCCTTCCCAGTTGAGTAATGTTACAGGTTACCAAGGGGCGCACTCATCTCAACCCACCTGTGTTAGAACCTCTCATGCACCTTCCTTGACTCACTGTAGTGGTCACACCCTTGCTACTGATAGAGTTATCTTACTTGCCTCTGTGCAAAAGCTCGGTCAAGGAAATACCATATGACCCACTGTTGGGACTCCTACACCAAACGGTCTAAGGTCTAATTGGAACTTATTACTAGGGAGAACCCTTGACATGTTGGTGGGTCCATCACTATCAACATTTCTAGTGCTAGAAGGAGGGCCAGATGACAAGCTGTGTCCTCTCATCCAGTTTTGAACCTTTGCATATCTTTCATGGATTCTTGCACTCTTCTCCCTCTGCAATGTTTTTTGAATCGTGAAGATGTCTCCATCACGGGGGAGTTTTTCAATCTCTTGTCCACTTACATGTATGATGGTGAAGGCGAAGTGGCCTGGCCTGAATACTTACATGGCTTTATTTCCATGCTTCATGAGGAAGATGGGTGTTCTGACGAACAGGCCAGCTTGCTGCTTGCACACACACTTCGCGAATCTCCACGTCATTGGCTGCTTAGCCTACCAGCTGACAACGTGCACTCACTTGAGCACTTCTATGATCTCATTGAAGACACTTTCTATCATTTTGATCCAGACTATCTTGACCAAAAATTGTTACAGCAATGGAAGGCTCCACATGAATCAGTTATTGATTTTTGGCAGCGCTTCCGTGACTTGTAGTTTCAAGCTCCGAGGAGCCAGATGAAATTTTCCTATCTTTGGGACCAGTTCAAGTATTGCCTTAAGAAATTTGCCCATCCCAAGAAGAAGCTTGAGATCAAGCCTCACTCAACATTCTTCATTGATGGAGCTGTGCAATCTCATGTGGATGCGGTCACTGTCTCGACTAACTGTCTGCCTTCCTCTCATTCAACAACTCCACCACTGTTGAGTGATGTTGAGGATCATGTTCACACACTTGTTCATCTTTCACATTCTCCCAACATCACTTCACTCAATTTTCACGCAGATTTGGTTGTGAGTCCTTCAAGTTCTCATATGGATTATGTTCTATGACCTCTGTCTTTGCACTCAGGTGTTCCTCCAGATGATATTGTCTTGTGTTCGTCCATTCCGAACTCTTCACTTTTTGTGAACGAGGAACAACCCATCAACGGAGTTGGTGTTGCACAACCAACATGCAATGTCATTCATGAAGAGTATGAGTGGGAGCTTGAGCATCAACACTCGACGAAGGAGGACTCCCTTCCATCCGAGCCACCTCCGTTCTTTCCTAACATCTTTGGTGAACCTGCCATCCATGATTTCATGTGTGTATCTTCATCCACGGATGCACCCATTGTTGATCACTGACAAGACTCACTAGATGTTGGTCCATCATTCGACAATGAAGAGGATATGATATTCATTGAAAATGCACTTGATCTTTCATCTGTCATTTCTAGAAACACAGAGGATGAGTTTGTTTGCTTTTCATCTACCCCTCTATTTGATTCATCTGATCATAAGGATGCCGATGAAATCATTGATTTTTCTGATCATGGCGGTCATGATCCATTTATTTATGTATTTGATCACGATCATGACTCTATCACAGTTTATTTTTTGAAGGCATCGGTTTATGATGATTTATCAGATGATGAAGTTCAAACACCCAAGGCTGTCGAGGCCCTTCAGCCCAAGCTAATGGTTATGTCAGGCCCTCGCTCTCTTGGGGTTAGTCTCACTTCCAATCATGAAACTACTCAATCACCTAAGGATCCTCGTCATTCATATGTATGCATTGAAGATCCAACTCATACAGAGATCACACTTCCTCCACTCAAACTGCATGACCCTATCGCTCATGTATTGGAGGAATCTTACATTGCAAGCACTCGTTTGCGACGCAAGTTATCTTTGTTTCTTTCGTTTTCTTGCATGTCATAGTCAAGAGTGTGCTTATGCTTCAAATTTGCACACAGTGTCACACGGCACCATGATAAGTCCACGGACTGCTCATCAATCACTTGTACTCACTTATGTCCTGCGGGCACTTTGAAACAAGAAGCGTGGTTGTCTTCTTTGTTATATATTTCTTGCTTGCTGGTTCACACAACCGGGTTGTTCACGGACCAAGCCTTCACCAAATGGGTCAACCAATGCACCAGTGGCTGCATTGGAAATATCACGTCATGTGATCAGGCTCACACATCGTTAGTGTAGGTGTAGGAGTAGTGTTTTCTTTCAGCCAGTTTGCTTGCATGATTTTTTTCTTATTCACTTTGTTTGCTTGTTTGTCTGTTTGCTTGTTTGCTTACTTGCTTTGCTTTCACTTTTTCTTCTTCTCTTGCTTTGCTTTGTTTTTTGTTAGTTCACTTGTTTCGTATAGTTTGATTGCTTCGTCTGTAGGTTAGTTTTGCATGAAACCATGTATGACTCTTGAAACGAGCTGGGTGAAGTACAAGAGGGCCTGTGCAACTATCACTACTTGGTTATCTGTAATCTCGCCTCTATATGAATATCTTGTTAATTTTAGTCCATGATACATCGAAGGAAAATACATACTATTCGAAGTGAACCTTGGTGAAAACACAACGCTTGCACGCTAACTAGTGTCACCTTCTCTAGTCAGTTGTTTTTTGGTTAGCCCTTGTTAGCTCAGTGAAGTAGAGTAAGGTGAGGGAGAAAACCTTAACAGGCATGTCAGATATATAATAAACTACTTCTCTGCTGGAACAACCTCTTCTGCTGTCAATAAGTCGGGATCCCTCTTCCGCCTCTGAAATGAATAAGTGCTATGCATAGATGAAAAATGAAAAAAATGAAAAGTAAAAAAATTCAAAACAAAAAATGAATAGGTGAAAGAAGAGAAAGGCTTCCTGCGTAGGGATGTGATGCAAGTAACTCCACAGGGGTATTGACCAGCCTCGCTGGCAACAGAGCCATGCTTTTGTTCCTATGTGACTCCGTCGGGGTACTGTCCAGGCCTGCTGGCAGCGGAGCAACACCAGAGATGAAACTAATACTCTGATGACTATATTGCTTGTGCACCAATATACCCCTTAACCCAATCGAAACAAATGTGTTGCCTTGGCTTGGAATGTGTGTCAATCGACCAAGCGCTTGGCAGATACTGCATCTTGCAATCAAGCTAGTGTGAAACCAAGATGAGCTGAGAACCGAACAATACTTCCAGAGGTGTTAGACTTGTTTTTCACGAAAAAGGTCCATTCAGAGAGCTGGAGTTCTACTAGCATGTCTCCAAGTATTGTAGCGGTTACAACTACCCTCCAAAATTTTGCCTTAGCTTCATTTTGGAGCCTCCCTACCAACTTTTCACAACAGCTTGTCTTGCTTCGTCAAGTTCACAAGCTTCGGTGTTTTGCTTGCACTAAGGCAGCCTGTCGATCATAGCTCAATGCATTCCCCTCATAGGATAATCACCCGGACTTGGTCTAGCTGTAGGCTGAGCAGCTCCCCCAAGAAATTGCACAATTCTGGAGGGAAACCAACCTTCCCTCCAGAAATTGCACAATCCTAACTGGCAGCCTGTTGGGCTCTAGAATTGCGTAATTTTGGCAGTCAACACTAAGTGAAAATTGCATAATTTTCCCCAACCAGGCTGCTCAACCCAAAATTTGTGCAAATCTAGGCACCATTCAGTTGCTCTACCCAGAAATTGTGCAAATCTCCTTGGCAGCCAGCCTAGCTCCCAGCTAGAAATGCACATTCCCTCCTAGCAATTGAGCAGCCTCTTGCATGTGCAATTGAGTTGATCGGTTTCCTCTAGGACCGAGCAAAAGATTTGCATGCATGAGCTTCTTCTCCTAAGGCAGCGTGCAAAGGCATCCCTTGACTCAGGGTTCTATTTTTGGCAGTTGGAGGTTACATGCAAGGATCATTTCAGAAACCTCCCACCAAGTGTCGCTTCCCCTAGATTTGTGGCATGCCCGTCACAACCTCGATGTTATCAAAACTCATCAATCGAACGCTGCAGAGCTCATTCCTCACATCAACCTTGCAGCTTTGACATCCCACATCACATCTAGGAGCAGTCGGCACATTCATCTCAGTTGTTTTTGGGTGAGCCTGCTTTCCATGCCTTGTGTTGCATTTCTGTCGCTTTTTGTATTTTCTCTTGTGTGAGTACTGTTTGCTTGTTTTCTTTGAGCACTTGTTGTCGTTTACATGTATACTAGCTTGTCCTAGCGTTGTTTCAGTTTTCATTGATATCTCACTGTTGTCGCATGCATGAAACTGTTTTTCACGAACGGTCGTCGATTCGACAACTCGTTTCACCCACATGCATGTTGATATGTTTACTGAATCTTTAATTCATGTTTGCATGCACTATCAATCACTTCTACTTTCACTAAGTGTCGCCATGCATCCACTGTCATATTTGCTTTCAATTGCACAATCTGGGGAAAGAAGGCTCTATCTTCCTCTCAAGAAATGTACATTTCTGCCCAGGCACTGTCCTCCAGGACTGTTTTGTGCATTTCTGAGGGAGAGTGACTGTTGGCCCAAAAAATTGCGCAATGCGGTCACTAAGCCTGCAACCATTTCCAGTTGAGGTTGCACATTGCACAATTCCAGTAGTCAGCAGCCAGACTGGACTATGCATTGCACAGTTCTAGTAGTCATCCAGTCTCCCAGCAGCCCAGACTGTGCCTTTTGCAGTCTTGGCAGTCAGTCTCCTAACCTCCTGGCCGAAATTGCATAACCTTCATGATCAGTCACACAGGTATGTTGAAATTCAGTTCTCAAGTTCATTTTGGTTTTCAACTGATAGATTGCTCGCCATGAGTCTTGCCATGTCTCTAGGTATTGCAGGTGTTCATCTGCCTCCCAGCAGTGTAGGTACAATGGTTTCCAAGAGGGTAGAGTCGAAGACACTGTTTAGAGCACACCTGGAGATGCAGTCAATCAAATGTTTATGATATTGCCTACTCACGAAGATATCAAGTTTTTCGTAGAAAATAGCATCAAGATATCACAACGAGCATCATCATGAATAGTAGTTGAAGGCAACATACCGAACGCAGTGAATGCAGCGAATGCAAGAGGAAGGTTGTTGACAACATAGAGGTGGAACAAAGTTGCAAGATCAAGCAGATCCACTAATGATGAAAGCAACTTTGGAGACTCAGGCTATGAGGTGACGACACGACATGAAGATCGCACGAAGACAAATAATGGAACAAAGAAGGAGTTGCATGTGCTGAAGTAGCAACTCAAGGAAGAACATGAAGCTGCACAGACAGATGAATGAGTTGCAGCATGAACAGGAACAACAATGGGTGCAACATGCACTCACGGATGAAACTGCGCCCGTACAAGTTAAAGATCCATCCCAACAACTGGCACAGAGCAGACATGGTGAGAAGTTTTGTTGATCGCATGTAAGGGATTTAGCAGCATGCATGTCATTGTGCACACGCATGTAATCCAACCCATTCAGCACACTCACCAAGGTGAAGATAAGAAACAAGTCCAACTAGAGCTGAACATGTACTTTGGCAAGTTGATGTGCATGACCACTAGCACACACTTGAAGATCAGAATGGACACTATGCATCAATGTGTTTCTGGTTCAGCCACACCCAAGAAGACCATGCGCATGTTAGCAGACGAGTTGGATGAAGGAACCGAACCAATGCACCAGTTGCAATGTAGGCAAGAGTTCACTTCAACAAGATGTCACCATGAGGTGCATGCACATCATCACAGATGACCAATCTTGGCATCAGCTCACCACCTTCACCATCACAAGCATGCCAAAGAGTTGGTCTCATCACAATGGACCAAGTGTCAGTGATGTCTTTCATGGCTTTCTCAATCCATGTTGTCTTACATGAGTACATGTGCATTGTAATGTAACGTCATGTCAACTATAATTCAAGTGTCAATAGTTGGATGTAACAGTCATAGAGTAGATGAAGAGTCATGAGGGTAGATGAATTGTCACAAAGGGGAATGTCAAGGGTCACCCCACCCTTTGCTATAAATATTCCCTCATAACTCATTGTCAGACAAGCTTCCAATAAGACTATCTTGGAGAGAGCTTGGACAGTATTGTAACACGCCTTGGCTTCTCCACTGCACAGAGCTAGTATATCTCTTTGGAGGAGCAGGCAGATGTGGCTGTAATGTTCCACTATTGGGGCTAGCGGGTTTACATGGATGTATTGTATGATTGGAACTTGCACTTCTTTATATAATTAGACCCGGCACGTTTTCATGCATATGTTTTTATTGTAGTTGGACTGTTCCCGTTGCTGTAGCAATGTATGTTATTTAACTTACGTAGTTGTGTATGAACTATTTTGTATACAATTATATGAATATTGTTGTAGATGTGTTGTTGGTTTAACTATCACTTTGGATTTCCAGCTGACTTGCTTTCCAGCTTGTGATGTATCTTCACTCATGTGTTCCCTTCCTAGTTGAGTACTGTTACAGGTTGCCAAGGGGTGCACTCATCTCAACCCACCTATGTTAGAACCTCTCATGCACCTTCCTTGACTCACTGCAGTGGTCACACCCTTGCTACTAACAAAGTTATCTTACTTGCCTCTGTGTGAAATCGTGGTCAAGTCATTAGCATACGACCCATTATTGGGACTCCTACACCAAACGTTCTGAGGTCTAATTGGGGCATCTTACCTGGGAGATCCCCTTGACATGTTGGTGGGTCCAGCATCGTCAGCAAGGCCATTTTCTCAGCTCTGAAGAGAGCCCACTGCACTGAACTTCAAATTTGATCCTCCTAAGAAACAACTTCGAAATTCCTGCACTTATATGAATCTTGCTATGATACCATGTAGAAATTATGGTGTATATTTTCAATTTCTCATGAAGTTTTAATCAAAATGGAAAGACACAAACCTACTATACTGCTTTTTGAAAGTTAATTCACAATTTAGGACAAAACTTTTAGACATGTAATAAGAAATAACACACATGTACACACTAGTTTTCCTGGGGAAAGCAATATGCTAAGAACCCCAATGCCTGCTTGCATTAATTTGATGAATAGAGATGTATTATAATTGCTTTGCTCAACTAAGCACAACCTGTAAGTGAATAACCTATCTCTCTGCTCACAGAGAAGATCTGACCCAGAATTAGTCAATTTTTGCCTCTTCTTGAGCCTCTATTTCCTTGCGCAATACCTGAGAAATTAGGCCCCTATTATTTAGAAATTTCTCCAAAATTGATTGTGCAATTCCCAAGGTTGATCATCGGACTGCATGAAACACCTGTACACTCAAGAATAGTCTACAACTGATGTTACATTGCCTTCGAATCTCCACCACACCTAGGGAACTCGAATTCTCTACATGCACTAGCTATTTTGGGATGATTGATCAGTTAACTAGATGATCACTGAGCTTGACTAAAGTCCCACTACACAACTGACCTTCCACTAGTTCCTCCAACAATTGGAACTATTTTAACTGAAAACAACTTGAGATAATTGACTTTGATTGCTACAAATTAGCAATGACACATGCTTAATTGAAATCTAACTCCTCCAACTCTATTTTACTAAGTAAATTGGGTGACAAAAGCCATTTCACACAAGTTAACTGCATCCAAGTTGTCTCTTAATGTGGAAATTCGAAATTTCTCAATTTAATCAAGGAAAAATCAAATTGATAATTTCTTGTTGTAATTTTCAACATCATTCCAATCTTGTGTTCCTTTGTTCACCTCCAACTTAGTATACTAGTTAGTTGGAATGGTCTCCAAGGTGTGTATGAATCAATTCTCCCACTCTTGTTGTGGTACTCATCCCTTGGTCCATGCTGTAATGCACTGCTTCAGGTGTGTCCTAAGGCACTCCATGCCTAAATAATTATCTCCGGGGACCCTAGAGTTGACCCCAAACATAATCTTCATCAGTTGTTTACATTGTTTCCATCCCACAACTTTCCCTTTATGCACAACCCACCATCTGGTTGGGGTTTCATGCAACACAATGTATAGTGTGGGAATCCTCTAACATTCTAGTATTTGGTCCTCATACTCCTGTACAAAAATATCTACTACTTATGATCCATCGAAGTGATGGAGGTTATGCATCTCAGTTCCTATCCAGTGCACCATCCTTGTGACATGTGCACATCTCCACATGCTAACCTCATGTAGTTGGTTCTGCTAATTCTCCAACGCTTCTTTTGAATCTGAAGTGCATTATCCAATATTGCGCCAACTCAACACTCCATCTGTTATGGGATTGATGTAGTCTTCTCGTCGAGTGATGACATTATAAATGTTATCTAACTCCTCCCAGCTAATCTCTCCATTGATTGGCTCAACATACTGGTCTCCCTCATGCAGGTCCAATAATGTTATGACTCAGATATCTCCACCCTCAAATATCATCTGCCTTTTCTTTAAATTTATAATTACCCAGTTTTCAAAATCCTAGTCGTCCCCAACAAAGCAAGATAAGGATAAAATTCATCCACAATCTCAATCACCTCAAAGTCAGTAGTGTTTAACACCATGTCGATGTCCATTGGCACTCCTGTCAGCCACCCAATAGGGAATATACAATGCTAGTTTTCTAATCTTAGTTGAATTAGAGACCAACTCAGCATTAGCTTCCCCATCATCTCCCATGTTCTTTTTGGTAATATATTTATATCATACCCTGAGGCCAATTTGATATTATCCATCTCCTATTCCCTTATTTGTGCACCAAATTTAAACTCTTTACTAGTTCTCTTCCTACGTGCCACCTAGTTTACCGCACAAGGTGAATTCTACACAATGACCACATCAGGTTTGTTAACACAATGCTTCACCATCTTCCTGAACTTTTCCAAAGCTTAAGGGTCCTTTACCACCTCTAAACAACTTTTCAACAAACTTTCAATTGGATCTGTGGTTTTTCTCTACTCTTTGCATGTAGTGTTATCATATAGTGTTGGCATGGTCACCTCATGCAATTCCTTTGACATATCCCATTATGTCGTGACCAACTCTCTTTGGGCCTCCATATATGTAGTCTTCTCTCGCCCAGAATCAAATTTCATAGGTGGCTCAGGTTCTCTCCTTACCCAATGTGGTTGTTGTTTCCATGGTTTTGCAGGATCTACCCTTGTCCTAACACCTCCCCGAGTCACTACGCCAACCCGTTGTTGGGTCCTACGAGGTTTGATTGCTATCATTTGCATGTTGGGCCCCTTATTCTCCTGCCACTTGACAATCAACTGGGGGAATTTCTCAGTTGAATGGTGTAATGATTTTCAATAGATACAAGTGTCACAAGGGTTATTGCAATCTCATGCCAATTTCCCCTGTTGACCACAATTGTAATAAACTATGGTGTTTTTTCCTTGGCCAAATCCTCCTCTTCCTCAACCTGGTCCTCTAGGTCCTCTAGCCTCCATGCCTCGCCCTCGTCCTTGTTGATTGTATTGTCCACCCTATTTATAATTAGCTTGGTTGAATCCAATCGTCACAACCTCTGTCCCTTTGGGTCCTTGCATTCATAATGAGTCAAAAGTGTGCTTGTGCATTAACTCTAGTGCATGGCAATGATGGATATTGTTCCCTACATATTTACAAATGTTGCAAAATAGAGTGTAGGTCATAGTCTCATATCTCTACATCATTGGGCAACCGGCTGGTATATGGCCCCACACTCGACAGATCTCACACCAAATTCATCTTCCTTACATAAGTAGATTTACTACGCCATTCGCCATGTAGTTTGTCAACAATTTGCATTCATTTGTGTGGTGGCCCTTTATCCGACAGATGGTGCACCATACTTCTTCTTTCTTTTCCTTCCCTTTCATCATATATTGAAGTTGTAAGGTTAACGCAACCAACTACGACTGCGCTTATACCATGCCATTGTTCTCTCCACCTTCTGTTGGCGAAGCCTCTAGTTTTAGCATAAGTTCTAAAGCCTTCAACTACACGCCTATTTTTTGTTGCACCAGTGGTATCATAATATGCGGAAACAATCCTACAATGAACCATTATTTATGTTGTGTGTTTAGGATCTCAAACGTCATCATGCCCTTCAAAAATTTGAACCATTGGTCAAAGTCCCATACCGACTCACTCAAACCCTGCTTGATTTACTTCAGTTTTGTAATGCATTAGGATTCCAACTTTGGCTTCTAGAACTCCCTGATTAATGTCTGCTTGATATCCACTAGAGTCCTATTCTAGCCAATTGGAGTCACACTTTTGAATTTCATGTATCACATCAATGTATGGTCCCTAAAAGTGGTTTTCAGCTGCACAATATTCATGGCCTCATCCTGGACTTGTTTGGTTGTCTATACAGCCTCACAAACAATTAGATGTTGTTTTGGGTCCTCGGTCCCAACACCATGAAACATGGGCATCCATAATTCTATGCCCGCCATTGTATTCTATGTGGTACTCCCTAACAAAGTACTCCCACCTGCACTTATTTAACTACTAGAAAACTGCATGCCTAATTATGCACCACTCTGAGCTTGAGCACCTTGTGTTGATCCTCCTATAGTCTAACAAATTCCACTACTGCTAGTATTTCCTCCTCCTTGACTACAACTGCCTTCTACACTAGTTGTATCAGTGCATTGAGTACTTACCTCTTGGTTTGTGGACGCACACGGGGTCTTGGACTTAACACCAGGCCCTGTCTGATTTTGTTGTTCTAGTTCCAAAGCTTATGTACTAGGTGGGCTCAGTTGTTCTCCTTATCCTTCCTTAGTTTGCAGCATACCAAACTGTGCCCCTTCATAGCCCTGCTCACTAACACTACTCCTTATCCTTTGATTGCCTCTCCTAACCCCTCCCTCTACGCTTCTTATATCAATAGGAATCAACACTAACTGACCTCCTCCCGCATCACCCCATCAAAACCTCCTTCCACTTCTCAAAGTTCCACCCTCGTAAATCTCTTGCTCCATCCTATCCCTTCTTCTTCTTGTACGCAATTATAGGCCCATTATTAGCTTCCACCATAGTTCTTCTACCTCTTCTCCTTTCCTTTTCCTCATACCATCTCCTAGTTCTCCCCCACTTTGCCTTGTGCACACGTGGCTTAGTTGCTCATGTTATCATATTCCAAGAGAAGAAATTTGTGGTCATATAACAACATCTTGATAAGTAATATTATCGACCTTATGAGCCTTCCTCTTATTCCTTTCAGAAATTTCCGCTCTGTTGTAGTGTAGGAAGCCATCGCTTCCACTGAAAATTTGACCATGTATATTTTCAACAAACTTTCAAACTAGAAATCAATAGCACGAGAAGTTTTATTGCTTACTACTTGGAGCTGATTTACTTCCTTCAACATCCACTTCCTTGACCCATCATGGCGATATTTCAGGTGATTTTCCTTTAACCGTTGGATCCAATTTGTTAGGATATTTGAGAAATTTGCAAAGAAAACTTCATGAAAATCAGTATGCATGTACTTTTGCAACCATTTTTTTGTGCTTTTCTTTCTATCGTCGATATTTTTTGTTGCAAACTCGTGATCCTTCCATTTAAGCCACCTAGTAATCTCCTTCTGGGTAGGATTCCATGAATTCCACATTCCTACAAGATAATCCCGTTAGACATCCATCCTAGGTGTTAACAATGAAACCATTTGTTGGCGTGTGAGTTCGTGACAGACCCGAGATTTGATACACAGTGGTAAACAAAACCCTTCTTAGCATCGACCATTTCAGTGACACCCACAAAGTGGGTGAAGTCTCACCCGAGATGCTAATGGTTGACTGTCAAAACTAGGTTTCTACAGTCTTACAAGGCTGCCTATATATGTCCTATGACATTGGACTCCCACCAACAAGTACCTTACCATTGTCTTAGTACTACGTGATGCACATTTTTTAAGTTCCCCAGCTCACCAATCTGTGCATAAGTCAGAGATGACAACACAAAGGAAGTCATAAGAATTTGCACTCTCAGGCATTAGTGAGTGTATCAACAATTCTAAAGGCCAGTTCCTTTACAAACAGAAAGTGTCATCTATTTATATTTAAATGCCTTATCAACATCTCAACCATTACATGCATTCATATATATTTGAGACTATAAAAAAATAGTTAACATATATAAATTCCATATGCCATAAATACCATTAGATATTCATACATCAATGCAAAACATAGGGAGAAACTCAAACATCAGTCATATTATAGTATCATAAAAGAAGAAAAATGTGCCAAGTGTTGAGTTACAATCATAAGAATAACAGGTTCACTAGCCTTTTGATTCTATCAAATGTACAAACAGTGGACAAAAACCTGCAGTCCAAACCTAGATATAGATATATGCATGAATAGTACAATAAGGATGCTCAGCAGCGACCAACTTTAAGAAACCTATCTGCAGCTCTAGACAACCAAGTATAGACTCTATAGTTCTGCTTCATCCTTCATCCAACGTCTAATATCCCAACCCCTGTTCTGTCTTCCGTGCCTCTTTTTATCCTCTCTTGGAAGCCCTTCGAATCTTCTCGGCCCTCTTCTTGATTGCTCCAACTGTTGTGCAAACCATGGGATATTTCCTTATTCCATTCCCTAAGTTGGCCCATGTGTAATAACGATCCTTCAAAATATCTTCATGTTGAGCTTCTCTACTCCACCCTTTCTCCTTCTCCTACAAAATATCTCTAACCTCCTACCTGCCACGACATCCTTTGTCAGCTCCATCCTGCTGCAAAATCCTAACTGCCAATATTTCCTTATATTTGCCTCCTATCCTTGGGCACCATTATCTCCCTCCTGTGTGGTGTCCACCTTTGTTGCACCTTATCTCCTACACCAACCCTGTGGTGTGTGTCATTCATCTCTTTCGCACTTCTCAATCCTCATGTGTGACCCCACTCTTAACAAAATTAAACAAAAACAATTTTTCAGGGCTCCAACACATGGGATGCCACCTAGGGTGACATGTAGTCGTGATTGGGCTATTACATGGAAATTTCCTCTCCATTGTTTCAGCCCTAAGGTCCCTGATACAAATTCCCTCTCTTATTTTTGGAAATTACCTTATCCACCCACCTACTGGATTTTCTATTGACTTCCAATTCAATTTTTGGAGCTTGCATGGGTATAATTTGATTACATGTGAGATTTATTACATCAGTTCTAACTTATTTCTATCTCCACTTACTTTTAGTTAACTTTTTTATTAGATTTTTTTTTCTAATTTAAAGGTTCCCCATTCCAATTTTGGCTTTCTAGCTAATTCTAGGAAACTACTCTAGTTATTTGAGTACATGCACAATGGAATCCCAACCTAATTCGAATTGGTAATTCCTTCTGGAGAGTCCATATATTGTATTCATGTTCATCAATAATAATATATCATATTTTCATATCGTAACTCTCGTGTAATTCAAATTGTTTTTTTCATTACTTATTTAATTTTCTAAGAAATGTTTCTCTCTGGTGTCTCGTGTTTTGTAGTTCCTAGTCTAGTATTTGTTCATACATAGATCTTGAGTTTTTGTTTAAAATCATACACTACAATCCCTACATTGTGTATTCTTAATTTTAGTAACTAATTATGATGATTAGTTGAAAAATATTTTAATGGGCTTGATGATTATTGTTGGAAACATAATCCTTAGAGGTTATGTAAACATGGAATATTCACTTGTGCGGAAGGCAAAAAACATCAAGTGAAGTGAAGAGTCGTCAAGAGTCCAAGAAACCTCTTGGAAGATGAAACCAAGGGTTATAAAATATTGTATTTATTTGTATCATATTATTGAATATTGAAACTCAAGCTTATCTAAACTTGTTTATTTTCATGTGAATTCCAACCAAGATGAAGAAAAATTTATCCGTTGACAATTATATATGATTCAATGCTACCAATATTACATAATGGTTTTAGTTTGAAAATGTGAAATACCCTGAGTTTTATTCTCGGGTCGGGTTGGCTTCAATATCATTACTCCATCTAAAGAACAAAGGTCCAATGTTGTCTTTCTCAAATATGTGTTTGGAAGCGTAAGTTGTCTCAACTAAAAAGGAGAGGGCAGGAGTTTTACCTACCAACGAATACAAAGGTTACATAATAGCCCATTTCATATCCTATTCCAAGGTCACCACCAGCTAGGGAGGGAAAGCCAATTTAAGTTGATAATATAGGTATATGGTTTACCTTGATCCAGTGTCTCATTAACTAGTTTACCCGGAACCAGTGTACACGGGCTCAACTAATGACATCTATACTCAGTTGAGGGAGCTAGCATTTATACACTTTAATGATATGGAGCTTCTTGTGCAACTATGCTAAAAAATATTAAGAATAAGAATTATAAAATATTTTTGGTAGTTTGTATCTTACTCATTTTTTTTTATCATAATGTCTTTTCTTTTAATAATTATTGATTTCAAAGTACAAAGAACTTTTCAACATAGGCATAAGATTTAATTATTAGAAAAAATACTATGAGAGTCTCTAGAAATTGTAATTATGTTGATGGACCATTTATCTTGAATCTCGAAAGAAAGAAAGAAATAATTAAACTTAAGGAACTCTCAAAATTATAATCAAACTTTGTGAACACTCATAATAGTAAATGTTTTTAATTCCTTATTTTTATTATAGACAATTCCATCATGTATGTGAGCTTATAAAGAATAATAGAAAAAAAAAAAATATACACATGAATGAAACTATTATTATAAAGTAGTACAAAGAACTTTCAACATAAACAAAATATCTAATTATTATAAAAGATACTATGAGAGTCTCTAAAAATTCTAATTATGTTGATGGACCATTTCTCTTGAATCTCGAAAGAAGGGAAAAAAATAATCAAACTTAATGAACTCTCAAAATTATAATCAAACTTTATGAACACTCATAATAGTAAGTGCTTTTAATTCCTTATTATAAACAATTCCATCATGTCGACTTATAAAGAATAATAGAAAAAAATAAGATACGCACATGAATGAAACTATTATTATAAAGTAGTACAAAGAACTTTTCAACATAGACAAAATATCTAATCATTAGAAAAGATACTATGAGAGTCTCTAAAAATTATAATTATGTTGATGGACCATTTCTCTTGAATCTAAAAAGAAGAAAACAAAAAAAATCAAACTTAATAAACTCTCAAAATTATAATTAAACTTTATAAACACTCATAATAGTAAATACTTTTAATTCCTTATTTTTATTATAAGCAACTCCATCATGTCAACTTATAAAGAATAATCGAAAAAAATAAAAATATGCACATGAATGAAACTATTATTATAAAATAATAAGAATTTGGATATGCCCACATATATGGTGGGCAACCATTACTTACTTTTGATTGCATTATTCACTTTTTTTATTACTTTGATTATATTTTTCACCTAACAAAACAAAACAAAACTTGAACCTGGGACCCAGGGACCAATATCCTCACTCATTGCAATCACCAACTAACTGCCTCACTAGGCTACTCTTTATTTCATGTCAAAGCCCAGTAAATCTAACCCTTTATTTCACATCCTATCAAATCTTGGTTAAAAAGTCTTATATATTACAATTTCTAGGCCCCCTTCATAGGATGGAATCATTTGATGGGGGACAACATGATCATATATCATTATTGGTAGGCCACTTTATGTCCAAAGCTAAGAATGGTGTACGGGAGAAAGTTGTTAGCATTTCAATATTATCTCTAAAAGATTAGATCACCGTGGATGAACAAACTGCTATTCTTTATTTAATAATTTATGAAATTAAGGATAGAGTTCCAAATTGTGATGATGGAATTTTGTTTTCTTAATCATAAAGAAGTAATCAATCAATCTTAGAAATTATTATCTTTGAACAATTCTCTTCCATCAAAACTAAATAATAAACCATACATGTAAGAAGGAAAGGGGAGTTGGATGAATATGCATCATTGACTTAAGATAAATATAAGTTGAGTGGGGTGAATATGATTAATTCTTCCTCTTCTTTTGAAAGTGAGTTACAAAAGCCTTCCATTGTACCTCACAACACATGAAGTGAAGTAAAATATGAAATATATTATGGTGGTGTATGTATTATTAAAATTGGATGATATAAACGTTATAACTATTTTTTATTAGTAAAATGTTAAAATAATATTTCATTTTAATATAATTTTTATCTTATATAAAGATGAATATGATGTTTTTTTTACAGTTTAGGTAGGAGTGTTATAGATTCGATAAAGAATTTAAATAATAAGTTTCATTTATGATGAATGTTGAGGTAAATAGTTGAAACTATTTTAGACGAGATTTAGTCATTTTAAAAAAATTATGGTTTATTGAATGATGATACTTTAAGATAAAACTTGATTAAGGCTTTACATGTAAACCAAGTTTCCGAAGGATCTTTTTTAGACATAAACAAGCTTGCACCAAATTTCCTCCTAAAGAGAAGTGTTAGCTTTTGGGATTGCTCCAAAAGTATTTACAGCATGCTTGAGGTATTTCATGTGATATGGAGCACCTAATGTGATTCCTACTACTAGTTGTATCTTAGTGTACATACACATTGGAGATAACTTACACACATTGATATACCTTGAATTGATGCTTATTATGGTTTACAGTTCCTTAGGATGTTGTAATCCTATGTGGCCTAATGGCATTATTCATAGCATGCACATGGAGGGCTTGGTTACTTACTTGTGAGGACAACCTATGTGGAGGAGCATTCATGTATTTAGAGTGGGGTGTTGAGCCCTAAGTAGCATGGTCTCACTTGGTTTCTCTAATGAATGCTAGTGTTTGACTTGAGGATGCTTAGGTCATGAGGAGTTTTCATGGAGGTTTGCAGGACTTGAAGGATCACATGGATTAGGAAATTGGTGCATTAATGACCTTGGAGGAGGTAGCTTTGGAGCATTGGAGACCTTTGGGGGAGTAGTTTTGAACCTTGACTTGTGGAGAACTCACCTTGAAACCCTTGCTTAATGGACATGTTTACCTTTGAGATTGACATGTGTCACTTTAAAGTCGAAGTACTTCATATCTAGAGCTATCTATTGATTAATTACGTTGCTTGATATGGTTGTGTACCTTTCTTTGCTATTGTTGGCCTCCATCACCTATTCCATATAAATGGAGGAGAGAATTTTTGTTTCATCCATTACATTAATTATCCAAATATTGTCTTCGAGATGTGAACTTGAGGAAACTAACATTTTTCATATGTAGCTCTCTCCATTCTACTTTGCACAATTTTCTAGTGCACTATGGTTCTTGTGTTGGTGCAAGAAAGGTGTTAGGGTTAGGGTTTTCCCTAAGAAGATAAGGAGAACTAAGAATTGGGAGAAACCTTAAACAAACAAAGGGAGCACTTTTTAATGTGGTTCTGATGAGATAATAAGACTGGGGTTAAAGGCATTGGAAATCCTAGGAATACATAGAATGAAAGATGTTAAGGAGATAATGGAAGATTGTCTTGGTTTTCCCTTGTACACGTGTGATACAAGTGTAGGTGTCAAAGGTGACTTTCTTATGTGTATGCTTGCTTGTTGTGGATCATTGGAGGAGAAATCGACTTTGCTTGGGAGTCTTTTGTACCTATGAGAAGTTGGTGACTAGGGTTTGACAATTGGTGTGATGCTACCTTGTTTTGGTTTCCCTATCTAGGGTTTGCAAAGTATTGGAGAGTCCTAACATGTGACAAGATCGAAGGATATTCTGGTATTAACATGTGATATGTTGTTCGCATTTACTTATAACTTCATCTACTCTATATATGAAGAGTACTTTGTTATCCAAACATTGTCTATGTGCATATTTTATTTTTAGCATATATGACCTTAGTGAATGATTATTTTCTAGGTTGTCTGGTATACACATTTATTGTAAATAGCTAGGTGATTTTGTGAAGTGATTTGAAAAACATATAGAAGCTAAGTGGGTAGATTTATGGTTGTAATAAATATGATGTAAATAACTAATTTTCATATTTGTTATATTTCTTTGGGATTTGTGCCCTAAGGGATGGAGATTTTTTTCCCTTGAAGTATACTTATTTAGTGTTTATTTGATTATGTTGCATTGTGTATTTGGTTTGACATAAGTTAAATATATATTGTTGTAATTTATATTTCAAATCTAGCCCTAAATTCGAAAGCCTATAGGAAATAGATTCAAGGAACCTCAAGATTTAGGTGGAATTTCTAAATTTATATTGAGAGGAAATTCTCAAAATTCTAATACAACAATGATGTGCCGCACTTTTCAAAGTGATGAGAGTTTTAAACAATGTTGCACTAATCATTATCGAGATAATATTGGCGCGAGGAAAAAATCAGAAAAAATCGTAATAATCAGGAAAAAATCAGTAATAATCAGGAAAAAATCGTTTGGTACAAAAATATTCTTCTTTTTTTTTTCAATTTTTTTAATATCTAAACCATCTACAACATAAAATAAATACATTGACACATAAATATGATAAAAAAAACTAATATATAAGATGTTTAGTATCATTTCTAGTGCTAAAATCACACATAACAGTGAATCATGTCTTGAATAGTAAGTCCTGACACCTGAGTCCTGACTCAACCTCAAAATAGCAACAAAAAATATAATAATGTATCTCATAGTCATAATGTCATATACAATGAAATGAACCAACTAACTAAAGTCTAATACTACTGATTTCCTTTGCCCCTCTAGGTGTAGATGTCGGTGGAGTTGGTAGGCCACAGTAGACTATGGAATCTGCTATGCTCTAGAAGCTGAAGAACTAGGAGCTACAGGAGGTAGACCACGTCCTCTACTTGTGACAGGGGTAGCTTGGGTCACCTCCTCCTCAAAAAATAATAATAATAAAGTTATTTTTTTCCCACAATTTTTTCCCAAAAAATCACGAATTTTTCGAAAAAGTTGGGCAAAAAAAAATTCCCGATTACTAAGCACGATTTTATCTTTTTGTTGAAAATATCGCGATTATACGATAATTAAATTCTAAGAGTTTACATAATCTATAATATAAAGAATGTGGAAGATTTACAAAACACGCTAAGTGAAATAGTAACAAGACAAGAAAAATGAATTTCTTTTATAGGCATTTTGTATAATGATAACCTATTCTAGCTTAGAATGGTAAACCCTTGGGAGATGTCATTTAGTATAATTTTTAAATCAAATTAAAAAAGAATCGAATGTGAGAGTATCTTTTATTGAATAGGATTGCATCGAGTGAGATAGCTCTAGATGGATCCAAATAATGGATTATGAAAAAATGGATTTCAAATGTGGAATTTATCAAGATCCATTTGAAAGATACTTGCCCAAAGGCTCTGGTCTCTTTGGGAAAAAAAATAACAAAAAACCAAAAGCTAGAATCACTATCAAAAGAATATGGGGAAACTGCAAAAAATGTTGCAAATCACTACAAACCCTATATCATTGACAAATGTTCCTACCTTGTAGGTGATGTTGACATGGATTTGTCATACCAAATGAGCCAACCCCCATGTGTAAATTATTATGACTAGAAAGACCTCATAGGGGTGAGGGTGGGTTGTATTAGATTCTTCGAATGCAAAAATAGGAACAATCCCTTCAATTTTATCCAAGGAAGTCAACCAATCAATGTTCTTGGATCATCCACAAGCTTCAATCCACTTCTGTGAGTGAAAAGACATGAGAAAGAAAAGGAAAACAACGTAAGCTTTAGAAAATTGAATATTCTCCAATGAGAGAAGCAACAACAAGAAACATTTTTTTTTTGCAAGTGTACATAATATTATAAATTGAATATCATGCTCCAAATTTCAGTTTGTAAAAATTAATAGTAAGAGTGTCTTAAAAGAATAATTATATATGTAATTCACTATTAGCATATAATTCATGGTACTTGTATTTAAAGCAAAATAGTGAAATAAAGAACTAGGATTATCAATGATTTTATGTTCAAATTTCAAGAAATTTTTTATCATCTTTAAATAGAGTCAATAATGTTTTAAATATTTTTAGTAAAGAGATTATTAACTTTGTAATTGTGTCTTTGTTTGATAATCTTAGTTTAATATAACACTCATTTAATAATACCCAAGTTATGGTGTATGGACTAGTTTGAAATGTATTGAAATTTTTTTAATGCAACTAGCTTCTTTAAATAACTGCCAATGACTTTAAGATTGGAATAAAGCATCTGCATACTTTTATATGAAAATAACAAAACTTCATTAAATTATAATATAAAGTGTCTTTTCCTAATTTTCCATGCATCATAATCTTTATTTGACGTTAAGATTCACTAAAATTGACATTTAACCTTCCAAATGTGATGCTTCAAATCATTAATGTCCACATTAAGTTAAAGCTGAGAATTGAAAAGCGTAATATAATAGGAAGACAAAAGTAGGAAAGCAACATATAATAGGACAAATCCTTTAAATGATCTTATATTTCATATTTGATCAAAAGTAACATAACATTTATATTAAATTCAAAGTAATACATGAGATATTTCATATTTGATCAAAAGTAACATAACATTTATATTAAATTCAAAGTAATATCACTCTCATGTATTTTAAGTACAATTATGCTAACATTTATATTGATTTCAAAATGGTATCGCCCTTATGTATTTTAAGTACAATTTAATTATCAATCATGTATTTTAAGTACAATTATGCTAACATTTATATTGACATTTATATTGATTTCAAAATGATATCACTCTTATGTATTTTAAATACAATTTTTTAATTATCAATTATTATTGATAAATTTTAAAAAATGTGAAGGTAAAAATATCATTGGAACATATCAAAATCCAGATAGTCAACAGAATGCCCGTGAATCCAATGCCATGTCTTCAGAAGAAATAAATGTTTTCAGGTTTAAAAAAAAACGAAAAAAAAAAAATAATCAACTTTAAAAATTAAAATTAATTCAAATGTCACATTAAAATAGCAATTTATAAATAAATTAATTAATTAAAAAAAATATGTGATTAAAGTTAGCATGTACATATTTCAAAAGTTGTGATTATAAATTAATTCTTTAAATAAAAATAGTGATTAAAAAGATTATGTAATTACAATAGTTAGCAATCAAAGTGAGAAATGCCTAGAACAGTATTGATATATACTGATTTTTAACATAAGGTTGCCTAAGTGAGTGTGGGGAATAATGATATCCATGTCAGTAAGACATTCAATAGGGTTCGAGCTTCCAGGTGAACACAAAAGATAGTACTTCTCTTACTTTCAAATCAAGTGAAATGAAAGAAACACCAGAGTGGAACATTTTTAGTTTAAAGAACTGGACTTGGCTGCTCTTTCTGTGTATTTCTGGATTTTCATGCCAAGTCGTTCACATTGTTGTCCCCTGCCAGAAGAGGACGTCCCCTACTCATCCCCAGGTTCCCTAGGAGATAGGAACCCCAGGTATAGCACCCTCCAGGGATGGTACAGGTTTCCATTGTACAAAGCCTAAATGACATGATCAGAAACGGTGTTACTGTGGAGTTTCTGTAAATTGTTAGTATACATTTTTTCTTTGTAGTTCGATAAACAAAATAGCAACCTCATCCAACTTTATTTACTGTTCTGCATCTTTGAAACATTTTGAAAGGGACAGTTTGACATACTTTCTGCCACCAACGATACAAAATTAGTTCTGATAGTTACTGCATGATTACAAGTGAACTTAAGGCTGAGATCGTTCAGCCGCATAGACAACACCGATTTGAAGGTGATAATCAATGGATGAGACATTTTGAATATGTTGGTTTTATAGAAAAACAGAAAAATGCAATAGGAGGCTTCTCATTTGAAAGTTCGTTTGCAGAGCATCAAGGGCATTGTTATTTCTGTTAGAACCAGTGCAACCAATAGAACCAATCAGAAAGGCTAAACTAGAACAAGGCAGGGGACTTCTTCAGCTTGCATATTGATTTGTCAGGGATATTGATCTCATTTTCTGTTCTGGAAGCAAAGAGGTGCTTAACTTTATACTAAACTTTAGATTTTAGCATATCTTTCCAGATTAGTTGCTCCCGGGAGATAAGAAAACAACCACATTCTAGAAGATCGTTATGATTTTCTTCCCTAATTTCAGCAATTACAAGAGTGCCTATACTCTGGGTTTAATTTGGTTACTTTGACTTATTTTTTTCTATGACAATAGAGCTACCAATACTAGCTTGTTCCTCCATTCATAAATCTTGTTTAGTACCCAGACATACTGGCCATTTTTGGAGACCAGGACTTGAGTGGAAGATCTTCTGTAACTTGAGCACAAGTCCATATGATCTGCAGAGTTCAATACTTGAAACTTTCATACATTAAATTCTAAAAACCTTCATAAAACGGAGCAAAACAGCTATTTTGTCTAAAGGTGTGCAGCTCCAATAGTACAGTTACGGAGCACTAGAAATGAAGCATGCTTACGATGTGATAATTACCCATACATCATTCAATTTAAATCCATTGTCTGGTCCGTAGTTTTATTCGTCACTTGAATGTCAATACTTGCCATTGAATTATCGGACATAGAGACATTTAAATGGAACTTGGTAGCACCAAATTTTACATTTATTTGAACGAAAATGTGAAAGCCTTCAAATCTGAGCAAGCTTTTACTTGTACAGTTAAGTTACCGCCTTCATAAATATGCGTATTACGCATATTAAGCTTAGGATAAACACAAATCTACAACTCTGCTAAAGCCTAATTCCAATATGTCCCAAGAGGCCATCTGCAGATCCTGTTTGCAAGGAGCAAATCACAAGCTTGCCCATCTTTACAAGTCAACCTCAGCTACACAAGTATGTACAATAATAACAGCACCATCTGAATCATCCAGAATATAATTCTATGGATAAGGTGCTCTCTGCTGTACAAGTGGACTTCAGCACAGTATTAGATACAACCTAAAATGATTTCCAAGTTAGCTAACCGAATTCCTCTTCCACATTTTGCTTTCTTTCTGCTAAAAATGGGAAGACATAAATATCTAAAAGCATATGAGAAGCTTCTTCATTGGACATGACCAATCCTACCCATTCTAAGAACAATAATCAGCGATAAGACATGCACGCTGTTGTTGATTTTGTAGTGATAATTCACATTCATTCACTTCATATATGAATCATAATGAGAATCATAAACATAAAACAGGCTATCTGGCACTATAAGTGGCAATTTATCAATGCAATTAAATAGCCTTTTTAAGTTCTCTCTGCCCAATGTTTCCATGTCAACAACTTCTTCACTACTTGTAAAAATCCACAAGTCTGTTGAGTTCACTCTTTTCAAGCTATCCCTGCAGAAAGGGCATGATTCTGATCGTGCATGCCTGCAAAATACAGCAAGAACAACTCTCAGCGTTAATTATAAATCTGTCAAACCTTTCAATGCTCCTGTCTCATGTAAATGTGCCTAACCCTGAAACTAGGGGTAAGATGATCTTTCAAGCTCAAAAATAGAATTATGCTGTTAGAAAAATAAGAAACTACAAAAAATAAAATACATTACTAGGATTCATTGCTCCTACCATTCCCGATAGCAATTCAAACACATTGAATGACTGCAGTTAGGCAATACAACTTTGGTCTGAGTCTCCAAACATATTCCACACTCTTTTTCACGTTCCAAATCAAGCTCAGAAAGATGTCTCCTTTCTTCATCAACACGTTTCTTGTATCTTTCTTTGCAAATCAGTTTCTGCTTATTATCTTCCATCTCTGTTATACCTCCTTCAAGTTGCAGCAAGGAAGGATATATAACAGCTGCCCAAGACAAAATCTCTATTAGATCACAGCTGTTATACCTCCCTTTTCCCCTTTATTTAGAAAAGAAGAAAACAACTTACCATAGAATTCTCGGAGACTGGCTTTTCTTTCATATGTAGACATTGTTGTTGTTCCATCTGAATACACCTGCTAAATGGAAACACTGCAGTATTAGAAAGCATAAAAGAATAAACAATGTGGCAGTGAATTAAACCACCATGAAATACCATAAATAGTAAATACCATAAAAAATAATAACTAGTGAATAATTAAAAATATTAGATTTTTTCAGATTGCAAAGGTACTCTGGGTTCTACCAAAGGGGACTCAGATTTGAAGCAGGAGTAATTTTTACAATAGCAACATAGACCTAAATAACAAAATCATATTATTCAATATAATTTAGTTGAATTTCAAGCCAGTCAAACAACGGAACAATTCCTAGAGGAAAAAAAACAAAATAAGCATAGGACCTTATATATTAGTATGTACAGAAGTCCTAATGTGCTTGCTAGGCTGCAATCAGCCCACTGTACAAGAAAAAGGAACAGCTGTGCTATGGGGCTGTATGATAATCTCATTTGAATGCAGGCGCCATCATACTCCCTTGTAAATGAAGATCCCCTGCATAATTTTGATTATTTTAGTCCAGAATGCCAAAATCTTGGAAGAGCCTTAACATAATTTCAAAAAGGTAAAAGAGAAACAGAAAATAACTATTTGGAAAAGAACATAAAAGTAAAAAGGAACAGTTGAATAAAGATGAGGGTCTCTTGTTGACTTCCATTTCTGTAGAAAAATTCAAAGAATTTTATCATAACAATCCAGCCTCACTGTAAAGCCAGATTCTCAATTTCCAAATAAAAAAACTGAAACCCCAGGTAGAGTCTGCTTGGATCAGGCATATCTTTACCACATCTTAAAAAAACGCTACGTAGGAAAATTTGTGGCTAACCATCTATTGAGTCAATACCATAGATACCGTTTTGTTCAAATTAAATGGCAATCTGCTTTTGCACAATACTACACAAAATAGCTCAAATCATTTTCCAATTACTGGTATTTCCCCTCCAATAAGGATTCAATTATTTTACCTCTTGAACAGCATTTTTCGCAACGGTATCAGTTGTTAATGGTGGCCAATGACAATCTAAAAATTAGTGAGGCTTCTAACACTTTGCTAGCCAAAGAAAGTTCTACCCATTGGAAGGTCTTCAAGTATTTTGTACATAAAAGGGTAACTCAGCAATTAGAAGGACTGTAAATATTTTTCATGGTAAGGGCAGGAATTCAAAAACTTTAAAATAGCAATTCAGTCAATAAAATAGCTTTGAATATTTCTCTAGTGGAAAGGAAGAATCCCTCAAAAGTGCTTAAAAAGGCAGTTTCCCAAAAGCATTTTACCTGTCAAGACGGCTTCAAATGCCTGGCCCATGAATTGGAATTTAACTATTAACAGATTTGAATGATGCAGTGAATTTACTGATTGGAATTCCTCCACCCTCAAAAAACTATAGTTGAAATAGCATGCCTATAGACAGTTGAAGGCATTTGAATCATTTTTTTGTTAATGGGCATTTCCCATTTTCCATCTGGACTTCAGATACTATATCGTAGAAGAACTGAAAACCAGATACCTTTCTATTGCCAAAAGGGCTTTGAATATTTTTACAATAAATAAGAAAATTCTTCGGCAGAAGCTCAAACATTTCACTGCCTATCTTGGCCATCAGAAGGACTCCAAATACTTTGCCTTCTCAATGAACCTGGAATTTTACTCATCCGAACCTTCAAAATTCAAATATTTTTACTCCTTTGTAAGAAATGCCAGGCTACTACCTGCATGTCAAGGTAAAATTATGTTGAAACTTTCCAAATATGTAATTTGATTCTACATGTAGGAGAACCATCAGTGTACCATTAATCTCAGCGCTGCAAATCCAAGTAATCCGAATACTGATGGTATCAAGTGTTTCAAATTGATCCATATTAGCACACAGGAGAACACGTTCCTGGAGGGATTTGAGAATTAGGCATTAAAGGCGTTTAGATAGTATTAAAAAACTTATAGACAGTAATATTTATGTATGGATAATATAATTCGAGGTGGAGTTCTACATAATAAAAAAAATTTATGGATTAAAATATCTACTCATGACTGGGATTACTCATGACTGGGATTAAGCTGTAGACATAATTCTAGATAATAACGGGGAGACAAATCTAGACAATAGGAAGAAATTAAAAATTATAATAACCATTTATAGATAAGGATGAAGATGGATTAAGCTCCCATTTAAAGGGGTTCAAGCTTGAAATCTAATCTTGATGTAAGGAAGCACAGAATAGACTGGGATAAGCTTTATGGAAGAGACTGCCTCAATTAATTTCAATGAATAAAAATTGGGCTGTTGTGCTCCTGCTTAATTTTTTCTATTTCTAATGTTAATGGGTTGTTTTTTTCTGATGTTTATTTGGCCTTTCCTGTATTGCAATCCCATCAAGCCCATTCTGATTGCATCACCCCAAATTACTACATACTTCAGCCGACTTGAACCCCAATCAGACCAGACCCACTTCATCCCTGATATACCCACAACATATTCTGTAACAACTTCTGATTTTTCATCACTTTTTACTGCTACAGAAGCAGCTCCCCTCTGTCACAAAGCCCTGCGTTTGTTTCTATTCTTCTAAAAACCTCATTGCCCAAATACAAAAAGATGCTTTTTACAGCCCAGAACATCAGGATCAAAACAGTGCACAGCATGAAAAGAATTGTTACACAAATTAGACAAAGGAACCATCAATTCCAATCTTATCAAAACAATCTTCAGAAACTTAACCCTAAAGAAAAACAGAGACTGAAACTTACAATGTATTGGCATGTTGAATGTCAGCCTCCAGTGCTTTGAGGGATTCTTTGAAGGATTTCTGTCTCTGCCTCTGACACATCTCCAGTCCTTGTTCTCCCCTGAGATAAACAGATGCTTTGTGTTTGTTACTATATATATGAAAGTCTCTGCAAAATTCAATAGTATCCATCCATCCCCGGCTCCTTTCCAATCCGGTGCATATTTCAAGCAATTTTTATCTCCTCTTCTTATCGAAACACAACAACACACGATTGAATAAGATGCCCAAAAAGCTAATATCCACCGTCACCAACATTCATCCATAGCAATAATAAAATACTAATTAATAGTACCTAACCCTGCTCTCACCAATTAACTATTCCTTTGATAATCCAATTTTCCGTTTTAAAATTAGGCAATTTGACAATTTGATATGAGATCACTTTATGTTTTGTGTTTGGATATATATGGGTTGAATGCTTCACGTTTTGGATATATACAGAGTTTGAATGCTTCACGGATGTGAATGGAGTTTGAATGCTTTACGTTTAACTTTAGCCTTTGCTAAATCAAGGCTTCAAGCCTTTTATTAGGGGAAGCTCACAGCATGCAGGGTTAGAATTTTTGTTTTTTATTATATTTTTTTTTTAACCACGTTATTATGTCCAATTTTTTATTTGGATTGGGAGATAATACAAGATTTGAATTCAAAATTTCGAGTTCAATGAGACTTCATTTCGATAACCCAATTAAACTATTCCTAATAACAGATTTTATTTTTATATTTTTTAATCTAGATAATAGTTTTTTTTTCAAGTTCCAGATGTTAATGGTAAACCTTGAATAATGAAGTGAGAGATTCCAATTTTTATTATGATATTTGTTTTTTAAATTATTTATATTAAATTTTTTTAATATTGACTATATATTTTTTGATATTCTAGAGTATTTATCAATATACATGTTCATTATTGATTTTGGATTTTATATAATAAAATTTGGAGGATTATTATTTAAGATAAAGCCAATAACTGGCATGTTTGTTATTGGTTTTTTGGACTTTGAATCATAAAATTTGGATGATTATTATGGAAAATAAAATAATTGGTAAATTTTGAAATAATTAGAGTATTCATTATTAATATTTTTTTTTTCATTATTATATTTTAAAATAAAAATTAAGTGGTTTTTATCAATGAAACTTATTTATATTAGTTATGATTGTATTTTGATTATTTTAAATATTAAATATTTTAATAAATTTTAAATATTATATTTTGGATGGGAATATTTTTAACTTTATTTTATTAATTAATTTTTTTAATTAAAAAAGTTTTGAATTTTGAATTATAAATTATTATTATTTAAGAGAAAATTAATTGGTTTTTATTTATAAAATTTTATTATTAAAACACAATAATCATGTATATTTTGGAATAAAGATTTCATAATTTTGATTTAATTATTAATAATTATTAGGTGGATGGCAGGCATTTAACTTTTACATAAAATTTTAGAATATTTTTAGTAATAATTACAAAACGAAGGTTTAGATTTATGAAATGAATTATGACTTTTTAGACATGTGGTATTGATAAGTTATGGTATTGACCCATGGTATTGTAATACAAATTAAAAATCTCTATGGTAAAGTAGAGATGTCTATATGTTTAACTTATATATTAACTGGTGTAGAAACGGATTTGGAGAAAACTATGTGATAAAGATGTGAAATCTCCATGACGTTTCACCTCATTATCAGACAGACAGTTTTCTCTAGTTCTACATCTGACAGTTTTCTCTAGTTCTACATCACAACTAACCACTATGGAAATATACATTCAAAAATCATATATTAATTTTTTTTATAAATAATAATAATAAATAAAAATAAAGTCACAATTTAATTAATTTTTATGATTTTTTTAATTTTAGCAATACGGCATGTATCATGTAGTAAGTATTTTGATCCTTATCATGAATTGATATCTATTGGAGTTTACTAGCCATTTAATTTATATGATTGGGGTTTACAACTTACATATTAGCTCAACCATATAATATAAACGGTTGATAAGTGCAAATAAGTATCAATTCATGATAAGGATCAAAATACTTATTATATTGTAAAAAAAAAAAAAAAAAAAATTAATAAATTATGATTTTATTTTAAAATAATAATAATATTATTATTATTATTAATTATATGAGTTAAATGTATATACATCTCCGCTTTACCATGGAAATTCTTAATTTGTAAATAAGCTTTGTTACAATATCATGGGTAAATCTCAACCTTTGATTTGTGAATATAACTAAAAATATTTTGTGAAGGTTAAATCTCTCACATCCCCTTAATAATTATTAATAATTAAATTAAAAATTATGAAAGCCTTATTCCAACATAGATGTATAATTTATTTATTTATAATTAATAATAATAATAATAATAATAATAATAATAATTTAAATAAAGTTATAATTTAGCTAACTTTTATGATTTTTTTGTTTCAAGAGGTAGTTCAGTTGATGATTGAAGTAATGTGAGTCATTGATAACTAAGAGATCCATTGTTTAAGAACAAGTTATAGACCCCAATAGTTTATTGGTAACCCCAAGTTCTTCTGTGTTAACAAAAACATAAGATATATCATAAAATAATTATTTTAATGCCCATCAATATTTACGAGCCATTTTATTTATGTAACTACACTAGTATTAATTATAATGGCTTTTATTTTATTTTATTTGAAATATTAAATGAATTAAATTTTAGTAAAAGAATATTCTGTGAAGGTTAAATACCTCACATCTACTTAATAATTATTAACAATTATATTAAAATTATGCAAGTCTTATTCCAACATAAATGTATAATTGATTATTTTTATAATTAATAATAATAATAATAATAATAATTTAAATAAAGTTATAATTTAGTTAATTTTTATGATTTTTTTTGAAGTGGTAGCTCAATTGGTGATTGAAGTAATGTAAGTTATTGGTAACTAAGAGATACATGGTTCGAGGATAAGTTGTAGACTCCTAAAAAAAAATAGTAACCCCAAGTTCCTCTATATTAACAAAACATGAGATATATCATAAAATAAATATTTTAATGCCTATCAATATTTACCAGCGATTTTATTTACATAACTACACTAATATTAATTATAATGACTTTTATTTTATTTTAAATATTAGATAAATTAAATTTTAGTAAAAGAATACTCTCAACCTTATTTTATTAATTAATAAACAATTTTTCTGAACCTCGATTATAAACTACTATTTAAAATAAAATCAATTAGCTTTCATTAACAAAAACTACTTATATTATGATAATCTTTCTCTATTTTAAATATTAAATATTTTAATAAATTTGAGATATTAAATTTTTATAAAAAAAAATATTCTCAATTTCATTTCATCAATTAATAAAATAAAATTAATTATAATAATCTTTCTCTATTTTAAATATTAAATATTTTAATAAATTTAAAATATTCTCAATTAATAAAATAAAATTAATTATAATAATCTTTCTCTATTTTAAATATTAAATATTTTAATAAATTTAAGATATTGAATTTTTATATTTAATGTTTTGTTATATATATCTTAAATGTTTTATTTATTTTATATATATATATATATATATATATATATATATATATATATATATATATATATATATTTAAAAGAGGGTCATTATTTATAAATGGGATAAATATTAAATATTTTAATAAATTTGAAATATTAAATTTTTATCAAAAATATTCTTAACTGATGAAATGTTTTGGTGATATATCTCTTCTAAAATTCATTTTAAAATGTTTTATTTTATATATATATATATATATATATTTTAAAAGGATGATGTTTTAAAACTCATTATTTTTAAATGGGATATGGATTGTGTTTTAGGGAAATGGTTCCTTTGGATGGGTATATGTTGACCTTCCTTCCTTAGTTGGCAAGCGAATTGATTACACAATTTATCTCAATATTGTATCTTGTCTGAGGGGATTTTGGTTACTTTAACATCAACCCAAAAAAAATTTAACATCAACCCAAAAAAAATTGTAGATATGCAGTTCATGGATTATTTTGTTGTTTAGGAGATCTTTATAAGCAAATAAATGCTTTATTTTGAATGCAAGCTTACCTAAAAGAGAGCACATGTAGCCCTATATTACTTCGTTGTTTGGGAAATCTTTGTAATCCAATAAATGCTTTATTTTGAATGCAAGCTTACGTAAAAGAAAGCACAAAGTACAATTTTTTTTATAATATAATATATTGAATTTTGTTTAATTTTTTAATTTATAAAATATTTTTATTATATTTTATTTTTAGTTTATAATAAATTAATTAAAACTATAATGGTATTGAAATTGTTTATGATTATTTTGAAAATTAAATTTTTTATTGGGATATTTTTGGGAGTTTAAAATAGTATTTCTAATTTAAGAAATCTTTGGAGTATCATGATTAAATTAAAATTTTATTTTTATTAAATAATATTAATTTTTAGCATTGTCAAATTAAAATGTAAATATTTTTATTCATTTATTATATATAGTTTTTTTTTTATTCATTTATTATATGTAGTTAATTTTTTTTAAAGATTTTTAGTATATTTATTTTAAATATTATTATAAAATAAAAAACAAATTTATGTAGATTTTATTTCAAAAATTATTTAAATAAACAATTTAATAATTTATCCTAATTGTAATATGAATAATTTGTAATATATGTAAATTAAACATGAAAATATTATTCTAGATCGATGCCTAGAATATAAGAGAGTCTAGATAATTAACTTGCCAATGACAAGAATTTGCTTCAATTTGTTGTTGCTCTCAACTAACCATAACTTATTGTGTTCTTATATTAAGAAAATAGTATTATTTAATTTTTTTCATAATTAAAACTAGATAATGGTTTAAATTTACAAAAATGTTTAAATTTATATATGTAAAATTTATTTTTACAAAGATATTAAAATTGTATAGATGTATTTTGCTAATTATTTTCTAATTAATATTTATAGATATCAAAAGTTTATTTTTCAATTAAATATATTTATTTAATTATATATTAAATATTTTCATATAATTATTATTACCATTTAAATTAGTTATTTAAATAATATATATTTTTTTTAAATATAAAGTTTACATTTTGATTTTAATACAATTCTAAATTGGTGATTATTAATATGGAAAATAGAATTTAATATATTAATATTATAAAATGTTCTATATCATAGTATAAATACTAAATCACAATTCTAACACGTAGAAAGAGTGAAGAGAGTAGAGCCTACCTAGATTAGTTTCTCATTAAAAATCAAATTTAAATTGTATCATTATTTAGATATATTGTAATCTCAAATATTTTTTTTTTAAATTTAGACAAAACTTCTAAATACTCTCCACATTCTTAGAGTTTTTAAGTGAAACTTCTTGACACTCATATTCACATTACGGATGTTCCAAAAACTCATGCAACATGGATTCTTTTGGGAAGTGTTATTTAGCATCTTATGATATCATATAACTAGGGTAGCCATATAAATTAAATTAAATTAAATGGCTGGTAAACATAGATAGATATCAATCTATAATAGGCTTCAAGGCACTTATCTCAAGATATATATCTCATTATCAAGATAGATATCAATCTATAATAGGCATCAAGACACTTATCTCATGATATTTTCTCATTATCAAGATAGATATCAATCTATAACAGGCATCAAGACACTTATCTCATGATATATATCACATTATCAATATTTTGTCTTAAACCTTTGGGGGACTACAATATGTCCTCCTCCCCATGGCACATGTCACAACAAGGGGGATTTGAATCTGGGTCTTTAGAGTTTCAGTGATTTCACATTTCTCGGATTAACCAATTGAGCTGCCCCTAGGGACATCACATTATCAAGCTTAAGAAAATAATAAAAATTAAATTATAATTATTATAATATATTATATATATATATATATATATATATATATATATATATATATATATATATATATATAGATAAGTTAAACATATATACATTTACAAAAACATAAAGCAAGATTCTTAACAATCTAGATTCACCCCACTTCTAAATAGGCTTTGTTACAAGACACATGCCCAAAGGTATTTCCCAACGAAGAAAGTTAGCTTCCCTCTTAGCTCTAAGACAAGAGAGAGATTGTTGTTAGGATAAAAACTTTTCCACCCAACCACCCAAGCTAAACTCAATTGACAAAAAATTTGGGTATTAGATACCACTTGGGGAAGAAAGTCAATCTAGGTTGTTGGTACTAGGCAACCACCCAAGCTAAACTCAATTGACAAAAAATTTGGGTATTAGATACCACTTGGAGAAGAAAGTCAATCTAGGTTGTTGGTACTAGGCCAACACTCAGTATAAACTCACTTAAGAGCGCAACAAAGTTACTTTATTCCATAACATAAACATGTCAACTTACGAGACTTGAACCTGGGTGGGGAGGATAACAATTATTTTGTCAAACCACCCAATCTAAACTCAATACTTTTCCTCATTTCATTTCAAAAATAGTACGGATGGTAAACTCTAAAATCTTATATATTCCAAGTGATGTTGTCTAGGGAATACCCATGGATACTTCCCCTCATTTCATTTCAAGAATAGTACCTAGGGTAAACCTTAGAATCCTACCTATAAGTACTTCCCCTCGTTTCATTTCAAGGATGGTATCTAGAGTAAACCATCAAATCTTCAAGGCATAAGGCTAGTCAACAATAGGGCTCAATTCTATTACAACATTATATTTTGTAAGAGTTAAACATGTCACTTGTGGGGAATGAACATGGGTGGCAACGATAACAAGCATTCCTCCCAACCAACCAAGCTAAAGCCAATTCTTTGTGTGTGTGTCTAAAGAAAGAAAGAAATTAAAAGTAAAGGCATTTCGTATTTTGCTAATAAGTTCTTTCTACATCCTAGCATGAGGGAGACATATAATTCATTCAATGGTTTACATATAGTCAACGTGTAGCATTTAAAAAATATTTAAATGTCAATCATATTTCAAGAACAACTTAAGTAAAATAATTTAATATAAACTTTATATATAATTCATTCAATGTTTAACATATAGTTAACATCTAGTATTTAAAAAAATCATTTTGATGTCGACCATATTTTAATATCAACTTAAATAAAATATTCCAGTATAGACTTTATATATAAATTTTATATTGAAATATTTTACTTAAAATGGATATTTTTCTTTTGTAAATATTTTTGGACCTCACTAAATGTCCCCAGATACAAAAATAATTAATGTATTGATGATAAGCCAAAAGTGTGTAATTAATATATTAATATAATTTGGAATAATGAAGTGGCATGTTCACTATCAACCTTTTTAAACTTTGAACCATAACTTTTGGGTGACTACTATTTGAGAAAAAAATAAATCAGTTTTCATTAGAAATACCTTCTTATTTTAGTTATGACAATTTTCTTCCCTTTTCTTTTAAGGCTAGGGAGAGATTTATATTACTAGATAACAAAAGCTAAACATAATGTTGTTTCTACGACCAATAGATTACCACTAGCTAAACTAGACTAGTAGCACATAACAGTAGTTTTTGGCCTTATTATTGGGATATTTTATATCCTTTCCTAAAAAATGTCAAGAAGTCTGATAGAGTCTATGACATACTTATAGAGTCTGATAGAATCAAAAATAATATTTTGTGTGTTTTGTTTTTTGTATCAAGAGTAGCAACCCCGCAAAATTGGATCCTATGTAGTCTATGATTGGAAATGTTGCTACTCTTGATACAAAAAACAAAATAAACATTTATTTTGATGGAGAGTCCACCTGTATAGAGGTAGGTGCTTCAATTTCCTCCTCTGAATTGGTGAATTCCAAATCAACAACTTTCTTTGCTAACCTGGTGAATTTATCATCAAGTTTTCGTTGGTGCCTTTGGACTTTGTCTATACTCAAGAGGATTTCCTGTTTGGCTGTCGACCTCTCCACAAGCACCTTTCCCATAATGGTTTTGAGCTACCAATACAGGGTCACAGTATTCATATATCTAGTATGTTTTGCTTGTGTATTTACAGTTTTTGGAATCCAACAACGAACCTCTTTTTGAATTTCAACATTAGAGATAAACCTTCTCTCCAATTTAGATTTATCATTTGCTCAATGAATTTCCTTGCAAATCTCCAAAGGAGTATTAGTTACACAAGCTACAACAAAGTACTCCATAATTGTTTGAGCTCTTAGAGAAGGGAAAGGATGAGAAGCTCTTTGACTCCTACGACTAGAAGGAAGTGGACCTGTGGCATGATGTAACTATTAAAAGGATATAGTTCCAAAAGATAAGGGGTTGGGACAAACTGAAGTTGCAACACTTGCCTACATGCATAGTAGGAACAAAGAGAAATACAGGACCATAGAGGAGGAAGAAAAAGAGTCCTCAACTAAGTTGCCCAATGAATATTAACAATAGACCACTAACCAACCGAAAGAAGAGAGAGAGAGAAAGAGATTGAAAAACAAACCATATTACCCCCTGTGAAAGAGGCTACGAACACAAACCCATGGATTGCTAGGAAGGAGGTGAGAATTCATTGAGAACAAAGATTTTCCTTACCCTCCCTAATGCTGCAAATGAAGAAATGGCCAAAAGCTTGGGAAACAGACTATACAACTATAAAATGGTTTCAGTGAATCCCATAGACAATGTCAAAACCTTCAAAATCAGGGAGGGAGAGAGATGAACAATAGTACCAACCTCCTATAGAAGAATTTGCATGCACAAATTTGAGAGTTACTTGTTGTAGAAGGAAAGCTCATTGTGGAATAATGATAGTAAATTATTTCCAAAGAGACGAACCACATCTTAGGACCCAAAACCTAATTATAAAACAATTCAGAAAAACACTTTATCTATTCCCTCTTAAGTATCAAACAACCACTCAAATTGAAAAAGTTTGATACAAAAAAAAAAAAAGTAATTCCAATTTTGAATAAGTTTCCTTACCATGCATTCCCTCACTTATCATCTGCTCGAACAATATCCTACTTCTTCACCATGATTATAAGACTTCCATTACTAATATTAACACAAAAATTATTGAATGTTAAAAAAAATCGCTAAAAAACTACTTGAAACACCATTTACCATAAATATATAATAAAAACAAACAACAAACAAACGAAACAAAACAAAAAAACAAAAAAACTTATCAAATCAAAACAAAAAACAAAAAAACTTATCATAAATTAACTCGCATAAATTATTTTCATATCTAATCACAAAATATATGAGAGTTTAAGTCTTTGATCATTATTGGCTCACATACTTTCATTATGCACCAAAGACAAAATGAAACCCTCTTCTTATCAAAAATATAAAATATTAAATTTCGATAAAGGAAAAATATCATTGAACCTCATTTAATAACTAATCAATCTTTGATAATACACCGGCTCTAAATATTTTAAAATATTTTAGTTTGCTTATCAAATTTCAACTATATATAATTACGTATATAGATTATTTTTAATTTAGATATTAAAAATCTGTCCTTGTCATATTAAAATTTCCACACCAAACTTTAATACATTTACTTCCATTAAATCATTTTCAACTTTCTCTTTTTTCGTTTCCTACTTTACAAGTCATTATGGTGACCGAGTTTATTTAATTAAATTTATTATTTATTATTTATAAATCGGATGTGGATTGTGTTTTGAGGGAAATAGTTCATTTGGATGGATATGTGTTGACCAACTTACCTTGGTTGGCAAGTGATTTATCTCAAATTTGTATCGCAATTTTGGAAAGTAAGGATTTTGGTTACTTTAGCATTCATACATTTTATTGAATATAGAATATTAAAGGAGAATGATATATATATATATATTTTGAAAATGTAATAGTGTAATTGTTTTAGAATGTGAAGGTATTTTTTTGTTATATTTTTATTAGAATTACAAATTTAATATGTGAACTCTATAATGTTAGTGTTTAAAAAATGTTGAATTTATTTATGTATTTAAAAATAGATTTTAAACAACCAAAAAATACATGATATAACCAAAAATTGTTTTGCTCGCCAAAAATCTTAAATATAAAACAGTTAAACAATACAAAACTATTTAATAAATTAATTAAAATTATAAAAAAATGATTATTGATTTTAAATTTAAAAAATGAAAATACTTGCAAATATATATATTTTTAAATATTATTTACTATTTTAGAAATCGATATCAAGTTAGAAAAAAAGTTATTTGGTTCTCCATGAAAATCATATTGCTTACATGATTTAAATCAATAGTTAAGAGGGTGTTGTGTTAAGATATTTCATGGTGAAAAAGGTTATTGGTTTGAAACCTTGTGGACACAAATCCAACTATTAGTATGGATTGATATGGCCAAAGAGAGATATTTTGATGCCTAGATAACCTTAAATTAAAATTTCTCAAATAACAAGTTAGTCCTCCAAATTTACAAACAACCAACTTTAAAAAAAAATCAAAACCATATTTTTGAAGTATTCAAATTACAATGCAAGCAAAAGCAACAAGTTAATCCTCCAAATTTACAAACAACCAACTTAAAAAAAATTCAAAACCATATTTTTGAAGTATTCAAATTACAATGCAAACAAAAGCAAGTATATGAACACATTGTATTGCAAAATTATAGTATTCCATTCGTAAAATTAGCATTATTTTAATAATTTTTATGTTTTCATCTTTGCTATATCTTTTTTTTTAATATTTAAAAAGTTATATAGAAAACTCACAAATAATTTTAAGCATAAAATGACAAACACAAATACAAAATTCCAATGGAATTAATTTGGCTTTGACTATGCCTTCTAAATAAGTCAAGACAATATAAAGATGCATATTGTTACCAGCAAACATTGAAAGAAATTAAATCTCTCATGATATACGTTTTTTTTAAGATAAACATTAAGATATTTGGAGTTAGGATGAATCTATGATTCTTAATATTATTATTTATATAAATTTTACATATCAATATTTTTATGTTCAATTTTATTAAAACCATATATATATATATAAACATTTTCTTTGATATGTTTTATAATTTTTATAATATCATTTTTTAATTTGATATGCATAATATTCACATATTATTTAGAGACAGAGATTATGTACTTATTAATTAAATTTAGATATAAAGTTCTTAAATATAATGCTTATCAATATAAATCATTATAAAATAGATCTTAATTTATAGCTACTATGGATATTTTATATATGTTTCACATTTCTATTTATAGAAATATGTTTTTTAACTATATGTTTATTGATTAAATTTATTAACTTTTATATGTTTATAATTTATATGTTATGGCCCACGGGGTGTAGAATAGACAGTGATGGGGTGTACTTTTAAGTCACTCCGTGATGTGAAGGTCACCGGTTCGAAACTCCGTGAGCAAAAATCTATCCATGTTAAGGGTCGATGTGGCTGCGGCTGGGTGTGATCCCTAGGTGATTTTGATGGCTTAGATGCCCTTGGGTCACGGTTTCTCAAGCCACGGGTCAAGCCTGATGTAATCCTGATATAATCTTTCGAGAACTCTTGACAATATATATATCTATATATATATATATATATAGATACATATACACACACATATACATATACATATTTGTTAGGGTAAACTTGACTCGATGAAAAAGTCAAAGTTGTTAGGTCTACAATGGGTGGCTTGTGATATTAGAGCCCATGAGTTATATGTGTTGAAGTCTTTAAAAGGCTTCGAAATTCTCCATTGTAATATGCCTAAATTGAGAGGAGGGTTCACTTGGTGGGGATAAGATGTTGGGTGGCTTGGTTGCTTTTAAGTCAATGCATGGCTATGTTTAAGCCATAACATAATAATAAATCTATTGTTATGCTAGTTTTTCATAGTTGGGTTTTTTCAGGGTAAATCATGGTGTGTATGGTTTATCTGTATTGTTGTTATGTATGTGATTGTTATCATTATTTTTTCTCGTATTGTTTTTATCATTAACAATGTCATGATTACAAATATGAATCATTATTATTTAAATTTATTTAATTGTGACCTGATTATCTAAAATTTCTTCTGAATTTATCCAAACTCCCACCTTAGGCTCAAGTGAGCATGGCATAAAGATTCCAAGTCTTCCTTGGGCCATTGGGGAATAATGGAGGAGATCATCTTGTAGAATCCATATAATATTAAAAATATTGTTACTTCCAAATTTAAGGAAAAATCGTGGGGAAACAAAGAGATGGAAGGAAAAAGAAAACTACGATATTATAAGGAGGTGATCAACCTCAATCTTGAAAACCAAAAATATCTCTCTGCCTTGACTAGTTTTAAGAATAAAATTAACATTGCCAAGATTAACACTCATTTTCATGAGCTTCATATTGAAACTAAGGGTTGATCAATTCCCAAAATACCATAGGATGAAAGAGTTTATCGTCTCTATGATCCTAACAAGGTTGAATATGAAAAGAACTTCATCTTAGATTGACCATATTATATTCATATATAATGTAGATTTGAAAATATTTCTCACACCACAAACCTTTTTGACCTTTTAACTCAACAAAACCATAGTGATCTGTGAACACTTCCCTCACTTCTTTACAAGCATAGAAATAACATGTTAAAGAATTCTAATTAATCTCTTATCTTATTAAGGTCCAGTAGACCATATCGGTCTCAATTTATTTTAATCATCATCATCATATTAAAAAAATTGCAATATAAAAAATTGAATTGAATCGATTTATTATTTTTATTAATTTTTTTTGTAAGCTAAATTTTATTACCTCACATCAACCAAAAAGCCATAACTTAATTCATTCATTTACTTCCATTGTAATTTATGATATATGGTCTCAACCTACCCAGTGGAAAACCATGTATTTTAACCATCTATCGATAAAGTAGAAAGACCAAAACTGAAAAAAGTACAACATTTGCAACATCACCAGAGAATCTATCAGAGTATCATGCCATAAAAAACTAACAACAAAAATCTAACAGTTAGGAATCAAAGGAATTCAATTGTGCAAAATCTTATGCATTGAAGTTTGGAGGGATTGATGAGGTAGCAATGCAAGGGATGTGGTGTTCGATTTCAGCCAACCGAGTGTTAATCCTTTCCATATAGAATCTCATATTACATTGCTCTCTTCTCACGTCCATGAGGTGAGCAAAGACACTGTATTGGTTCACATGTATTTCCATTAAGATTCTACCCATTAAAGTTTTCATCTTCCAAGAAATGAACAAGGTCTAGAGGCGTTGCTTCTTGTAGCCCTTGGTGTGGCCAAGGTCCAAAATCAATTTTCCAAACTCTTATAACAACTCTTAATCAAACATAGTGTGTCAGTCTCTGGAAACAAAGTTTTCAAGATTATGTAACTCATTTTGACCACCTGCCCCCTGCCTCTAAGGCTCCTCATGCATTGCCTCTGCATGGTGGGAAGTTGTCGGGATTGTAACCAAATAGTAGTTGCACATAGTATACTGATGACAAAGCACCAGACCCACAACCATAACAAATCTCTCAATAATGAAGTGGTGAGTAAGGTCTCCCAACAAAATCCATAAATAAAACTAAAACTCACAATAATTAGACCTAAAAACACCCAGTAACCATATAATACCAAGGTGTAGAAGGATGGCTACAACCAATATTTCCTCACTGGAGCCATAAGTGCAATTTCACAACTCAGAACACAAATAAGACTAAAGCTCATAGCAACACCACAAAAAAACTATAGCTCACACAATTAAATAGAAGTACACTCTGAGACCAAGTGAAATAGGCAGAGACCCTCCCCGAAGACATAACAACGACATTAAAAAACCACCAATATCACAATAGAGACTGAAGATCCAAGCTATGATCCAACTAATGTTAGCATCAATGAGGATAAAAAGGCATCACATAATGAAAAACTTTAACCAAAACATAATTAGTAAACCAATAGGCTTGGGAGAGTTCATAATTACCCAATGAGATGTGTGCTCCAGTATCTGTATGTAGGGTGTGATGGGAATCTAATGAAATACAGGCAAGGTAGGCAACAACGTTCCTATCTCTCTGTCTTAACTGGCACTCTAGAATTCCTCTCCAAGCTAACGAATGTAGAATTCTTAGTGGGCCAGCAAACTTGCAAACATTCCTTCCTTTCTAGATACAAATCAACTCTCATCTATTCACTTCAATATTATGAGGAATCAACACTAGTTTTCCAAAAATTATGAGGATCCAAATCTTTCCCATGCAAAATCTATGTCGGTGTCTCCTCACCCTTCCTCGTTTAAACTCATCCTGCCTCACATCTTTCCAAATCTTGATGTGTCACATGTGATTGCATGCATGACGATGGCCAAACCACCCCCAGTCTTTAATGCCCTGCATTAAGTCTTGTAATAGGGTGGTGGGCACTATCGGCCCTACTGTTGCCATCCTCAATCCTCACCCCCATTGGGGAATTATTTTTATATTTTTTTACTTTTTCCTAATTTTTTTTTAATTGAGCCAACATTATTTTTTTTTTATTATTATTTCAATTCATTTTATAGATACTACAACATCTCCTCGAGAGTGTAAAGCACCTCTTGGCATAATTAATTTCAATTAATTTTCGTTACATCCTTTTTTAAGTTTAATAATTTCATATTTTATAATTAATAATATAAAACAATGTTTTATGTGTAAATGTTTTATTAATTTGTAATAGTTATGAATTTTATATTTTAAAAAATTATATATGACATTTTATAGTTAACTATTTTACAAATTTAATTTTTATATTATTACAAATTAAATATGCATGTTATTATGTTTTTTTTATTATAATTTAACATCAAAATAAAATAAGGGTGACCATATTATGGATTCATCTAAGAGTTTTACTATCTTCATCAATGGAGGCAATTTGGATGGTAGTCAAGGCAAGGGTTTCTTGGTAAGTTCTCTAAGGAAGAAGGTCTCCAAGATATACTCTCTTGGGTTATAGTTGGCTACTCCATGATCATATATGCCAAAAAGCAAAAATGGCAATGGAAGGGCAAGGGTCATAAGGAGGAATTGTAAGTCTGGCAAAGGTATATGTTAGAAGTAAAAGTTTTAGATGGTGATAAAAATTTCTTGTCAAGTGGAGTGAATAATGAGGATATTGAATCACATCCCTTCTTCATCAATGATCATTTTCATTCAATGTTACGAAAAAGGTGTTCGAAGTAACATTCTTTCCTTGGAGAACCTTTTTGGTTAAAAACCCATGAAGGATGATTAAGGGGTCAAGAAAGATGATATTTTCAAGATAATTAATCTGAAACTCACAAAGGAGACCACCCGCCACTATGGAGTAAAGGAAGGAGTTAGCCTTATATCAATCCAAGAAAGAAAGGAAAGAAGTGTGTCAAGCTACAAAAGGCTAGGACGAATATGGTCTTAGGGGAATATATCACCATGGAGAAGGCTATGTATATGTCAAGCCAAACACTAATTGAAAGATTTTATGGTAGGCTTATTTCAAGGAAGAACCTTTTCCTTTGAATTGAGAGAATTGAGTAGAGGATTTGGAAATAAATGCTTTTATATTAAGATAACTAACATATGATACAAAGAGGATGGTTTCCCTTACATTTATGAATAAAAGAGGATGTAGTGGTTATCCTTAAGACGAGATGGTTTTGGGGATTTTTGGTCTTATCCTTGAATAGATGCTCTATGGGTTTTAACCATATACCAAAGAGGACTTTATTACATTTGGTTTGAGAGAAAAGTTAGAACTAGCTTTAAGATTTTGGTGCATGGATAATTTTAAGGTCATTGGAAATAGCTTTGGGACCTTTTTAGAAATGGATAACCATTTTAAAATAGATACCTCATGCTTAATGTCTCACACTCTAGTGGAACTAAATCTAAAATAGGGTTTGATAGTAGATATTGAAATCAAGATGGGGTGTCAAAATATCTACAAAGTTTGGACCAATCGAAATACCATTATTAGTTCATTATGTTAGGCTAATTTTAATTCAACCATATAGTAGTTAGATAAAATTGGTTTGGTCATGGTTGAGTTTACTTTTGGTGTTTTATATACCTATGGCATTAGGTAACCCATGGTCTTTGATAGAAGTATGTGTATGCCTTTGCATTGCAATATAATTATGGTTAAAGACTGAGGGTGGTAATTTATGAAGCCTATTTAATGGATTGAGATACTACATTCTAAGATGCCTTAAGTGGTTAGTGTTGCCTTGGCTTGGCTAGTTTGGCTAAGGTTGATAAATATCTATTAGGTGTTGGTTTTCCTGGTTAAACATTTCCAAAGTAAATTTATGTGTATTATGCATTTTCCATTTATTGTTCTTTTTATTTTGCTTAAGAATCTATGTACATCATTTCACTTCACAAGTTTAAAATTTACATTTGAATGTTTTGTTTACTTTTCTATTTTATAATGAATTTGTGTGTGCATTACTTATTGTAAAGGTTTAAAATTTACATTTGGCACCAAAGCTTGCATATGTTGCTAAGAGTTTAGTTTTCTTATGTAAGTTATAAAATTTCACAATAAGCAATGAACACATAGATTCTTTATAAAATAGAAAAGTAAACAATAACATTTAAACGTAATTTTTATAGTCAAACTCCCAAGCGTGGGAAAAAAATAGTGATCATGGTGGTAGTCAACTATCTTTTCAAATATGCTCATTTATGTGTCTTATCACATTCATTTAGCCCTCCACAATTTCCCAAGTCTTCATGGATCATCTGAATCTGTTACATGGCATGCACACTTCCATTGTCTTAGATCGGGACCCTACCCTCACTAGCAAGACTTTGTAGGAGTCATTTAAACTTTAAGGTACCTAGTTGAATGTACCGCATATCATTCCCAAACATATAATGAAACCAAAGTGTTCAACAAGTGCTTAGAAACCTATTTGTGATCCTTTTCTTCTAGAAAACCATGGTAATTGGCATAATGGCTTCCCCTTGTAGATTGTTGGTATGACACCTCTTCTCAGCCACTTCATTTTTATGAAACACCTCCAAGTATCAAGCAATGGATAAGACACTCTACACTAGAGAATCCATTCTTTGCATACTTAATGCCAATTTGGTTATGGATCAAAATAGAATGAAGAAACAAGAAAACCAAAATTTCCCCAAAATTTCTTTTACAACAAGGGATTAAACACTTCTCCACCTATAACCCTATTAAACATCATTGAAAGATAAAACAACTTGAAAAATAGCATGAAAGCTATATTGACCCTATGAGATCATCCAACAAGTTAAATAAGTGGCCTACAAGTTGGATCTTGTAGCCAACTCCATTATTCCTCTAGTGTTTCATGTGTCTTTTCTAAAGAAGGACATGGGATCAAAGGGCAGTTGCAAGCCCATCCTACTAGAACTTGATGAAAAAGGTTCCATTTGACTCTAAATAGAAGCAATTTTGGATCCCAGAGAATGTTAGTTATGCCAATGCACAATCTGTGTATTATTAACATAGTGGAAATATTTGTAGCCTAAAGATGCCACATGGAAACCAACCACAAATCTATATTAATTCCCCCATCTCCATCCTTGACAATAACACTTTTTTGAACGAATAGGACATGTTAGGGTCCTACCCTAACCTCCCTACTTTAGACTACATGGGAGTTGGTGAATTGTCATATGTGGCTATCCTTTTTTAATAAGGCCCATTTCATAGAAGTGGATATGTATTTAATGTAAAAGGGTCAACTTTATAAGGTCCACTAGGTAGTTGGTACCCATCAGTGATCTAGGACCATGAGTAGTTATGGTTTTGCTATTGAAAAACTATTTAAAAAATAGGAATCTATGGAATGTTTTGTTATGTGTTGTTATATTTGAAGCTTTCCTTAGTGAAAAGTTGCCCCACCTTAAGAGGAAAGTGAACATTCCTTTCCTTCTCGTGATTATCATAATACAAGTGTATCTTAGCATATTTCATGCTATTTTCTTTTATATCTATTGTTTACAATTATATTCTCTATATACCTAGTGGTATTTCAAGTTTAAATGTTAAAGAACACAACAAGTATAATAAGTACGGTACAACTTTAGGCTATATTTTAATTATTATAAAATAATTATGATTTAATAAAGTGTAATTGGGAGTAAGGACTTCCTAAGAGTGCCATGGTGGCAATGAGGCAACAATAGGGAAATGGAAGGGGAAAGAATCTTAACCACCTGACAAGTGGAAACTTGAGAAACCCTTGATTTTTCATTCATATTAGCATTTTTTTTTTTTTTTTTTTCCATGGATCCTCAAACTTGTAAGTGAGGATGAGATTTATGGTACCTTGCTAACCCCCATCAACAATCAACTCACAAAATAACCAATGAACAACTAACTCGTGAAGAATCAACATGTCAAAAGTGGAATCTAAACCCAAGTGAAGAGGATAACAATTTTTCCTCTGAGTAATCCTTGCTAGACCCATTTGATAGATTATTCTTTGCGTATGTTTTTTTTCATTATGAGAATATTTTTCCTTGATAAAGCACGCATAAATTCACCTCATATGGACATGTAAGAATGTTTTAACAAAAGATTGGGATAAAGTCTTGAGCTTATTTATTATTCATTCTTGGTTGTTCATTTTCTCCCCATTTAAAAGGTTAATGGGGAAAATGTTGGACCATTCGAAAGGTTGTTTTGTGCTAGGTTGGGGAATTATCCTCCATTACGAAGAGGGTTACACAATATTGAACCATTATGGACCAAGATATGCCATTTTTTTGGACTATTCTTGGGAAGAAGAGGGAGTTATAATTGTTGCATATGCTTCAACTATTAGATTTAAAAGAAGTAACCCAGTGTGAAATTACATGCTATTTGGAAGACATATGGCATGGATGATTCAAATTCAATATTTAAATTATTTTTCATCCATCTTGGTGCTTTAAAAGTGGAAAAATGGGAGGAAGCAACTCACATGACCATTTTTACTAGTGCATTCCAATTTGGAAAATGGGATTTTAAACCTTCTAGAGGAAGTTTGAGAAATTTCATAAAGCTTTTCTGGGGTCAAAAAACTCTCACTTCCGCAATACCCCTTGGTGTTGTCCACACTCAGATACATTTCCAACTATGCAAAAAATACCTTAAACGAAGTTTGTATGCAAAATTTATGCCACCTAAAAGTTGACCTTCCTATTTTGACCACCATGATTCGAGAGGATACCACATCAGTCCCATTACCGAATCGAAAGGTGCATAACCATGTGAACCTTATGAAGAAAACTCTATAAGGCTCAATACTGTAACTCCAATGAAGAGATGAAGGATTCAAACTTAACCACTAGCAGGTTATTATGTTGTGTTATAATCGAGCCACTAGGAGGAAAAGTGGTTCCATTATATTCATGTGCATTTTGTTCCATAGATGAGAAGAGTAGCTAAGAGTTGATAGAGAGAGAGAGAAAACAGAGAGGGTTTGTGTTTTGTATCAACCCATGGGCCATATATCTCACTTCTTTGTACTTGCATCCATTTCCATTCAAAGAAAAAGAGAGTAGAGAAACCTCACCTTCTAGCTATGTTTTCTCCCGTAAGGGTTTCCTAGAGCATGCATTCTGACATTATGGTTTTTGAGTGTTTGTTGTTTCACATTTATCTATTTTTTTATTTTTTTTCATACAATTCATGCACAAGTAGAAATAATAATTTAATAAATTTAAGAATATAAGGAAAATTAGTCCTCATAATATAGATTTCAAATTTTCAATATATTTTATTAGATTTATTATGATGAACTGTCCAATGGAAGATCCATGATAAATTATGGATCATGGATGTGATCCATGGAGTGTAGGATAGTGTTACCCTTGTTTCCAAAACATTGTCCTAACCTCCATAGAGATTTTTGGACCTAGAACTCTTTTGACACATAAATAGTTGGACAAGCTAGATTCTCAAGAGACTATTCTACAAAGAAAAGAGTGTTTGTGTAAGCTTGTTTTGGAAGAAATAGGCTCTTGAAATGATTGAGTTTTTATTAATTTACCTACATATAATTTCTTGTGAATATAAAAGCTTGATTATGTTACACAATTGGTTGGGGATTGTGTTGGAGTGATAAAGCTATCAAATTCACCCTAGTTTCCACGTTCCCCATCCTAAGGTGGCACCAACTTGAGCTAGTGTCTATGCCTAGAAGGAAAAATGCTTCCATGGAGTTATTTCCCCAAGTGAAACCATTAACAGATAAGTAATATTATTCTTACTATTTATATGTTGAGATTAATTGTTGTGGTTGTTATTATGTGTGAAACTATGAGTTTAAATTAGTGTATACCATTATGGTACGATCATGTCCCATATATAAGGTTGTTATTTGTCTAGAAAAATATTTGTGTTTATATGATAAGGTTGTTTCCATCGTCATTCCATATAATGCACAAATCAAACTAGGTTGTGTAAAGTAAGATACAATAATTCAAAATGCATGTAATTGGAATTACAAGTATTAGGGTTGATGCACTATCCACTCCATCAAGACAGGGAACATCTATGCAACGAGACTCAAGTTAGACCTATCAAAAGCACAAGATAGGGCAAGTTGGACTTCCCTGTGCCTAGTCCTTATGAAGTTGGGGATGGGTTTGGCCACTGTAAACTAGATAATGGGGTGTCTTCAATCTTCCTCCTTTGTTGTCCTTATCAATGGGGCCCCATATTCTTTTTCCAAGGCCTCTCATGGCCTAAGGTAGGGGTGTCCTCTATACCCCATATTGTTTCTGCTAAATACAATTAAATCACTCATCAAACTCATTGAAGGAGACAAATCTCGAGGTGTATTTAATGGTATAGAGGTGATAGAGAACCATTTATGTCTCATTTACTCTTCTTAGATGACATCCTTGTCTTTGCAAATGGAGGAGTAGGGGAATTATCATTTTTAAAAGAATCCATCGACATGTTCTTTTTGGTAACAAGTATGATCATCAATTTAGAAAAGTTGTTTTTCATAATTCATTCAATCTCAAATCAGATTGCTAGACAGATGGGTTTTCCCTTCCCCTTCCCCCAAAAGCCTTTGGAGGAGGGCTTCATGTATTTAGATTTCTTTCTCATAACATATAGGTATAAGTTTGTAGATTGTTAGTGGCTTTATAAGAAGGTTGGAGTGAGAATTTCCTTTTGGGTAATCATACTTTTATTAAGAAGAGGAAGATTAATTCTCCTGCAGGCTATATTGGAGAATATCCCAATTTAGTGGTGTGCAATCTCCCATGTGCCTAAAGGTATCCTTACTAAAATCTGTCAAGTCAATTTTCATTTCCTGTGGTCCAGAGTAAGGTAAGAAGGAGGTATTCCATTGGTTAAATGGGATAAAATTGCTCTTCCAAAAAGGTTGGGAGGTTGGGGGTTAAGAACATTTTCTTTTACTAGTAAATACCTAGTTTCTCGTAGTTTGTGGTGTTTGGTGCACAAATCCTCTCTCTGGGGAAGGAATTTAAAGGATAAATATCTCACAACTTTATCATTTGAATATTAGTTTAGGTGGCTCTGAATCTCTTAAAAAGGATCAAATTATTGCAAATCACTAGTCCAAGCATTTCCTCTCAAAAGAGATTGGATGGTTTGGAAAAATGAAAACAAACAAAAGGTGAAGCTAGGCCAGGATCCTTGGCTCAAGGCTAGGGAAAGTGTTTTCCTCTCAAATTCTCTAATAAACCATTTACATCAATCAATACTTTTCTTTCTATCTAATATCAAGGATCAAACTCAAAAATTGTGGGGATGAGATGGTTGGAAATCCCCCTTAAAACATGGGACTCTCCACCCAAGAAGTAGAAGAATGGGATTCCTACCTAAATCTTCTCGTTGAAAACTACATAAGGTAAAATGATGACATTAAATATGATATGGTTTGGTCAAAAAAATCCCAAAAATGGGGACTTTACAACAAAAATTGGTTATGATTCCTTCTTATAATATTCATTCACTAGTGAAAAATAAAGGTGGTGGAGTGTGATATGGCCACTTCGACGCTCCCCTAAAATGTGAAATCACACTTTGGCTAGCCTCATATAATAAAATCCTAACCTAGGACAATGGATTAAGGAGGGGATAGGTAGGCCCCATCAAATTCCCATTATGCATATTTTCAGAAGAATTTATCTCACATCTTTTTATTGCATGCCCTTATATAGTGTAGGTCTATAAGAAGGTCTTTGAAAAACTTGGTACAAATGTCTCATGGCCCTAATTTGATTTGGTGGAATGTTTAAAAGATTAAAAAGGATATCAATTTACAACTCTTTTTGAATCTTTTCCTTGCCTTCTAATCAATAGCATATGGTGGGAAAGGAATACAAGTACTTTTTTCTTACAATATATCCAAGTAGGAATCACTATCAATCTAATTGTTAATATTTGTATTGAATCCAAAGTTGCACCAAACTTTAAAATTAGAAGAGTGCTAGTTATGTCTCTGCTTGGTTAAGACATTCCATAGGGATTATTCGATAGCGCAACACAGGGCCATCCACTTAGATTTGGAGTGGGAGTGATTTTGTTTATATCCTAGACTCATTTTTGCAAGTGAGATATGCTTATGGGTGAGGTTTTGAAAATAGAGTAGAATTTATAATAATGTGAACCTTGTTACCTATTTCTCCTTTGAAACATTTAAAGAAGTTATAGGTAATGGGTACCTTTAAGTTGGTAATTTATTGGGCAAACAATAAAGTGGTTATTTAAAAATTGTTTTCCTCCAACCTTTGCTTTAGGAAATTCAAGAATTGTTGCAGTCCTTTGAATGGAACTCCTTCAATCATGTGCTCAAAGAGTTAAATACTAAAGCGGATGCTCTTTTCAAATAGCCCTGGATATGCCCGGCGAGACTTTTGGGATTACAAAATTTCTTGATGGTGAAGAGCTTGGCCAAATGGACTTCCATTTATAATATCTAAATTTGCACAAGTATTTTACAATTCTCTCCATTGTGTATTTTTGTTTTTTCTAGTCTTTATTAGAGATAAATGAAGACTCAGGTAGGCATATAGAAGGAATGAAATTTTCTATTGGAATGTAAAATTGGATGCACTATGGTTCACTCTAGGTATATAAGAGTCACTATAGGATAGGGGCTTACTCGTGATTTCTTGATGGATTCTAGTCTGGCTAATATCAAATAGGTATAGACATGAATATGTATATTCTAAACTCTTTGAACATAAATATTTTTTTCTTATGGAAAAAAGGTGTTAGGGACGATGTTAGGATAAGGAAGAATTTGTTATCTATATATGGGATGATTTTATATGTAAGTTTTTATGTTATTCCATCTAACCAAATGACAGCGGAATGATTATTTGTATAATTGGAAGAGAATCCTTGTGTAAATGATGCATGTGAATAAATATTTGTTTTAGAAATTTCAAGAAAATTTGTTATGCATGCATGCTTATTTCCATGTAATGTTGAATATATTGTTGAAAATGTAACTATGGTTGATCTTCATAATTGCTATTGTACTTTGTTACGATGTATTTATTGTAAAATTGAAAAAGAAGAAAGAGAAAATTATTTTGAAGCATGGGTTTCATGCTCATATTATTTATTTATTAGGTCAAAGCCTCCATAGTAGTCTTATAGGGTTTTTCTTGAGTCTTAGGAGTCTTTTGTCACATTTATTAGACCCTTCTTGGGCTTTTGTATCATGTAAATAAAATTATTTTTGAGTCAAAACGGTTATTTTTCACCTCCTCACCAAGTCGGCCCTACCTTGATGAAGTCGGCCCAGATTGGGGCTATTTGACCCTGTGGAAGTAGTATAAATAGAAGAAGAGCTCGACCTATTTGGCATCTATTCATCAACAAGTTTGATTTGCAATGGAAGAAGAAGAAAAAGAGTGTGAGGTCAAGGAGAAAGAAGGACAAATCAAAGGAAGATCAAAATCAAAGTTTTTGGGCATCTCTTTCTCACACGTGCAATTTTTTCTAGGGTTTATGGGCAAGTTGTAGGGGCCGAAATTTATGTAGTGACTACAGGTCTGAAATTCTGAGTTGTAGGGGATCGAAATTCCAGATTGAAGTAGTTTTGAAGGAAGTTACTCTCATTGACGTTGACACTTTTTATCTACGTTGAATTGGTGATTAGAGGAGGTCTTTGTCTAGGTCAAAAGGTCTTGGATTGTATCACTTTGACTTGTTTCGATTATAGAAGAAGAGTTTGACTAGGTTTTCCCCTAAAGAGGGGTTTTTCTCTGGCTAAGTGCCTACATCTTGTGTCTCTTGTCCTTGTGATATTCATGCATTTTTTATTTGGTAATTGCTTGATGAAATATAACGTAATAAAGAAGTAAATAAGACAACACAAATCACAAGTAATTATCAAGAAAAGAGGAATCAAAGCCCTAATAACTACATGCACTGATTTCTCAACATGGTATCAGAGCTAAGGTGAAGGAAGGACTATTTGAAGATCACTTTGTTGGCTATCATTTGAAGGAAGGAAATCACTATTGAAAGGAAGATATCTCTCATCAATGGAAAGCTATTTGAATATGGGACTCAAGACTGTTAAATATCTCTTAAAAGTTTCAATAAGCTTTGGTGTCAAGATCATCTACAATCTATCTAGGAGAATCAAAAGTGGAGGATTCATGGAAGCACTTACATGTACATTTGACGATGATAATGCATGTACCATTGATAGTGGAGCCTCAAGACACATGAAAAGAGAAAGTGGACAAGTAAAAACTTTATCAAAAGGATCATCATCTCATTCAGTGGAGCTTGGAGATAACAATAACTATGCAGTTAAAGGTCTTGGATCTACCTCGTTGAAACTAGAATATGGTGGAAAGCTTCATCTCAATGACATCCTCTATGTTCCAGGTTTGAAAAAGAATTTACTTTCTATTTCTTGTCTATAAGATAAATGAGATATGTTTGCCTTTGTAGATGGAAAAGTTCTTGTTTGGGGAAGAGTCTCTAGTATTAAGAAAGCAATGGTTATTGGGATTCGTGAAGGAAGGTTGTATAGAATTTTAGCACATTTTCCTCAAGCTCTTATTCACATGGATATTAGTCCCTATGAGCTTTGGCATAGAATATATGGGCACCTTCATTATAAAATATTTCCCTCTCTAAGTAAAATGGTAAAAGGCATCCCCAACTTAAAGGAGGATCATGAAGGAGTATGTAAGGGATGTGCTTTGGGTAAGAATACAAGGAAACCTTTCTCAAGTAGTGACTCAAGGTCTAGATAAATATTAGACCTTATTCATTATGATGTGTGTAGATCAATGGCAGATGAATATCTTGGAGGCCATCTATATTATGTGACCTTCATTGATGATCATTCTAGTAAGACTTGGATTTATCTTATCAACATGACAAATCATCTCCAAATCAAGAAGACGAAGGATCAAGTGAACCATTCAAAATACATCATTCGTGGAGTAAAGAAGAGGCCAAATTGGTTAAAAGCTACACTTGAAGATTCCAAAGGACATGGAGCAACCAAGATACTTTTAGACAAAGCAAGAAACCAAAGAGGTACTCTAGATATGAAACTTATATGTTGAAACTAATTGAAACATAACCAACCACATTTGAACAAGCCACTCATCATGATGAATGGAAGAAACCATGTAAGAAAAATACCAATCAATCATGAAGAATAGGGTATGGGAAATTATTCCTAGACTTAGTGACAAGTATGTTGTCACCTCTAAATAGATCTACAAAATCAAACATGCAGTTTATTGGAGCATAGATAAATACAAAGAAATATTTGTAGCAAGGGGTTTCTCTCAAAAGGAAGGTGTGGACTATGAAGAAACATTTTCTCCCACATCTAGGTACATTACTATTAGATCCATTATTTCTTTAACAACTACTATGGGATGGAACATCCACCGTATGGATGTCAAAACAACTTTCTTAAATGGAAACATAGATGAAGAAGTGTACATTGAACAACTATAAGGTTTTGAGATACATAGTAGGGAATATCACCTCTACAGGTTGAAGAAATCTCTATATGGCTTGAAATAAGCACCTAGATCTTAGTATGCTAGAATGGATGCCTATCTTTTAAGGATTGGATTTATCAAAAGCTCTGCAGACCCAAATATCTACATCAAAGTAGTAAAGAATGAACCAATCATTATTCTATTATATGTGGATGATTTACTCATTATAGGTGTGGAGCATAGAATTCAAGAATGCAAAAAGATGTTGGCAACAAAATTTGAAATGAAATATCTAGGACTTATGCATTACTATTTGGGCTTGGAAGTTTGGAAAAAACCCAGAGAAATATATCTTGGTCAAGGAAAGTATATCATCAAGATTCTACAAAAGTTTGGTATGATGGATTCCAAGCCTATGACAACTCCAATGATCACCAATTTAAAGAAATTGAGAAGTTCATATTCTAGCCTCGTTGATCCTACATGTTATCATTAGTTGGTTGGCTCATTGATGTATTTGGTGAATACTAGACCTGATATATGTTATGCAGTGAATGTTCTAAGTCAATTTCAGTTGGAGCCATGTCATGATCATTGGATAACTTCCAAGCATATTTTGAGGTATTTGTGTGGGACTATTCATCATTGTCTAAAGTATGATGGAAAGGAGATCAAATTAATAGGTTTCATTGATTCAGATTGGGGTGGCAGTGAGAAGGATGGAAGAAGCACTATTGGTGGTTGTTTTAGTTTGGGATCCACTATGATTTCTTGGATGAGTTGTAAACAAGATTCAATTGCTTTGAGTAGTGATGAGGCTGAATACGTTGCTACTTGTGAAGTTGGAAAAGAAGCAGTTTGGTTAAGGAAACTTCTATCATATTTGTTTGGAGGGCCCTTGGATCCCACAATTATAAATTGTGATAACCAAAGCAACATCAAAATGTCTGAAGACCCCATGTTCCATGCCAGAAGTAAGCATATTAATAATAAATACCATTACATTAGCAGTTTAGTACAATATGGGGTCATGAAGCTACAATACATTCCGACAAATGAGAAAGTAGTTGATGTGTTGACGAAATCTCTTCCCTAAAAGAAGTTAATATATTTTAGAAGCATGCTTGGACTAGTGGATATCTCTAATTTGGTTGAGAGGGAGAGATAAGTACAACAAAAATTCCCAAATGATGGTAATTGGGGGACATCTTGGCCTGGTTAGTATTAAGATCTAATGTTGTGATGTCTGGATCTTGGTCTTATGGAGCACTGATTTAGTGTTGATACATGGATCCCTATGAGGGTTGGTGTCAGGGCATGGAGGCCTAGATGGTATCTATATGATACCAGGGTTGTAGCCTGATAGTACCTATAGAGGCAGTTGCCTTGATGACACCTTAGACCTTGTTGGGAGGATACCTTAGCGGTTAGGGTATCCCTAGTATGGCATATGCTGAAAATCTTCCGTGAATATGTCAAATTGAGTTCATCCTTGTACCGATTTATACAATTATGAATACCTCCCTAGTTAAGAGGGAGTGTTGAAAATGTAACTATGGTCGGTCTTCATAATTTCTATTGTACTTTGTTATTATGTATTTATTGTAAAATTGAAAAAAGAAGAAAGAGAAAATTATTTTGAAGCATGGTTTCATGATCATATTATTTATTTATTAGGTCAAAGCCTCCATTGTAGGCTTCTAGGGTTTTTATTGAGTCTTAGGAGTCTTTGTCACATTTATTAGACCCTTATTGGGCCTTTGTATCATGTAAATAAAATTATTTTTGAGTCAAAAGAGTTATTTGTCACCTCCTCACCAAGTCAGCCCACACTGGGGCTATTTGACCCTGTGGAAGTAGTATAAATAGAAGAAGAGCTCGACCTATTTGGAATCTATTCATCAAAAAGTTCAATCTGCAATGGAAGACGAAGAAAAACACTGTGAGGTCAAGGAGAAAGAAGGACAAATGAAAGGAAGATAAAAATCAAAGTTTTTGGGCATCTCTTTCTCACACATGCAATTTTTTCTAGGGTTTCTGGACAAGTTGCAAGGGCCGAAATTTCTGTAGTGACTACAGGTCTAAAATTTTGAGTTGTAGGGGTCTAAATTCTAGATTGAAGTAGTTTTGAAGGAAGTTACTCTCGTTGACTTTGACAATGTTTATCTACTAGGAAGGACAGTTGACTTGGTGATTAGAAGAGGTCTTTGTCTAGGTCAAAAGGTCTTGGATTGTATCATTTTGACTTGTTTCGATTATAGAAGAAGAGTTTGACTAGGTTTTCCCCTAAATAGGGATTTTACTCTGGCTGAGTTCCTAAATCTTGTTTCTTTTATTCTTGTGACCTTCATGCATTTTTTATTTGGTAATTGCTTGTTGAAAGATAACATAATAAAGAAGTAAAGAAGCCAACACAAATCACAAGTAATTGTCAAGAAAAGGGGAATCAAAACCCTAATAAGTGCATGCATTGAGTTCTCAACATATGTGTGTGTGTGTGTTTCAGTCAAGGAGTTATTGAGGTTGAAATGAATTTATAGTTAGAAATCCCAATTGGTAAAGAAGATGCAATTTTGATGGAGTTGCATGATAGCCAATGGAGATGGGTCTAGGTACACTTTATTTTTGAAATCTCTTTGTTCTTATAAAAGTGTCTAGAAAATTCAACACGCTACCAAATCCACATGAGCAAATTATGGTATGGATTCCACAAGGACCTATACAGAATAATCAATGGTTACCATGTTGAGGACATAAATTTTGTATACAAATGAGTTTATTTGAGGAAAATGATCCACTTGTGGAAATATCTAAACCTATATAATGTAATGAGGACTACTATGGAATATTTCCTTGATATCAAGACCTAAAGTTTCAACTTTAAGTCTCCAAATTGAAGGAGTTTTAGTTTTAATCCATTTGTGGATTTTTTAATATTTGGCTCAAAGTGTCCCCTATAGGACCCAAATTTTGGATTCACTTTTAGAAAGAACCAATAAGAAATATATCAAGTATGTAGATCTATTTTAAATCATCCCTCTCCATCTCAAGATGTTTTTGGTATCCAAAATATTTAGTTATGAATGAGACAAGGAAATAATTCCTCAACTTCCTCCTTGGAGTACCCTTTGGACTTGGTTGGTAGTTATCTCTTCAATCCTATTAGCCAAAATTATTGTTGACCCCTTATGGTCATTATGATCTTATTCTATGGAATTTTATCATCTGGTATTTTTCCTACCTATGCATATGATGCCAAGTCACCTATAGATGATAAGCTTGGTCCTCTTCATCCCCATCAAACATGGATGACTTGTATAGTTTTATATTCTCCTTGTTTACTTCTATGTAAATGCATGTATCAAGAAAACCAAGTTAATTTTATGCATTATTTCCAAACTTTTCCAATATTGAAAAGGTCTTTATCTTAGGGCCTTTATTTTTCCTTCCGAAGACCCTATAACATTTCCTTCTTTAGCTTCAACTAGACTTAGCTTCCTTCACTGAATTTTTTTCAACCATGATGATAATCATGTTTGGATTTGTATTTCTCCATAGATTTATTTAATTTCTCACGAATCTATAGGTGTATCTTCGTAATATTATGTATTGAAAATTTCTACCTTTAATGCATCACTTTAGGTGGACACTTTTGCTTTAGTTTGTTGATGTGCAATATCTAATGGTGATAGTGAAAAATATGCAAAACAAATTTCAAAAGGAAAATTACAAGTGGAAATGTGGACATCATTGTTATAGGAATTTTGTTAACAAGGAATTTTGTATGTAAATCAATTCTCCATCCTAAATCCTTGAATACTTCTAATTCTATCCCTTTAAAAGTTGAACCAAAGTCATATTAATCACCTTTATCTACCAAACAATCTGGGGGTGGAAATTTGTCGATCTCTTCAGTTTAGTATGAAACTTTCCCATATTGAAGTCCAAAATATTTTGAGAATTATAGTATCTTTATTAGAGATTATGGTCCTTAGTATCCTATAGTGCACTAAGAACTTTTCAAAGATTGAACTTGTTGTCTCTTTTCATTTGATAATCTTCTTCCAAGATATTAGATGTATGTCTTTCTAAACCTATCGGTCACCACACATAGGTAACCATTCCCTCTTCTTCTCCTCAATAAAGCCCCAACAAAGTCCATGGTATATACTTTCTTGTAGCTTAGTAGGCACTAGAAGTGGGTTGTATAGTCCGTGCTTCTTTTTGCTAGGATTGATAATACGACATTGTATACAACCTATGATAAACCTAGCTACACAGTCTTCCATCTTGGGCCAATAATTATACCTATGAAAGTTAGCCATAATATTTGGTCCATGTGAATTATTTCTCTTTGGTATTCATCCATGCGAGTAGTCCATTTGTGATTCCCAACTTATGCAATTAAAAAAGAGTCAAATATCATCTACATCCTTGACTAGAGGAGGAAAACATGAAATAATTCATTCCAAGCATTTTTCTAATTTGTATGGATACAAATGTTAGCCAAGTGCATGATTTTTTTCATATGTGCATTGCCTACACCATTTGTTCACATGCATAAGTGCACACTATATAGTTCACGAGTCTCAAGTGTAAAGAGCATAAGTTAGGCATATATGATGTTGAGGCATGTGCCCCAGCGTGATGTGGATGAACAACACAATGGGCCATTATAAAGGAATATCAACCTTCATAACATATTATTGTGTCTTCTTTCTCTTTATCTCTTCATCTTTTAAACACATACAATATTGTATTGTGAGATATGAATAAGTCATATATGAACCTCCCTAGATGTTTTGCATATCCTAGGTACATGTAGTATTATTAACTCAACCCCTTTCAAATGTAATCAAGTTTTTGATTTATTGATAATGGGTTGTATTGATCTTATATTGTTCATATTTACATTCTACAAATCTAATGCTTGTTAATAAAATTTTGAGGTTGTTATTTTGGTATGAATGTATTAGGATATTTGGAGGAGTTTCTCAAATTATCTAAGGAGCTATTGTATAACTTATCTCTCTCATCTATCTTGAGTCGTGTTCCACGCTCGCATTATTGCACATGGAGTGTACTTCTAGTTTCTTATGATATTTTGAATATTTGTATCATAATATGTTCTATAAAAAAAATTGCAACAATTATTTATATTATCGTATAGTTTTTACTATGCTAATCTAATTAGCTTCAAAATATATCTTTCCATGACATAATATATATATATATATATATATATATATATATATATATATATATATAATTAAAATGTTGTACATATCCTTATTGATACGCTAATTCTATTAAGCATCTTCAAATATCACTAATTAAATTTAGCTAAAACGATTAACAAAACTATTTTTTTTTTTTAAAAGAAACGTTTAGACTGATATATTCCTTCTTCGCTGAAATGCCTCAATTCAGATTACAAAATGGGAGGAGGGGCTCAGATTTTGCCTCATCCAGAATCCACATAACTATCCTCTTTAAGTTCTTGCTGGTTTTACATTCTGTTCTACTTGCAGAATTTTCTATCTGTCCTAATTTAAAGAAACAAACAAACTGCTTTAGAAGAAAACAATAATACATTCTTATCGGGTTGCTAGGGGATGGGGTCCCAGCCTTCTTCTCCGTCTCTTATATAATTTCCAAGAGGGAGGAGAATTGCTATATTGGCTTCAGCGTCTGCTTCTTTGTTGTTTTCCCTCTTTATGTGAAGAAATTCCAGCTTCTGGAAGGAGGATGTAAGGGTGTTGATTTTGCTCAGCAATCTAGATAGTCTTAAATCTGAGGGAGAGGATTTGTCCACCATGGCATTTATAATAATCTGAGAATCCCCAAAAACCACTGCCTCTCTGATTCCCAAATTCTTAAGCACCTTGAGTCCCTGGAGGAGAGCTAGAGCTTCAGCTTGAATACTGGTGTTGACGCCCACTCCCCAAGCATATCTAGCTTCCGTTATACCTTCTGCGCTTTTAATAACCCCACCAGCTCCAGAATTGCCAAGATTGCCTTTAGCTGCACCGTCAAAAAAGAGAGCTTTCCTCGCCTTTTTGCTGCAGAATTCAGCAAAATCTGTGTCATTTAGGCGGATTTGCCAAGGCTTTAAGGGGGGAGAGGGGTTCTTTACAGTATCTGAGAAGTGAAGATCCAGGGAGGCACCCCAGGCTATTTCTTGTTCAGTGAGGTCCTTCATGCGTAACTGATCTCCCATACAATCCTTGAGATGACTTTTAATTTTGACCCAGATTAATTTAGGAATGCTCTTCTTGTTCTTGAAAATCCTTTGGTTTCTTTCTAACCAGATATGCCAGCAGATTAACTTGGGCAGGGCGAGCCATGCATCTCTGATTTGGGAGTTCTGAGCAGCGCCACCTGGGTACATTCGTTTCCAATTAGAGAAAAGCTCTGAGCAGTGATTGAATGGGCCAAAATTCATGCTCCATGGATCTAAAGCCTCCTTCCACAAATCTGCAGCGAAATTGCAGGATAACATCATGTGGGACGCATTTTCCTCTTGATTCTCACACAGAGAGCAGCGAGATGGCCCTGAGTATCCTCTTTTCCTGAGCCTGTCTTCTGTTAGGATTCTGTGGTGACATAGAAGCCAGCAGAAGGTGTCCACTTTGGGCAGCGTTACTGAAGTCCATATCCCCTGCCATGGCCTCGGATCAGGCGGTGTGTTGGGAATTCGGGAGAGCTGGAAATAACCCTTCGAAACAGTATATTTGCCAGGAATCGATCCCCAGCCTCTACTATCTGCTTTCCTTCTGTTCAGAGGAGCTTTGCCTTTCAGATGGGAAAGGAAGACAACATATTCATGAGTAAGGTTCGCAGGCACCTCTAGTTGCTTCCATCGCCACCAATCATCATTATCCCAGAGGGACAGATCCCATAGAGTTTTAATGTTTTCTGCGTTCATCCATTCTCTCAGAGCGGCTAAGGAACGGTCTTCTGCCAATGGTTCACTGCCCATAATGCTATCATCCCAAATGTGAATGCGTTGTCCATTCCTTGGGATCCAATGCGCGTGTTGTGTAATAAGAGCTGTGGATTTTTCACATAATTTGTGAATCATCGAACCTGCTATTCCCTTTGAATTACTCAGACAGCGCGTTCTCTGCCCTCCGTAATATTTTTTCCATAGAGCCCGTTGTGCCCAACCCGGATTTGGAGCGATGATCCTCCAAACCATTTTGGCACCCATCGCTGTATTCTGATTGCTGAGATTTTTAAAGTTTAAGCCGCCTTCTAATCTAGACAGAGAGATCGTTTTCCAGCTTAGTAAAGGGATTTTCTTCTCGTTGCCTTTGCCCCCTTTCCAATTTTTTTTTTTTATATACTCCTCCATCTTCCTCATTATACCCATGGGCGCCATCATAACTGTTGCCTGAAAGATGGGCAGGCTGTTCAATACTGACTTTATCAGTATTGTCTTACCTGCTAGGTTGAGCCAATTATATCCCTAGGACTGAATTTTGAGCTTGAATTTATCCAACAACGGCATCCATTCTCTGCTGAGGACCCTTTTTTGAAAGACAGGGAGCCCCAGGTATTTGAATGAAGTCCAAGTAGAGGTGGTTGTAAAACCAAGACAATTAGAAATGGCTTGAATCAACCTGGCAGAGGTATTCCAACAGTAAACATGGCACTTACCTTTGTTAAGCTTGCTTCCTGAGTCTGCACAGTAGTCATCCACTACCTCTTTAAATCGGTTAGCCAAGACCACTGAAGCGGCTCCCAGCAACATAGAGTCATCTGCAAACAACGCATGATTTATACTTTTTACTCCTCTTGCAATGTTTATTCCCATTATTTCTTGCTCTGACTGTTTTCTGTTCAAGAGGAAGCTTAATACTGATGCTTGGAGGACAAAGAGCAAGGGGGAGAGGGGACACCCTTGCCTCAGCCCTCTTGAGGCTTTGAAAAAGTCCGTGGCTCTCCCGTTCACCAGTGGGGCAATCCATGGCTCACTAATGCAAGCCTTGATCCAATTGATGAACTTATGCCCAAACTTGAATTTGTGAAGGACCTCCAGCAAGAATCTATGTCTAACCCTGTCAAAGGCACTTTCAAGATCAAGTTTGACAACCATTCCTTTCTCCTTCCGGGCCAAACTTGAGTGGATTGCTTCTTGAACCAGAATATAGTTGTCTGCTATCTGTCTTCCCTGAATGAAGCCCCCCTGGTTCTCTAGGATAATGTCTGGGAGTATTGTTTTCAACTTGTTCGCTATCACTTTTGTTATCAGCTTATAGCCTATATTGCAAAGAGAAATAGGGCGGAATCTGGAGAAGGAGTTTGCACCTCTTTCCTTGGGGATAAGAGCCAAGAAAGCCGAGTTAGTGCTTCCCCCTATTTTCTGACAGGTTTGAGATTTCCAGACCATCCTGCACAAATCTTTTTCGACAATCTGCCAACAGTACTGTAAGAATCTGGCTGTAAAGCCATCAGGGCCTGGAGCCTTGTCCGGCTCCATAGAGAAGAGGGCGGCTTTGATTTCATTATTTGTGACTTCTGCTTCCAAGAACTGATTCTTTCTGTTAGATATCCGCGTGGGAACCTCATTTACAGTCAATGGAATTTGAACCTGTCCCTCTTTTTCGCTATACAACTTTTTAAAATGCTGGAAGGCCACATTTTTTATGCTTTGAGTGTCTCTATGAATAGTGTTCTCTTCCCTGATTTCGATGATGGCGTTGGAGTTTTTTCGAGCTTGGGCTTGTTTATGGAAGAAGGATGAATTCCTGTCACCTGCCTTGAGCCAGAGCCTACGAGGTTTGATCCTCCAATACTCTTCCTCGGCCAGGCTTGCTTTAAGCAGCTTTTGTTGAAGGTCTGCTTCTTTTTCGAGAATTTCTTTTGTGATCTCTTCATTTTCTGAGTTAAGCTGGTGGGTCTCTAGCTGCTCTTGTAGCTTCTTTCTTTCCGCTACAGGATTTGGGAGAGATTTTGCCCAAACTTTAAGAGTCGCCTTCACTCTCCTGAGTTTTTCCTCCCACACAAAGAACGGAGAGCCATTCACTGGTTGCTTCCACATATCCTTTACTAATTGCAAGAAGGATTGCTCCTTGATCCAGAGAGGATTGAATTTAAAAGGAGTGGGGCCTTTATCCCAGTGAGCCAAGAGTTCTAGCTTAATGGGCCTGTGATCAGAGACACTGCAGGGAAGAATATGCATTCTAGAATCTAGACCAAGAAGTAGAAAAGAGCTTTGAACAAGAAATCTATCTAACCTTGCAGCGATGTGGCCTGGACCGAGCCTTTTATTGGACCAGGTATATTTGCCCGACGAAGGTTTGATGTCGATCATGTCCCAATCCTGGAGTAGATCTTCAACCCACTCTCGCGCTAGATCCCTTACTATGCTCCCACCACGTTTTTCAGCCATAGATAGTGTGAGGTTAAGATCTCCAGCGATGATAATGTTTGCTAGATCTTCAGAGTCTGCCAGCTCTCTGATAGAATCCAAGCAATTCTTTTTTTCTCCTGCACCGACCGGGATATACACATTAAAGAGACAAAGAGTCTCATCTGAATCAACGTGCTTCAGTTTTGAGAATAGCCAGTGGGTGTTGGCGATCTCTTTCACCCTTGTGAGCTTGCTTGGATTCCAAAGGGTACCCAGGCCTCCTGAGGCACCTCTGGCTGAGACTGCTTGCCCTTCACTTCTTTTCCAGAGATTTTTGCCTATATGGAGGAAGGCCTTGTCCTCCATTTTAGTCTCCTGGATGAGGAGTATGTCAGGATATTCAGATCTTATCAAACTTTTTACAGCTTCTTCCTTGATTTTGCTCCCCATACCCCTACAATTCCAGGAGACGATTCTCATTACTTATTTTTGGAGTGGAGAGCTCCTTTAGAGCTCTGGGGCGGGTTTCTATTCATCTTCGGAGTCTTAGCCAGGAGTTTCTCGAGAGTGGGTTGGCTTCCTTGTAGTTTGTCTTTGTATGTCTCCTGATCTCTTTTCTCACGGGCTGATTTTCGACCCCTCAAAGATCTTCTGGCCGAGGTTTGTGATTCTCCTATCTCGCCTTCTTCTTCTGAATCCTCTGAGCCTTGTACTTCCTCAGCCTCTTCTGAGGGTGTATCTTCCATTATGTCTGTTTTACTATCTGTTTGCTTTGGTTCCTGGGGGGGCTCTTTTTGGGCTGATTCCTTCTTTTGTGTCTCCAGATCGTGGACTTCCTCTGATGCTGAACTGAGTTGTATAAATTTGTTTCCTTGCTCTTCCCTATGTGGGTTTTGAGATCCCGTTTGGAGAGCTTTCCCATTGACATTTCCTGCTTTTGGGGCTTTGCTTTTTGTCCTTTTAACCTGCGTCCACCCGTCCTCTTTGCCTTTCTCTGTTTCAGTATTTTTTGGACATCCTCTCGCGAAGTGACCATAGACCTGGCACTTCCTGCATTTGAACGGTAACTGTTCATAATCCAACTTTTGGAGATGCGTCCAACTACCAACTCTGATCTTTATTGCCTCAGGAAGACCAACCTCGAGATCAACTTCAACACAAATTCTCGCACAGTCATATTGATCTTTGTTGTTTGCTCGATCAATGAATTTACCCAGGGTATTCCCGATGTGCTTGAGGGATTCCCAGTTCCAACAATGCATTGGCAGATTAGGTAATCTAACCCACACAGGCACGACAGTGGGCACGTCGACTGCTGGATCAAAGTCTGGCGTCCACTTATTGAGATACAGTCCTTGGGGGCCCATGAAATAGGGCCCATTTCGGAAGATCAGATCCTTATCTTCCTTTTCAGAAAATTCGAATAGGAAGAAACCCTTCCCCAGAAAGTAAGAAGTGACTTTGCCCGATATCAGAGGCGCCCAGTTCCTTGAGACCCAGCTTTCAGTGGATCTGGGGGAGGGCCAGAGACCAGTGAACTGTCCCACCAAGGCACGCTCAGACAAAGAAAGGGCAACCTGGATCGGTTTCTCAGGCGGGAGCGAGATCTCCGGGATATCATCCAGACGTTTCACAAATTTCGAAACCTCTGAAGTTTTCTTTTTTGGCAATGAATTCAGCAGATTTGAGAAGGCCTCTGCTTCGGCGGGGGAGGGCGAAGAAGACTCCATGAAGGAGGTCTCAGCTCGGACGGATCGAGCTCCCCCAGATCGCAGCGGGCATAGTCGCTCTAAACAGCCTGCAGAGAGAATGCAGGGGATTGCTGGCGGTCGATCTAGCCTGCCAAATAAACGGGGATGCAGAGGCTTGCAGGCTGCACCTCTCGGGAACCCTCAGGCGGCCACAGGGCCGAGTATCTCAGGCTCGATGCAGGGCGGCAGTCGGCTCAGCGCAGCGCTCGCTCTCCTCAGAATCAAATTTGGATTTCTAATGTGAACTTTGGAAATTTTGCAATTTTTCGATTAACAAAACTATTATTATCCTCCCTATGATAGGTTAAATTCATAATAAATTTTTCCTTATAATAATTTATAAAAATTTTGTTGACAATTTTTTTAAACAAAATATATATATATATAACCACTTTCATTATTATATCATAATAATAAAAATCATATCCCTTTGAACATATTTTTTTTTAAGATTATCAATTTATTTGATCACAACGGCCTCAATCAGTATCGATATAATAAAGTTGCTGATTCTGAAATAATTCTCGCGAGAGTATCCACTTATAATAAAGTGAATATAAAGAAATAATATGTATACGCATCAACTTAATTTTTTTTTCCTTTGGTTAATAATAATAGTTGACCTAATCTATGTACCAAATACTTTGTAATATAGTAAGGTGGAGGGCCACCACTGCATCAATCAAAATTGACTTGACAACCACGTTAATCGTATTAAAGAAAGGAATCTGAAAGGACAAGCATTTATCATTATTCAAGGATTTTGGTTTGCTAATCATTTTAATTTTACATCGAAAAAAATATTTAAATAAATGGGGAGATTATTTATGGCATGGTAATAATTTTTTTATTATATTATTTACATTAATATTAGGCGTGGTTATAAATATAAATAAAAAAAAATTATGATAATCAAATTTCATCAAATTATTTATAGTTTTTTTATAAATAATAATAGTTTGTAGTAAATATTTTGGTATTTATATTTATTATAAGTTTAATTGGAAATATAGTATTGAAAAAAGATAAATGGTTGGAACTACAATGTTGAAAAAATGATAAATTGAAAATTAAAATTTTATGATGTGTTTGAAAACAAATGTAAATTGATAAATATTTAGCTGTGGGATAAGAAATTTTTTTTTAATAATTTAGTCACTCATGTATCTTATACAAATGTGAAGACTATGGATGCAGTGTTTCTAGAGAATATTAGGATGTAGAGTCCTAACCCCCCATGCTCTTTTCATCCCCTAGCCTATAGCCATGGTGTTATTTTATTAATATATGTTTATTTACAGATTATATTTCTTAGGCTCGCTAGCCTTTTAACACACAGACACAGAGCTCAAGGCTCCTCAAGACCTCCAACCTAACCACATATACACTTTGGCCTCAAGGCACATCTATCCACTGGCCTGCAGGCCCAACACACTTATACCCACAAGCACGTCTCAACATAACATGGCTCACCAAGATAAGTGTCATGTATAGGCTCACCATCATATGTATCATATGTACATATACAATTTACAATTAGGGGATCAAGCTAGGGGTATTACATTCCCTTTCCCCTTATTTATGCAATATCCTCAGTGCATCTAGATATATGTACAATTGCAATTTACAACAACTATGGATATTATTCTTGCATGGCATCCTCATGCTCCTATGCGCGTGTTTAGGCATGTAACAGGGTCATTGAACATGTACCCAAGGCTAGTGGCTCTATCCTAAAGCACCTCGATTTTCTTGTCCACTATATGCACCAATGGGACCTAGAAGACTTCTCCATGCTCCACCCTTATGGGCATTCAAATCTAGCATGACCATCATCATACCTATAAAATAGTGCACTAAAAAAGTTAGTACATGCAATCATTAAATTCATGTACAATCTTATAAATAATCAAAATTAATATCAAAAAATTCAAAAACTCCCTTCATGTTGGCAAGTGCATTGCCAAAAACCCAATCTACTCATAGACTCCCTCTAGTTGGATGAACTACATGTCACTGCTCCATTAAAAGCTTCAAAAACACATTTAACCAATAGTTATCCTATGGCTTTTGAATCTATGAAAAGGATTGAAGAGATTTGGAACTTCTTAACAATATGGAATTTGGATGTTTGAATTTGTACTATATATAGCTACTTAGGAAAATCCTTATACAATAATTTGTTAGCATACCAATAAGACATCTACTCCTCGTGTTCACCCTACATATTAGACAAACATTCAAATAATGGACATCATGTTTCTAGGAATTGCTCATTTATACTTCTAGCCATCTCTATCTTGTCAACAACCTCAATGGAAGACAAGTAAGATGCATATGTGTGATTGGAATTCTCTTTAACATCCAAAGCCCCTTTTGTATCAAAGTTGAATTTCCTGTTTTGTATGCTTTGTAAATGGGCTTGCAAATTAACTTCATCCACGTGCAATTTTTATAGCTGACAAAGTGCTTCGGTCAAAAAAAATGTCTTTAGAGCTTCATGCTCTAGCTTTATAGATTTTCTTCTTCATTATCAAATCTTATTTTCTCTAGCAAATCATTTCTTTCAACCTCCGTGATTTCAATGGACAATAAAAGAGAATTGAATCTCCTTATTTCTTTAAAGTGTTGTGGTTTAGGTTTTGAAGAGACTCTTGAGTAGCAGAGAGTTCCACTTGCAAATGTTTCTTTTTTCCATTACTTCGGTTTTTATATTTTCTCAACTCATGAAGAGACATGTTTGCAATTTCAAGATTTGTTTGAAGGGACTTATTTTGAGCATCAACAACAACAATTTTATCCTTCCATGTTAACAACTACTCTTGCACAATTTGTAGTTTGGATTCAAATAATTGGACTTGGTTCATAAAAATTTCAAAAACAATTGATTCACCTCTGAAAGCACATATTGTATCCCTTAATTATTTATGATTAATGAGTACTTCTTCTTTGCATTTAAAGCATCTCCCTCTATATCCTCTATTGAGAGACAAATAAGTAAGAACTTATTCATTTCACTGCTCAAACCTAAAAAATAACTACAGATTCTTCTTACAACAGAAAATGTTGCTTCTTCATATGGTGTTATTTATTGTTGTACGCCTCAATCTTGGAATTCTAGTCAATGACATTTTCCTCAAAGTGTTTTAGCTATAATCAAACTTTTGTAATTTCCTTTATAATAGGAATGCCCATCATTTTCCAATTTTTAAGATCTATTTTAATTCCATCATATAGTAGTAGACAATGTTGAATCTAGAACTTCGTTTGATCTAGGCCTTTGTTGACTTGCGACCAATAAATTTTTCTTACAAATTGTAGATGACTTGATTTGTATTCTTAGATTGTGGTTTCATATAATCAACATCTTCAACTAAATTAACAACATTATTTTTCCATTTCCATTCAAACAACTCAGACTTCATATCCATGACAGTGTTAATAAGCGAACCAACTAATTTAGTCTACCTAGTGAATATGGTCTAGCTATCTTTCAAAAACTTCTTTGATCTTAAGTCATGTCCTTCTCTTTTTTTTCGTTTGAAAGTTTGTCCAGTTGAACCTTTATATTATATTAGGAGAACTCTTCATCACAACCTAAATTCTACAATATAATGCATGATAATCAACGTGTTTCAAAGCATAATTGCCATTTTAACACTAGGCAAATAGCCTAATCATTTACCGTCTTTTGTGTCATTTAGATGCTAAAGCATTACTTTTCAACAAGTTATTTGAGACCTATAATACAAATGATTTTTCCATGGCATAGATAAGGGATGTTAGGTTATTCAACATTAGTGAAAAACCGTAAGTCAATGAATACTTGTAGGTTGGTGAGATGGTTTATGAATACTTGTAGGTTGGTGAGATGGTTTATGAGAAAATTCATTTGCCATTAACACTCATGATTGACAATATTGATTATAAAACATTTGAGTTGCAATTATAGTTAAAAAAAGTTTGCTTGAAACCAGCACAACAATGATTGTGGGTATAACTTATAACAAATATTTTATGCAACCAGTCGAATGAAAATTTCACATGATTGAAATTGGCTGCAAGTGCACAAATTTAGATGATGCAGCAATTATTACTCACCATTAGTTTAAATTTTGAGCCTACCAACTACACATCTATGCCATATTCTTATGTCAGTCTTAATGATAAGCGTTATCCAAACCGTTTCAAGTACTCTTATAGATACAAATTTACATGTTTTAAATTTAAATTTGAGCACATGATTATTTAAATGTTGATTTTATTACATGTCAAACCTATAATCTTTGTTTGAATATTGATTTTTTTGAGTAAAGTTTTAATATTTTTGTGAAATTTTAATTTTTTCATAATTTTAATTTTATTGTGATAAAAAATTCATTGTATTTAAGTTGTATATATTCCATATATCACATTTAAGATTTTAACAAATTTTTATTAAATTTTATAAAAAAATTAATCAAAAAATATAATAAAACAAATTTTATTAAAAAATTAATCACAAAAGATAATAAAACAAAAGATAAAATTTTAAACTACATTTTTATATTTACTATTTTATATAACATTTTAATTAAAATTTAATATTATTTAATATGAAATTTATGATAATTTATATTTTAATTTATGATAATTTATATTTTATGATTGTGATAAGACAATTTTGTTGAGATATTGTTAATTAGGTTTATGTTAAATGGTTTGGAGAAATGATTAGTATCCTCTTTAAATTCTCTAAATTTATATATACTTATTTTAAATTATATAAATTAAATGTGGTATATTTAAAAAAATTTATTACCATCCAAACAAGAGTCATGGCATATAAGATTATGATACAGGTCATTATATCATTTTGACATTTCAACGGTTTTTTTTTTCCTTATTTTGAATTTCGATATTATAAATTATAATTTAAAACTTTCAATTTATTTAAATATTTAAAAATATAATTTAATTAATAAAAACAAATATTTTAATATTTTTTTTCATTTATTAAATTATTATTATTATTGAGTCATGGCATATAAGATTATGATACAGGTCATTATATCATTTTGACATTTTAATAGTTTTTTTTTTTTTTATTTTGAATTTCGATATTATAAATTATAATTTAAAACTTTCCTTTTATTTAAATATTTAAAAATATAATTTAATTAATATAAACAAATATTTTAATATTTTTTCATTTATTAAATTATTAGTATTATTATTATTTATGGATATACTTATAAGAATATATTCATTATGAACTTACATTTTAGAATTGAATTTTGATAAAAAAAAATAACAACACTTCTCTTAACCACCTTAGTTACATTCAATTCACAAAATTATCTATAAATTTATAGTAATAAATAAAACTATTTTATAAAATATTTTAGTTAGATTTTAATTTAAAGTTTAAGTAAGTGATTTTACCTTCTTCTAATAAAGAATATTTATTGATTTAGTTTCTTTTTAGTATGTGTTAATAATTTTAATTAATAAAACATATAAATTTCAATTAACTATTTATGATAATAATGGTTAAAGTTTATTGAAATCAAAATTGGTATATCGAACCTTAAAAAAGTAAAGATTACTTAAACTCCTTTATAACCTTATTTCTACACTAAAAAAGAACTAAACATATTACAAAATTACCATAGTTTTTATGACATTCAAGGTTAGGAAGGTCAATTTTGTAACATATATTTTAAAATTGAGTTATAATTTGGATGTATGTAGGGTATTCTAGGAGAAAGTGGTTCTCATCTTCAATGCTCTTAGTGTCGCAACAATGACATATTCTTGCATCCCACATTATTTTTGCAATTGTCCAGTGCCCAATTTCACTATGTAGCTCATGGGAGTTGCTTTGTATTTTAAAAATGTTGGTTTTATTCTTTGTTTTAGTAAGAACTAAAAGATACTTTTGATCTCTTAGATCGGGGTTGACCACTTGTAATATTTTAGCTTCCTTTTTTTCCAACTCTGTATTGCACGACAAATTCTCTTTAATTTAGATGTAATAATATTTTTAATATTGTCGTTGTTCTACAAGATGACATCTTCTTATATCCATCAATGATTTAGCCAAGACTTAATGCCTTTATGCCATCGTCACTTTAGATGCGGGTAGTTATGGATGGAGTTAGAAACAATTTTGGGAAGCCTTTTGTCATCCATGTATTTATCTTGTTCTTATACATTAATATCTAACCATGGTCGTGCTCTCAGTGGGGGATAAACTTGCTTCTATGAGGATAGTATAGGGTGTATTACTTTTGATGTTAAGATTATAGTCATAAAATTCTAATGTACCTGACCACCTTTGTTCCTGCTAGGGTGATTATTGTCTAGGAAAATCCTCTCTACAGACAGAGACAATCCCTCTAGCCCAGTGAGTGGGACTAGCAACCTACGTGACAATCTACAAGACACTTTCCTAAATTACAATCGAAATGAGAGAAAATGAAGATGGCCTACCTCGTTCCGATGCTATAACGTCCTCCTTTGTTGAAGACCTCAAATTGCTTACACTTTGGGCTTAGTCCTACTGCTCGCAGTGTTTGAATGCTCACACAAGAGATCAAAGACACAACAAAGAATACAAATAAAAATAGCATAATCGAAAGTAATCCACTTAATAGATCAAGGAGAATTAAGATAAATGATACATTAACACACACATTTATGGAAATTGAACCATTAGTTGCATATATTAATAGAATAAAGGAAGAAGCATACAACCAAGCCTTGATGTCAATAAGCTCTCCTTGAGTGAATGTCCAAGTCCAAGCTCAAGCTCTCCAAGCACTCCATCTCTAAGCCAAATGAGTAGCATGTAGGCACTATCTCAGCATAAGGGTGCAAATAGCCAAAGACCAACCATTTGGGAATGGGAAAATATGAGTATATAGACAGGGAAAGGGAGTTAGGATCTCTCCAAAGATAGGAGAGGGCCCTCATCTCAAGGAGGTAGCTCACAGGGATAAGACCAAAGGGCCAAATTGAGAGAACTCGACCTCATCCACATTGAACAACCCCTAGCTCATCATTCTGGAATCCTCTAGATCACAAAGCTTCTTGTCCTCATTGGGAAAAATTGCCTTTTATGGATAATCGTGGGTATCCAAGCCAAAAGCGCGTTGGTAGCATGAGGCTAGTGAAGTGTAGCTAGCGACCAACACGAGTTACCAATGTCAGGGGAGCGATGATCCTCAAATTAGGGTTTTAGAGCTCTTTTCTTCAGGGGAAGCTCAAGGAATTTTTCCATCAGTGTTTTCGCAAGGATCTGAGCTACATATCTAGATAAGTACACTACATGATTTCCATGTTTCAGGCACTTTGGGGTATGTCACAGGGAAGTGTGGGAGGTGTGACAAAATATTGTGTAACAGATGCCCCTTAAAGCATGAAGGCAGAATAGGGAGTGATGACTGAGATGCTTTATGAGCTTTTGCAAGGACGAGAACAAACACTGTCAGGAGACCTACAAATCAAGGACACATATGCATATACATATCTGATATCAAAACATGAATCCACGGTATGGACGCAACCATCCGAATAGTAAGGACTATGAAAAAGATCCATGGCATGGGCACATCCATCCGAATGAGAAGGATCATCTGTAAATCTAAAATTCAAGGGATGGAAGTAGTCACTCGATATAGAAGGATCATCATAAATGTAAAGTCCCGCGGTATGGTCACAACCATCCACATAGAAGAAACATGTGTACAATCATGAAAAATACATAACTCCATGCGGTCTGAGTCATATCAGACAAAACTCAGGGTCTTGCACTCCATCCCAACCCAATCAAAGTACGAATTCTAACATGTGAATGAATATGTTGAAATCAAATATGCTAGAAAACCACCTGATTATCGATAATGATGGACTATTAACAAGAACAAGAGAAACCACAAGTAATGAAAATGGTTCTCAAGGTACAACAATATAATCCATGAATGTGAAAATGAAGCTGAAGTCGAACACTCATGGAATCATCTGATCGAAGGCCAATGATGAAAACCTGTCGTCGGATGTGAAGAACTTGCCATTAAGGCATGCAAGATCTAAGGTACTGAAAGGGAGTCTCTAAGTCATCTTCCTGGATAATGAGCTGAAGTCGACAGGAAGTGACCCGTCAAAGGAGGGCCATGATGATTCCCCCATCATCGACACGAAACGAGGAATAAAGTGGAATGAAATGAGTAGGATCCAAGATTGTAGCAAAGAGTCAGACAATGTATAGGTAATAGATTGTAGATATGACTTCTCTTGAACATCAGTGACACAACTCCGGAGAGTGGTAGCATTTGACTCAACACAAGACCAAAGGTCATGATGATGAAATGGAATAGTTATATGAGAGGAAAAATGGATTACCCAAATCCGGAAGGACAAGTGACTGAGTGAAGATATCCCAAACCCGACACAAGAAACATATGAGTGTCATGTTCAAGAGCTACATGCTACTTATACAAGGGATGTTTCACTTTCATTTCCCCCCATTATTTCTAGCGAGTACCCCAATTATTTTTAATCACAATCTTGAAGGGGATAACATATGCTTGTCATATAAGTTCATTCTTCAAATGAATCCATCCTAGTAAGTTTTACGAGTCCTAGGAAGGAGAAACTTAGTCTCGTCATGGTGACAAGTCTTTTGTCGTAAAATTTTTTAATGAGCCAGATGGAAGGATAACTCGGTATATTTGTCATATTTAGAGAGTTTGAAAAAGAGTCGAAAAAGAAACTCCATCATGTCCCTTTTCGTAATTTGTCTCTCGAACCCGAAAAGGTAGAAAACAATATTCGAGAGAACCTCTTGACCATGTCGACCAAGGTGTACCTTTTTCGTAAATAGTCAATCTCAGCCTGAAAAAGGGGTAAACGTATACTGAGATGATGTCAATTCATTTAATTTAATGAGTTCGAAAAGATAAGTACTCGACGACCTTTTCATATTTTTAGGGTTAAAAAAGAGCTTAAATATGACTCCACCTGGAAGAACGAGTGGTATAAAAGGATAACAACTAGTTCCATTCATGATGGAATTGCTCAAAACATGTAAAGGTCAAGAGGCTGGCTAATAAGACCACTCATCGCAGATGTTCCCCAGGAAAGGGTAAAAAAACTAAATGAAAGTGTATGATTGGCCAAAGAGATGGTGACAATGGAATGAAATAACCAAGGCTCATCTAGAAAAAATCGGTCGATAAAAACGACAATCGTGAGAGGTAAAGTGGGAATGGTTTCATTTTTACACAAGCTTGAAACATGATAAGCTATGCTTGATTATACTTGAAGAAGGTTTCATTTTTCACAAGCTTGAAAAATGGGAAATTATGCTCGGGTTTGGTTTCATTTTTAAACAAGCTTGAAACAAAGATAAACTATGCTCGAGATGAGTTTGCATGCCCCCAGCATAATGACTCAATTCGAGGTACATGCCCCCCAAGATTCATTTCATTCACCTGAGTAGACTACTAGTTACTAATAGGTGGATGGAATGAAGTTTTACTTACGAGATCAAGTGGAAGACTTGACTGGGATTTTATGAGATCTAATCAAAGACTTGAATTGGAAGGGGATTTGTTTAGTTTTTTAATGAGCTTGAAACAAGAAAAGAACCATGCTCATGACACATTGTTTCATTTTTTACCAAGCTTGACATGGGAAAAGAAATTTTCTCATGGATACCTATTTCATTTTTTAATGAGGTTGACATAGTAAAATAACTATCCTCATATCCCTTGTTTAGTTTTTTAAGGAGCTTGACACAAGACAAGGAACTTGGCTCCAGACCCTTGATCACAGACCAAAAGAGGCCATGACTTCCAGGAGGTTCTCATTAGAAGGGAGAATAACACTCTGGAAGGGATACATGTCCAGGGATCCAAATGAAAAATCAAGCTCCAATGCCCCCAGTACATGGTGTACTACATCACCCATTAGATCATCAGTAGATGTGGGCATGGAACAGGTGGCCATGTAATTCAACTGTGCTGGGGGTGATACTTCTTACATATGAGAACCATTTAGGGATGATGGTTGATTGGGAGTTGATTCAGGACCATTGAATGTAAGTTGATCAATGATCACAATGCTTCCTTCATGCCGGAAACACATCACTCGAAAGAGAGAAGAAACAAGATCTCCCATGACATAAACATAGTCACGGCTAAGGAGTAGATTAAAATCTAAAGGGCCTTGGAAAACCACCACATCTATATAGACAGTCTTTCCTCCCAAAGTATTAGGTAACTTAGGAAGGATTCCTAATGGTTGACTGGTTCCTCTGTTAAAAGCTGATAGATTCTGGGTGACGGGGACAAGCTAAGAAGAACCTAAAGCTTGCCAAGTAGTTGAGGATAGAATGCTAACATATGTGTCCTCGTCTATAATTGTTCTAGGTATGACCATATGGTAAGCTTGTACTATAACCTGGAAAGGAACATAAGATGGAAGATGATATCTTTCCAGTCGACTTCAATCAAAATAAGTGACCAAACTACTTGGAGGGGGTGTCGTAGGAATGGGAGAGCTACTCTCTTGCTCTATGGGAACAAAAGAACTGATCTCATGCACCTCGAGAACAGGAGGATTTCCCTCCAGTTCATTCGAAACTGAAGAAACCAGAAGAACCTAAGTAGTATGAGGTTCACTCTCTACCAGAAAGGTACGGTTAACTAAAGGTGGAACCAAGTCTACCATTTTCTCGACCAATGGTTGGTCGAGAACGGACTCACGAGACTCACTTTCAGAGAGAGCGGGGTTGACCAAAGATGGATTTTGATCAATCACTTGATCAACTAGCGAAGGATCAAGGGAAAGCTTCTGATAACCAACCGGAAGATGAGGCTGGGAAGTAGTAAGGTTTTCCAACTCTTTGGAAGCTTCATCCATAAGAGGAAAAAGGTGAATGGGATGATTACCTTCACACAACTTACAAGGAAATTTGACTTTTCCCTTTTTCCCATGGACCTTATTATTACTAGTTGAGGGTTTGTCACCAACATGAACTCTAGAGGCTGATGAAAAAGGTCGATGTGAACCTGTGGACCACACTTCTAAGACCTTAGGAATACCAGGACAATTCTGAAGAAGGTGGTCACCCTTACATAACATGCAAGGGAATTTTACTTTCTAGGGCTGGTTGGAAGATTTTTCTACATTAGTTGCATCCATAGCAATGGCTTCTTGGTTTCCCCCTTACTTATTTTGCTTATTCTTCTTCATCCTCTTCTTCTTATTCTTCTTAGCTTCCCGATTACTAGAATCCATACTTTCACCAGGCGAACAGGAAGAATGAGGTGAAGAAATAGGTGAAGAAGGTGAGGGGTCAAATTTAGGATCAACATGAGGTTGATTGTTAGGCCCATACACTACTAGTGTAACCCCTTATTGTTATTAGTACACCCCCCTTATTATATTGTTGTACCCATGTAATCCCCATATTGTTACTATTGTGCCCCATAGAAGCCCACTATTGTTATTATTGTGCCCTTACATTATTATTGTTATGTCAGCTCTAATTATATTATAACCCCATAGACTCCTATATATAGAAAGCAGGTCTTTTCATTTTAATCATCGAAGAATTGTTCATTTATGTAATGTAAAGGAGGTTTCCCCCCCGAAGAGGCTGAATTTTAAGGCGTTGATCTATCTTTTCTATCTTTTCTTGAGCTGGTTTCATAACATTTGGTATAAGAGCTTTGGATTCTAGGGTTTCGCTGCTCCAAACAGGTCATCGTGGCATTTTCGCTATAACTTTTTTTCTACGACGTTTCAGAAGCTAAAAAAAAAACCCATTTGAGAAGAAATTGCACTGAATCTCGGGTCCAAATTTCAGATATTTTCGCGCTATATTTGCGGAGATATGATCTGAGGAACTTGGTCTTTTTGCAGACTCCTGAATTACATTCCAAACAGGTGACCTGGGGAAAATCGTCATAACTTTCTCTCTGAGCATCGGATTGAAATTTCGTAAGAAGGTATAGAAAGAGGATAGACTGTAGTTTCTTGTATATCGTTTTCAGAGCCAAAGGTCGAAACAAGGACATGTGGCACGTCGTACAATTTTGCTCTACTGAACTAGTCTATAATCAGGTCACTGTGGGAGATTTGACATAACTCTTCCTTGGAGAATCCAATTGGGATCAGATTGGTGGCAATGGAAAGAGGACACAGAGAGCTACCACAAGTTGCAATTTTAGAACTTAAAGATCCGAGAGTACAGAGTTACAGTCATTTCAATATCGAGCTCCTAAAATCAAGAAAAAGCAAGATGAGGAAGTTTGATGGCAAGGATCTAGTAAATTGGATACTTCAGATGGAGCAATATTTTGATCTACATGGTGTACCACTATTACAAAAGGTATGTATTGCATCTTCATATTTAGAACCAGATCAATTTTTATGGTATAAAGGGCTTTTTTCTCGTAAACAACTTGTTACGTGGTCAATTTTCACGGAGGAAATGATAGCACATTATGAGGATACAAAGAGCAACACCTTCTTTAGAGCAACACCACAACAATTGGAAAGAGTAAAAGGGCTTTGTTACAAAGTGGAAAGTATAATTACAACAACAAGGAAGTCTACCCCTCAGAACTATAATAATGGAAGTGTTGTTTCTCCTAGCCTTCCACAACCTACAAGGGTTACACCACAACAATTGGAAGAAAAAGAGAAAAAGGGCTTTGTTACAATTGTGATAGCAAAAGCAGTAAAGGTCATAAGTGTGTTGAGAAGAAATTATTTTACATAGAGTATGAAGAGGAGGAAGAAAATGATCAACAAAAATCAAAAGAAGAGGATATACACAAGGACCCAACTCCAGAGAAAGAAGAAATGAATCCGACCATATCTTGTAAAGCATTGGCAAGAATTACCACTCTTTAAACTCTTAAGATAGAAGGAAATATCAAGGAGAAAAGGGTTCAAGAAGTGAAAGATCACATCAAGAAAGAAGAAATGAATCCAACCATATCTTGTATTTCATTGGTCGGAATTACCACTCCTCAAACTATCAAGATAGAAGGACATACGAAGAAGAAAAAGGTTCAAGCAGTGAAAGATCACATCGAGCATCAACAACAAGTTCTCCAACTTTTAAAGGATAACACCACTTTGGTGCAGAATCGAATGAAACAACATGTAGATCAACATCGCAGTGAAATTTTTTTTGATGTAGGTGATTGGGTATTTTTACAGCTACATCCCAAGAAAGCTATTTATGAGAAGGAAATGTTGGTAATACTACATGCACTTAAGAAATGGCGACCTTACCTAATGGGAAGACACTTCAAGAAATTTTTTGTTGCAAATGCACTCTCAAGAAAGGATAAGGATGTGGAAGCATTGTTTTGTGCTATTTCTATTATCCAACCAGATTGGATAAATGAAGCAAGGGATGAATGGAATAAGGACGAAGAAGTATGGCCACTCATTCAAAAATTGCAGAAGATCCCAATTCAAACGATATTGCCAGAACTTGAAGAGGAAGGAAAAATCATATTGGAACCTGGAGCAGTCACAGAAACAAGAACCCGACAGCTACGAAATCAATCAATTTCAGAGTATCTCATCAAGTGGAAGAACTTACATGCTGAAGATTCCACATGGGAGGACAATAATTTTATACAGAAGCATCAAGAACTACTCAAGCATTGAGGACAACACTTTTTGAAGGAGAGGGGCATGTTAGGCCCATACACTACTAGTGTAACCCCTTATTGTTATTAGTACACCCCCCTTATTATGTTGTTGTACCCATGTAATCCCCATATTGTTACTATTGTGCCCCATAGAAGCCCACTATTGTTATTATTGTGCCCTTACATTATTATTGTTATGTTGGCTCTAATTATATTATAACCCCATAGACTCCTATATATAGAAAGGAGGTCTTTTCATTTGAATCATCGAATAATTGTTCATTTATGTAATGTAAAGGAGGTTGCCCCCTCGAAGAGGCTGAATTCTAAGGCGTTGATCTATCTTTTCTATCTTTTCTTGAGTTGGTTTCATAACATTGATGTTGTTCAAGTGGAGGAGAACTCAGTTGAAAAGCATTTTGGACACTCAGAATCACCGAGGCCGAAAATAACCAAACTGGCAGACCAATGGTCAATCCAGGAAGGGACAACGTTGCCATATAAGGAGCGCCAGTATTTCCAAAAGAAGGAAAAGGACCAGGATTCCAGTCAGGGGGGTTTCCTTGGTTGGTAGACCCGGGAAATGTGGCCATTGGTATCAACATAAGATCTACTAAGGAGTATTTACATAGGAAGGATGTTTTTCTGTGGTTAATTAATTTTAGAAATTAACAACAAATAAATCGAAAAGGGGTAACTAGGAAAAAGGGTTTACCAAGTATCCGTGAACCGCAACATACACCTTAGCCAAAACCAAGGACTTAACGTATGATGACCAATCTCCCCGAATGTTGTGTTCAGTGTATCTTGTTTACAAGGAGGCACACTCAATTACCTATGGCTAAAAGATAGTAACCTAGCGGGGTCTCCCAATATATACTCAATGGTACAGGGAGCACAAGTCTGTGTTAGCACTATCTAACACATAACCATTCGGTGAGAGTGTTCCCATAAACTTTCCATACTGAAGTGCCTCCTATATACCTGAAAGTATTGGAGAAATTTTGATATACATCCATACTAGAACGAGATTTCACCCCCGGGATACAATGTAGGAAGTTAACGATAGTTTCTATGTTTAAAGACATCGGAACACGTCTCTAGCCTAGATCTCTAGATATTTGCGTTAAGTTCCAAATGCTCCTTAGGTTAATTGAGGTTAATTTTAATGTTAATCTTCAATTATGTTTTAGTTTTGGGCTCAAAATGATGTCACCTGAATCCCTAAGATGCAACTATATGAGAAAAAGGAAAAGTTTCCTCTTCAATGAAAGCTAGACTAACCAAAGGAAGAAACTCAATCAATAATGCATAAAACAACATGCCTTCCACTAACTTTCACTTTTGTCTTCCAAACACAATGCCAAAAGTAAAAATGATTTTCACTTTTCACTATCCTAAATGCAAATTTTTCGAAAGCAAAATGATTTTACTTTACAAAGATGCACTTATATGAATTATGCTTTTCTTTTCGTTTTGAATGATTTGATGCACCTAATACAATTTTTAGCTTTCAATCACTGAAAAATGTGATCTATTTTCAATGATGAATCTCAAAAAATAACTTTTCAATGCAACTAATCTAATGCATTTTCACGAAAAGTAAATTTTGAAAAACAAGCTAAAACAAATGCACAATGATGTTTTCAATGATTTCCACAGAAAACAACACTCAATCAATTAGCAAAACCAGCATCTCAATGACACCAACAAGCAACAAGCAATGACCAATTGACCAGAAACCCTAGAACTCAGTCAGATTTCACTTCGAAGCCAATGAGACAAATTTTGCAAATTAATCAAGACAATCAATCAAAGAACTGACAAATCCAAGCATACAGGATGGGAAAAGACCTCAGGGGCCAAGACACATTAGATTCTAAGGCAGAAACCCTAAAAATTCACACATTCAAGGATCAATGCTACTTTATATACCCAAACCCATGATGATTGGGTTATCAGCACTACTTTTCATAGCAAAACCCGCGCTGGTCAGGGTCATCAGCACTACTTTATATAGCAAAAGTAGTGATGATTTTCAGCATGAGAAAATAGTGAAGAAAATTGTTTTTAGCGCGACTATAAAGGTAAAAAAAAGCACTGCCAATGTGAGTGTCACTAGTAAAACTTGCGCTACGTGAGGAATATGGGAAAAAAATACTTCAAGTATCACTCCAGAATTAGCACTCTAAGGCATCAATCATTAACTATATAAACCCAGACTTATGCATGCAAGCCAAGAAATCGATGGTTGGTCAAACTAGTCGAAGGATCAGATCAAAGAAATGGATGGAAAAGTTATAGCTTCCCCATTGGAGTCACCAATATTTTGTCTAAGCAAATCCTCTCTGTGGACAAAAACGATCCCTCTAGCCCAATGAGTGGGACTAGCAACCTATGTGACAATCTACAAGACACTTTCCTATATCACAGTCAAAATGATAGAAGAGGAAGATGGCCTACCTCGTTCTGATGCTATAACGTCCTCCTTTGTTGAAGACCTCAAATCACTTGCACTTCGTGCTCAGTCATACTGCTCAAAGCATTTGAATGCTTGCACAAGAGATCAAAGACACAACAAAGCACACAAATACAAATAGGATAATCGAAAGTAATCCACTTAACAGATCAAGGAGCATTAATATAAATGATGCATTAACACACACATTTATGGAAAGTGAACCAACAATTGTATATATTAATATAATAAAAGAGGAAGCATACAACCAAGTCTTGATGTTATAAGCTCTCCTTGAGTGAATGTCCAAGTCCAAGCTCAAGCTCTTCAAGCACTCCATCTCTAAGCCAAATGAGTAGCATGTAGGCACTATCTCAGCATAAGGGTGCAAATAACCAAAGACCAAACATTTGGGCATGGGAAAAGATGACTACATAGGTAGGGAAAGGGAGTTAGGATCTCTCCAAAGATAGGAGAAGGCCCTCATCTCAAGGAGGTAGCTCATAGGGATAAGACCAAAGGGCCAAGTTGAGAGAACTCGACCTCATCCACGTCGAACAACCTCCAGCTCATTGTTCTGGAAGCCTCTAGATCATGAAGCTTCTTGTCCTCATTGGGAAAAAATTCCTTTTAGGGATCATCGTGGGTATCCAAGCCAAAAGTGCGCTGGCAACACGAGGCTAGTGAAGTGCAGCTAGCGACCAGCATGGGTTGCCAATGTCAGGGGAGCGATGATCCTCAAATTAGGGTTTTAGAGCTCTTTTCTTCAAGGGAAGCTCAAGGAATTTTTCCATCAGTGTTTTAGGGAGGATCTGAGCTGCATATCTGGATAAGTACACTGCATGATTGCCATGTTTCGGGAACTTCGGGGTATGTCACAGGGAAGTGCGGGAGGTGTGACAAAATACTGTGTAACAGTGATTGGGTACTAGGAAATTACCTAATTTCCCTCTAAATTCACCATATCAAAGCACATTATAATAAAAATAAAAATATGCATTACAAATGATGCCAACCATACTTTGATCTATATGATATATAGACACAAAGTTTCATTTAAATCAAGCATGTAGAGTAATATACATGATCATAGCCTTATAATTTATAGTATTAAAACATTCCAACATGTCATTTAACATAAAATAGGAATAAAGGACTAATCTTTTAAAATCCACTGACTAGTTGTATACCCTAGACGTTTCTTCTAGTCATAGAATCCACTATTGCAACTCTCACTATAATGGGTTACCCTCGAGTTGAGGCTATGTCTCCACAAGGGAAAATGCTTACTTAAATCTAGATATGGCACATGACCAGTGCCAAACATGGTTAAGTCCATGGTACCAAACCCCAAAAACACTCCAACTTATAGCCCCTCATTCCCCATCAAATCGCTCAACATAAGGTAGTGTGCCCCCTTCTCTACCTCTATAATCCCTCAATTTTCTCCACTACCCTTCTAGGGATTTAACACAGGCGATCAAGAAGTCTCATGGACCTATGGATATAAGAGCTCCAACTTCCCTCATGGGTGTCCATGTACTAACTAGGCTCCAACCTATGGCTCCAACCTTCCCCAAGGAAATCGAAGGAGAATTAAACTCGTACTTAGACCCACCCAAGATCCTTAGGGTATAGTTACTAGAGACTCTCTAGCGCTCCTTAGAGAAAGCTCAATGATCACACTGATAATGTAGTATATTGAATGGTAGGAGGACAATTTTATATCCACGACGCCCTTTGAACATGGAATCCATGTAGGCCCCCTTCTCCCTTTATTTAAACTTTGAATAATATCTCCCTATGGTCTAGGAGGTTAAATTATAATGCATTTTAATATTACCCCACTTAACCTTTTTGGGCTTCAGATACATTATCCCACTTTACCTTTATAACTTAAGTTAGGAATACATAATATTTTCTTTGCTTCACCCTTTGGCTAAGGCCTCTAACCCCCTCACCTTCCCCTCTCATGGAGTCCTATCCCCCCATACTCTCTTTGTCATTTGGTTTGCAATCATGGTGTTAGTTTATTAATTTTAGTGTGTTTACATATTACATTTTCTAGGCTTATTGGCCTTTTTGCATATAATCTCTTGTTGTAGCTACTACAACCACCCTCCAAATTTTTTCCCATCCTTTGATTTTGGAGCCTTCCTTCTGTCCACAAGAGATTATCTTCTATTGTTGCCAAGTATTCATGCTATGATAAAGAATTGTCTTTTTAGGCTTTGCTTGTGATGAACTGTTCCTGGCTTGATATCTTTCAAACACAAGCTAACTCTTGACTTGACTTGCAACATTGTCGGTCTTGCCTTCAGAAACTATGCAATCTTGGAAGGCAGGCCAACCTTATCTCCAGAAACTGCGCAGATCTTCTTGGCAGGATAGCTTTGACCATAAAAACTATGCAATTCTGGATGGCAGCCCAACCTTGATGATGGAAATTGTGTAAAGCATCCCTTGAGCTCAAAAACTGCGCAATGCACTGAGTCAAGAAGTTGTCCAGTCCTCTGGAATTTCACAATCCTTCTTGGTAGTGTGCATGCAAGTTTCCTGAAAAGGAAAAAAAGAAAAAAGAAAAAAGAATCCCTAGAAAATAGGGAATCACTAATTAATTTCTCGAAGGTGGCACACTTACTATTTTTTGAAACTTTCCGCCTAGTGTCACTTTTTCGTTGATTTTAGGCATGCATGTCATAAACCCCAATCAGTCTAGATATATATAATGGATGCCCCTAAAGCTCATTTGTACATTTGATCTTGGATCTCTAACATTCCCAAGGAGATCAAGGAGCCTTTGGTGGAGTTTGTGGCACTTTTTCGAGTGAGGTTTTCTTTTGTCGTCATTTGTCGCTTTTCTTTTGTTTGACTTCTATGAGTGTTGTTTTGCTTGCTTCTTTTCATGGTTGTTAGCTTTTTAATGTATATTAGCTTACAAGTGTTGGTTCGGTCTTTCGTTTTCCTTTTACATCTGTCGCATTATTTTTCTTGTTTTTCCCATTAGTGGTCGTCGTTTCGGCGAATCTCCATGAATTTTTGTTTTTCCTTTTCCATGTTGATATTCCACACTTTTTTTGCACCAATATATCCATACTTAGTCGGATCTACACTGTAAACTTACACCATCACTAAGATCTGCTTATTTCCCACACTCTTACCGGGCAGATCTACTCATCCCTAGGTCAGTGTTTGCCTTATCTAGCTAGGCATTGCACAAGTCCAAGGCTCAAGTTGTCTAATTGGCCTCTGAGATTGTGCAATGCACAATACTTGGTTGGCCCAACCGCGCACTGAGAAATTCCAGGGATCAAGTCCATCCCTTTTCCATTGATACTGTGCAATACACAGTCTCCACCTCAGTCTACCTAAGCAGAACTGTGCATTGTGTAGTCTCTAGCCTCATGTTGCACCACTGGCTGCTAAAAGTATGCAATGCACAGTTCAAGAAACTAATCTCCCTCCACCTCAAAAATTGCACAATTTTCCTCATCAGTCCATGTGGTTGTTTCTTGATCTTGCTTTGTAAGTTGATTTGCTGAAGCTAATTTATGTCTGTCATGAGTGCTTTTTCCTCCCACGGGTATTGCAGGTGTTGATCATTTCTCTTCATCAGTCACTGACATCATGGAACCAAAGAAATTTTCTTCAAAGGATACAATAGAGAGAAACACCAAGGAGGTAGATAAGAGTATGTCAGTTTACTCAGACAGTCAACTGTTTGTAGAAAATGAATCATAATATATCATATGGAAGAAGGTGACTGAAACTTTTTCAGCAAGAACCTTCAAAGCAGATCTAGAAGATCAACAGGTGTATGTCAATGTCCAACAGTCAGGCCTACATAGGATTTCATGCAGATATCCAGCTTTTCCATGCACATACATTGTGTTGGCATTATGACACAGGATTGGCACTATGGAACAGGTGTTGTCCTTGATGGCAACTCACTCAAAGGGAAAATCACAGTTCAGGCTCTTAGAATGAAAGAAAATGAGGTATACGCAGGTTACTCTTAACAAAATCGTGTATACATGTGGGTGTACCGACCAAAAGGCGCGTATACGTATGCATGCACTTTCATGCAAAGAAAAGCACGTACATGTGGGAAAAATTATGGTTGGTCCATGGTATTTGGTCCGACATATTTGAACCTATGGTTTTGGTCCTTGGTATTGCATCCAAGGTGTTGAACCCAGGTATTGAGTCCTTAGTATTGGATCTCTATGGTTTTGGACCATGGTTTGAGTAAGGCCTATGTCTATAAAAGGGAAGGAGATCATTTGGCAAGGGCATGAACTGAAGCATCGAATATCTTATGAAGAGCAAGATCTAGAATACTGTCATTGGGTTATGGTGCATAGCTAGATCTGAATCAAGGGGGAACCTAAGTGCAAGGAGAAGGATAAGTTCTATTGATGGGTCAAGATCTTAAGGCAATTTGAAGAGAAATATGTACGCAGGTTTAACACAGCAGAGGCGTGTATACATGCTGGTTAGATAACTTAAAACAGCGTATACGCAGGTTGGTCTTGATACAGAAGCGTATGCATGTAGGTTCCACATATTGAAGTAGTGTATATCTCATGAAATATGTTTTAGCTACTTCTGTTTATTGCTGCAGTGTTCTGGGTTCAGGATTGGTGTTTGGTTACTGGTACTGTTTTCTGGTTACAACATTTTGAGAAGTTATTGGTTGATTCAGTATTTGTTTGTACAAAGGAGTTTGGTTAATGCAGATATACTTGATGATTGATTGATATTCATGGATCGAGTCTGAAAATTTATGAAACATGGTCCCTGGAAGAAAAGAGAAGGTTGTAGCCTTCTGTAGGTTAGCACCTATGTACTAGTACCTCAGCTAGTACAAGAGAAAAGGGGGTTGTAGCTCCCTTCTAGGAGAAGCTGGAGAACGAGAGAAGGTTGTAGCCTTCTGTAGGCAGCAGCCTGCGTACTGGTATAAGACTGCACTGGTACAGAAACATTGTAAAAAGAAGTTTCTAATTGAAAGAAGATAGAGACGAATTGCAGCAGGTGGTTTTCACCCACATTGGGTTTCCACCTTATATCTTGTGTTCTTATGTGTGATTGTCTGTTCTGTTTTACTCTTTCTAGTTACTGTTCATATGGTTTGATGCACATATTAATTATCAACATCTAAAGAATAATTTAAATTACAAGTCTGCTTATATACGTTTGTTTCCTTAACTGAAGTTACGTACATACGCGATATTTACTAACTAAAGTAGCATATGCAAATCTGATTGTGAAATGAAAAATAATTGACCTAATAATACTGATTCACGCCCCCCCCCCCTCTCAGTATTATTTCCAACAATTGGTATTAGAGCAGGTACTTCAGAAGAAGCTTGATCACTTGAAGGAAGATCTATCATCATGAGCAACTACGAAAAGGAAGCATCAATCAGGCCACCAATTTTTTATGGGAGCAACTTCGTTTATTGGAAGGTAAGAATCACTGCCTATCTTCAATCTCTGGGTACAGAAGTTTGGGATATTGTGGAAACAGGATACACATTTCCATCAGCAACTCCTACAGATACAGCTGGTAAGAAGCAGTATGAAACAAATGCAAAGGCTGTCAATACTCTATTAGGGAGCCTATCTCAATCAGAATTCGTCAAGGTTATGCAGCTCAAAACCGCAAAAGAAATATGGGACAAGATTGTTCTGAGCTATGAAGGAGATGAACAGGTAAAACGAGCAAAACTACAAACTCTCAGAATTCAATATGAAAATCTCAGAATGCACAATGATGAAAGCGTGGCTAACTATTTCCCATGTATGAAAAACTTGGGTGAAGAAATAAAAGAAGTTGTTTTGGTTGAAAAGGTTTTAAGATCTTTGTCTCCTAAGTTTGATTCAAAAGTATCTACCATAGAAGAAAAACATAATCTACAGAGCATTACCATGTCATAGCTGCACATAATTCTAACTACTTACGAAATGAGAAAAGGGGGACCATCAGACAGGAGAGAAGCTGCATTCAAAGCCTCAGGAAAAGGAGATTACAATGAGTCAGGACATATGTCAGAAGAAGAGTAAGAATCAAATTTTGTCAAGAACCTTCAACAGGGAACTGGAAGATTCAGAGGTAAGCTACCTTTCAAATGCTTTGCTTGTGGAAGAGTTGGTCATTATGCTGCCAAGTGTCCTCATAAAGATAAACTTGACAAAGGTAAGGAACCAGTTAGATGGAATAGAAAACAGAATGTAAGTAAGAAGAGTTATTATACACATGAAGACAGTGATGGATATTCAAATAGTGATGAAGATGAACAACGTAATGATTATAGACTTTTGATGGCTTTTGAAGATGATGATTTCTTGGATGCTATAGATGAAGAAGGTCTCTATGAAGAAATTTCTAAACTCAAAATTTGTTTAGAGGAAAAGAATATGATTATAGATACTCTGACATTCCAACTTGCTGAAAGAGAAAAACACAATGAAAAGTTAGAATGTGAAATTGTGAGACTTAGGAAAGATATTGAGAAATCAAAAGCTCTTAATCTTAGATTTGCTAAGGGATCTGAAACTTTAGATGAGATCATCAAAGTGTAGCGTTCTCCTCTAATCAAGACAGGTCTTGGATATACTGAAAAAGCATCTCAAGCACAGAAGCAAGCATAGAAGCTATCCACCTCCAAAATTTATCTTGATGCCGCAAGAAAAAGTGAACAGGTTGACAATCGACAGCAAAAGCATAATGCAGATCACCAAGTAAATCAGGGACAATTTGCTTCAAGAATGAACAAATATTACCAAGTAAATCGGGGGCAATCTACTTCAAGGATGAACAGAAGATTCAACCAACCACAGGTAAATCATTCTCAATTTGACTCAAGAATGGATGTCAATGGAAACTACAATCATTTGGCTGGTAGGTTTGATAATCGCAGAAATTTCTTCAATGGCCAATGTTTCTCTTGTCATAACTTTGGTCACAAAGCTGCTCAATGTGTTGCCTACAAGACCATCATGATTAGAGAAGCTCAAAAACAAAGGAGTATGACTGGGATCATGAAAAGGACCTACAATAACTTTTCTGCTCTTGAGAATGAAGTAGAATGTTCTATTTGTAACAACTTCGGTCATGAAGATTCTGAATGCAAGAGTAGGTTTCGGAAAAAAACTCAGAAGGAGCAGGTTTCATTGAATTCTAAAACATGGAGAAAGAAAGAATCGCAACCAGAAAGATGTGGGATAGCCTTAAATGCGAAAGGACAGGAAAATCAGTGGTAGATCGACAGTGGATGCTCGAAACATATGGTAGGTGATAAAGAAAAACTTCAGTCATATAGTGCCTTAGAAAAGGAAAAGAAGGTCTCATTTGGAAATGACAACCCTGCACTCATAAAAGGTAAAGGTTCTGTGTTTTTGAAAGAAAAGGTCAAGGCTGGAAATGTTATGTATGTTGATGGCTTAAAGCATAATCTATTGAGTGTTAGTCAAATGTGTGATCAAGGAAATGAAGTAATATTTCGATCAAACGGATCCATTGTTCGTGAGCTTGATACAGGGGAGACAGTAATCAAAGGCATAAGAACTCCAAATAATTTGTACATACTCAAGGGAGGACAACAAAAATGCTATTTAAGCAAGAATGATGAACATTGGCTATGGCACAGAAGATTGGGGCATCTAAGCTTCTCTCAGATAAGGAAAGGATGCAAATATCAGGCAGTTCGTGATCTCCCTGACATCAGAATTCCAGACAATACAATATGCAAATCATGTCAGTTTGGTAAGCAAACCAGAACTAATTTCCCTGAGAAGGATCAGCTAGCAGGCCACTTGAACTTGTCCATACCGATGTATGTAGTCCATCTAGGAAAAGGTCACCTCGAGGAGAAGAATACTTTATATTGTTCATTGACGACTTTTCCAGGATGTGTTGGTTAGGACTTATGAAGCATAAAGACGAAGCTTTCGAAAAGTTCAAAGCATTCAAAGCCTTGGTTGAAAACGAATCAGATCGCAGAATCAAATGCCTCAGGTCTGATAGAGGAGGGGAATTTACCTCGGATGAATTTTTCAATTTTTGTGAAGAACATGGAATAAGAAGGGAATTCTCTACTGCAAGGACCCCTTAGCAAAATGGAGTGGTGGAAAGGATGAACAGAACGGTTCAACAAATGGCTCGTGCTATGCTTGATGAGTCTGGAACTCCCGCAACCTTTTGGGGTGAAGCCACATTTGCTGCAGTTACTATTCTCAATAAGACAAACGTCCGGGTAAACAACACTCAGACTCCTCATGAACTTTGGTATGGTAAGACTCCCACAGTTAAATACTTCAAAATTTTTGGAAGCAAATGCTACATCAAAAAGACTGATGAAAACCTTGGCAAGTTTGAACCTAGAGTAGATGAAGGCATTCTTCTTGGTTACTCTCCTCACAGCAAAGCATATAAGTGTTACAATAAAAGACTTGGAAAAATTGTTGAAAGTATTGATGTAGTGGTTGATGAAGAAGGAAACACTCCTAGGCAAGTACAATCTGAAGATTTCGAAGATGATGAAGATTATCCTTCAACATCAAATCAGATTCATGATGAAGAAGAAACCCATGAGGCACCAGAAGAACAGATAAGAATAGAAGAAAATACTCCATCCAGGTACGTTCAGAAGAATCATCCAGAAACTCAAATTTTGGGGCAGAAAGAAGCAGGTGTGCAAACAAGGAGAACCATTTCAGAAGCTTCAAGCTATCTAGCATTGCTCTCCTCTACTGAACCACAAAATGTAAGAGAGGCATGCAAAGATGAATGCTGGGTCAAGGCCATGGAGGAAGAACTTGAGCAGATTGAAAAGAATAACACTTGGGAGTTGGTTCCTAGACCAAAAGATAAGAATGTCATAGGAACAAAATGGATATTCAAAAATAAGCTAAATGAAAATGGAGATGTGATTAGAAGCAAGGCCAGACTTGTTTGTAAAGGGTATGCTCAACAAGAAGGTATAGACTTTGAAGAAACTTTTGGACTAGTTTCTAGACTTGAGGCCATAAGAATGTTCCTTGCTCTTTCTAGCTTTCAGAAGTTCAAAGTATTTCAAATGGATGTGAAGTCTGCCTTCCTGAATGGAGACTTGGATGAAGAAGTATATATTGAACAACTAGATGGGTTTATTCTTAGAAATGATCCAAAACTTGTATGTAGACTCAAAAAGGCTCTCTATGGCATTAAACAGGCTCCAAGGGCTTGGTATTATCGGTTGGATAAGTACCTCCATCAACAAGGTTTTATAAAAGGATCAACAGATAGCAATCTATATATGAAGATTGACAATGATAAGTTGCTAATACATGTTGTGTATGTGGATGATATCATCTTTGGTAGCAATGAAGAAGACATGAGTCAAAATTTTGCCTTGGTGATGCAGAAAGAGTTTGAAATGTCCATGCTTGGTGAGCTCACATATTTTATTGGTTTACAAGTCTAACAAAACAAAAACGACATTTTTCTATCACAAACCAAGTATCTCAAACAGATCTTGAAGAAATATGGGATGGAGGATTCGAAACCAGTGTGTACCCCTATGGTTATAGGATGCAGCCTCAGCGCAAATGATGAATCAACAACAATACATCAACCAGCCTATAGATCCATGATTGGTAGTCTGCTCTATCTAACAGGTACCCGACCAGACATTATGCATGCAGTAGGAATAGTTGGAAGGTTTCAGGCAAATCCAAAGGAAACTCATCTTCAGGCAGTTAAGAGAATTTTCAAGTATCTTCAAGGAACTCAAAACTATGGCTTATGGTATCCTAGAGATACAGATCTCACACTTCATGCATATACAGATGCAGATTGGGCAGGAAGCGTGGATGATAGAAAAAGCACTAGTGGTGGTGCATTCTTTATGGGTCCTAGATTAGTATCTTGGTTCAGCAAGAAACAGAGTTCAATTGCATTATCTACAGCTAAAGCAGAATATGTAGCTGCTGCATCTTGCTGCACACAACTCCTTTGGATGATGCAAACATTGCAAGACCTACAAATCACTTGTACTCCACCTATCTCCATTTTTTGTGATAATACAAGTGCAATTAGTATTTCAAACAATCCTGTTATGCATTCAAAGACTAAGCACATACCTATCAAGTATCATTTTCTCCAGGAACAAGTGCTTGAACAAAAGGTTAAATTGGAGTATGTTCCCTCTAAGGAACAAGTTGCTAACATACTCACCAAACCACTGCCTAGGGAGACATTTGAATATCTCAAATAGAAGCTGGGGGTAGTCGATGCATCATCTTGTTGTTGAATCTTGTCTGTTTTAGAGAAAAGTGGTTGTACGCGAGTTTCATGAGGAGGATCCGCATACATATGCCGGTTTATGAAGATACAGTCGCGTATATGTTGCTTTAAAGAAAAACAGTGGGCCAGCTTCAGGATGAAAAGAGTCTGATATAGGTCTGGCAGAGACCATTTGGCACAGGCTCAGGGGGAGCATATACTCTTCTAATAATGCATTGTTGGCATTATCTTAGAAGATCTTGGTTTACATTCACAGTTATTTTAATTTCAGGTGGAACAGGTGCATGAGGAAGAGCTTGGTTGTTGGTCTAAATGATGATTGATGATTAACAGATGCTAGTCTTGTTATAGATATTTCGTCTCTATGTCATGTACTTCTTTTCTTATCAAGGTCATGTAACGGCCTATCTTGGTTTCCCCACTATGCTTGGGATGGATGAAGTAATGTTCTTGTTCTTATCATATGTAAATTCTTGGTGTATCCCCACTTGGTTGGGTAGATGAGTCAGTCCCCACTTGGTTGGGAGATGGATGTATGTATGAGTCTTTGGTGATAGGAAGGTCATTTATAATGTATAAAGTCATGTTTCTTTTGTAGACCATCTTCTTGCAGACCTTGCCTACAGTCAGGGGGAGCTTGGACAGCACAGCGAACAGAGATTTCAACATGTATTCAAGGGGAGCATAACCCTTTGCCCTTGATGTCAAAGGGGGAGAATGATTTTGAGTGACTTGGGGTTGCCATCAAGTCCAAAGGGGGAGTTTGTTGGCATTATGACATAGGATTGACACTATGGCATAGGTGTTGTCCTTGATGGCAACTCACTCAAAGGGCAGATCACAGTTCAGGTTCTCAGAATGAAAGAAAATGAGGTATACGTAGGTTACTCTTAACAAAATATCATATACACGCAGGTGTACCGATCAAAAGGCGCGTATACGTATGCACGCACTTTCATGCAAAGAAAAGCACGTACATGTGGGAAAACTTATGGTTGGTCCATGGTATTTAGTCTGACATATTTGAACCTATGGTTTTGGTCCTTGGTATTGCATCCAAGGTGTTGAACCCAAGTATTGAGTCCCTAGTATTGGATCTCTATGGTTTTGGACCATGGTTTGAGTAAGGCCTATGTCTATAAAAGGGAAGGAGATCATTTGGCAAGGGCATGAACTAAAGCATTGAATATCTTATGAAGAGCAAGATCTAGAATACTGTCATTGGGTTATGGTGCATAACTAGATCTGAATCAAGGAGGAACCTGAGCGCAAGGAGAAGGATAAGTTCTATTGATGGGTCAAGATCTTAAGGCGATTTGAAGAGGAATCTGTACGCAAGTTTAACACAACAGAGGCACGTATACACGCTGGTTAGATAACTTAAAACAGCATATATGCCGGTTGGTCTTGATACAGAAGCGTATGCACGCAAGTTCCACATATTGAAGTAGCATATATCTCATGAAATATGTTTTAGCTGCTTCTGTTTATTGCTGCAGTGTTCTGGGTTCAAGATTGGTGTTTGGTTACTGGTACTGTTTTCTGTTTACAGCATTTTGAGAAGTTATTGGTTGATTCAGTATTTGTTTGTACAAAGGAGTTTGGTTAATGCAGATATACTTGATGATTGATTGATATTCATGGATCCAGTCTAAAAATTTATGAAACGTGGTCCTTGGAAGAAAAGAGAAGGTTGTAGCCTTCTGTAGGTCAGCACCTACGTACTAGTACCTCAGCTAGTACAAGAGCAAAGGGGGTTGTAGCTCCCTTCTAGGAGAAGCTAGAGAATGAGAGAAGGTTGTGGCCTTCTGCAGGTAGCAGCCTGCGTACTGGTATAAGACTGCACCGGTACAGAAACATTGTAAAAAGAAGTTTCTAATTGAAAGAAGATAGAGACAAATTGCAGCAGGTGGTTTTCACCCACATTGGGTTTCCACCTTATATCTTGTGTTCTTATGTGTGATTTCCTGTTCTGTTTTACTCTTCATTGTTATTATTCATATGGTTTGATGCACAGATTAATGATCAACATCTGAAGAATAATTTAAATTACAAGTCTTCTTATATACACTTGTTTCCTTAACTAAAGTTGCGTACATACGCGGTATTTACTAACTGAAGTAGCGTATGCAAATCTAATTGTGAAATGAAAAATAATTGACCTGATAATACTGATTCACCCCCCCCTCTTAGTATTATTTCCAATACATTGTCAGCTAGATACTATCCCATACATATCCAAAGACTATGAGTCTCAATAGTGCCAGCAGATAGAGGCTTTCTTCTTTTCTGACAAAAGACTATCATCTCATGTACCATTTTCTTGAGCCAGAATCACTCATGGATCGTACTTCTATGCGAAACAAGCTACTTGAGCACCAAGGATCTTGTTAAAAGCTAGGTGAAAGAGCCAACAAAGTTTCGTCAGACACCCACCAACACCTACAAGACAAAATGTCTCAAGAGAGCCTATCATCTCTTGATAGTTTTATGTTGTAGAATCTATGACCAACAGAGCACCGAGAGCTTTCTTGAAGGGTGGGAATTCTTACTAAACCAGGTTGTGAATGAAGGCAAACCATTCAGTTGGTCAGATATGTTTGCTCAACAAATGTGGATCCATTTATCTAATTCCCTTAGTCCCCCCAAGGGCGGGCAAGCCATATTTTACATGTATTCCCATTTACTGGATGCAATCTGCACACACAATTCATTCCCTAGCATGAATTGGACTTGGACACCACAAGAGCTTGTTGTGTATATTTATTGCAAGATTCTTTTAGAGTGCAGCCACAAAGGAGTAATGGAGAAGCTAAGTGATCACTTCCTCATTCTATTGTACAATCTGATCTTTAAGGAAGAGCCAACTTGCATGTCACATGGGGAAATAGAAGTAGTGTTTGAGATAACGAATTGGTTTGCCTCATTGGATGGCACTTTCCTCAAGGTGCTTGATAGACAAAAGTATCTGCATATTTTACTGAGGTATGCCACCGATAAGTTAGTCATGAAAGAAGTTGTGTATCATATCTCCACATGGTTGTCAGCAACATTGTACAGGAAGAAGAAAGAACCTTGGCCAACTCTTCCCATGCAAATTGGATTGTATGAGATCAAGAATTTGAAAGTCGCAGATACTGAAGGAAAGGAGATAAAAAAGTTTGCACTCGGTACTCTAGACTTCAATCCATATGATCCCCAAAATTTTTGTAGAGACCATTGTGCGAGGATTCATTTCTAGTGGCTAAGCAAGACCTTTCACTAGATGGAGGAGGAACCATGGAAGAATTGTTACAATGCCTCCAAGTCCCACGAGCCGGTCAGTTTTGCAGCAACTTCACAGGTTGCTCCATAGAAGGAAATCACTCTAGAGGTAGCACCAATGGAAGAGCACAAACCACTGTGCAAGAAAGGAAAGAGGAAGGTTGTGCACAGTTTAGGGGGGAGTGAAGCTGCAATATGAAAGCAGATCCAGTCATAGTTAAAGCAACCACAATAATGGATAAGAAGAGGAAATAGGGGTGCAGGAAGTAGAATGGAAGTAGAGGTAAGAATGAGAGAAAAAGAGATTGGAGGAAGAAAGGTAGAAGAAAGAAGAAGAATAAAGGAGAAAATTAATAGCAGAAGAAACAACGTGAAGATAATTTGAAGAAAAAGGGAAGAAATGACATCTAGAGGAGGAGAAAAAACATATGTAGGATAGGGAGCTCACTTAAGAGATTGAAGAATTGATTGAGATCCAAGACATGGAGGAGGAACTTTAGCTGCAAAACCAAGATGTTGATTTGATGCCATGTACACAACAGGTCACCATTCAGTCTCCCCATCCTTCGGTAGAGCAAGCTCCAAGAGAGGAAGAGGAAATTGTTCCTCTCGATGACATTCTGGTTATGGACATGTACGATCTAACTTATGACGAGCTTCAAAAAAGGATTGTACAAGTAAGGAAGAAACATTTTCCAAACGAACTCGCATCTCCCGCATTCATCAGAGAAAGGGTGATCGTGACAGACACCAGAAGAAATCCAGGTGCCATTTTCCAACCAACTTGGCCTTCCTAGGTGCTACAAAGTCAATAACAGACTACCTGATGACTGAGAATAAATAATTGTCAAAAAACTTGCAGGATGCTAGGCAAGAGGTTGAATAGATCTAAGTAGAGTTACAAAACATATCTCCCACATAGGTATATCTGGAAGAACTTAATGCAACGATACTCGGTGAAGTATCAACACTGGGAGAGACCATGTAGAGCCTTTATGAGGAGATTGTTATCGTGCATAAGATAGTTCTCCACTTGCATGAGTTGCAACAAAAATGTAAAGATTATGTCAAAACTCTCAAGTTTGTGCAATCAAATATTGATGTTGTGTATGAATGGTTAATGCAATACAAAGGGGCACTGTTTGAATTAGGATAGAAAAAAAGGTAAGAGGAAGAGTTAGAGAAAGAAAAATTTCAGATGCTTATCTAGAATAACAAACAATTCGCTTCATTCATTGCCAACACTTAGGGATCATATGCACGATTGTAAAACAACCTGGACTTCTTGGTGAAATTGCACGAGATCCCATCAGTTGGCTCACTCTTGGAGACCAAACGTAGGAATCAGGTCAAACAGGAGATTGAAGAATACTTGGAGTAGTTGAGACAGATCACCATTAAGGAATATTTTGAAGTAAATAGAGAGAATATGCAAAAGTACATTGGTGGACTTGTTCAAATCAATACAATGTTTCTCCTGCTCAAGAAGGAAACAAAAATCGGTTCCAAATCAACGTACCTGGATGCCATGGAGGCCAGATTCCACTTCTAGCCTGACACCATCACACCATTTGGGGATTTCATCGTGCAGCACAAATCTTGGCACTGTTAGGTAACTGAGAAAAATCAAGTGGAAGTTGCTAAGTTGGAGTTTCCCCAAACTCAAGCTTAACTATTTTGTCTTATTAGATTGTCTAGTTGGCTCTAACCAATTTTGTCTTATATGGTTACAAGTGTATTATAATATTCTTTTGTAATTAATTTTCAAGTGGAATTCCAAGTGTCAATATTGGAATGTGAAGAGTCATGATGTAATGAATGTAAAAAGTAATCTTGTAAAGAAGTTGAAGAGTCATGAGGGAATTCCAAGAGTCGCAAGGGGAAGTGAATAGTCACCCCTTTTGTTATAAATAGACCCTGATAACTCAAGTAAAGGGATTTCAGGAGCCAAGCTTTTGGATAGGTTTTTAGCTTAGAATCAGGAGCTTACGAGTTTGTGAGAGCCTTGGATTCTCTGTAGCATAGAGGGAGTATCTTTCTTTGGAGGAGCAGATGTTAAACTCATGTTCTACTATTGGGGCTAGTGGTTCATCAATGGTATAGGTATGATTGGAAGTTTCACTTAATAAAATCTTAGAGCAAGCATGTTTTCATGCATATGTTGTGAATATAGTAAGAATATTCTTGTTATGTTTGCAATGTATGTTATTTAACTTACACTTATGCTGATGAACTATTTCATTTGCATTGGTACGAATCTTGTTGAATGCATGTTGTTGTATAATTCCATCATTGTTAACTTGTGAACTATTTTTCAGATTAGCTTGTGATGTCTTTATGCTCGTGTGTTCCTTCCAAACTGGGTACAATTATAGGATTATAAGGGACTCACTCATTTTCCCTTCGTGTGTTAGAACCTTCATGCATTTCACTTGACTTTCCATAGTCACACACTTTTTCCCACCAAAGTCACCATACACCACTCTATGTATTATTGCAACCAAGGCGCATCATTAAATCCCACTACATCGACAATCGCATCGTAGTCTGGATGGGACTCCTACACCAAACGGTGTGAGGTCTAATTGTGACTTCATATCAGGGAGATCTCCTGAATGTTGACGGGTCCAGTACCGTCAAAAAATCTCCAACCTAAATGAAATAGGCACTCTAGCCTAAACATATATATACACTGACCCATAGGCCCAACACAATTATACAAATAGACACATTGGTCTCAAATAACTTGGCTAATCAACCCTAGTATAATGTGCACATATATTTATAATTCAGGGACTAAGTTGAGGGTATTACATTCTCCCCCCTATTATTTATGCATTGTCCTTAGTGCATGTAGATACATGTATAATCAAAACTTACAAATAAGTACAACTACTAGTAATGCATGGCATCCTCATGCTCCTATTTTGCTTCTTCAAGGTTGAAACCAAGTTATTGAACTTATACTAGACTAATGTCTTTGTTTTGGAGCACCTTGATCTCCTTATCCACTACAAGAACAAGTGGGTCCTAGAAGTCTTATTCATGCCCCACCTTTACGAAAAATAAAATTCGGCATTATCATCATCATACCTATAAAACAATGGAATAAAACAATTAGTGCTTCATTACTCTAGAGTAGCAATATCGGTGTAGGAGCTAAGAAATATTTTGCAAAACCAATATATTAAGATATATGTTTCCATATTTTTTTATGCAATATGGTTTTAAACTTGAATGGAGTACCCTCCTGAAAGAAATTTAAATATCCTATCTTATCCTCCTCATAGAATCGAGCCTCTCCCCCATTGAGTGCACACAATGGTTAGGTACTTAATGTACAAGAACAAGATAATCAACATGGATGACAAGAGGTTCTCAAAAATTTCTTCCAACTCCAACCATAACTACCAACATCTCAAGTGAGGATGGCATCAAGACATCTTGGCTAAATCATTGGGGAATACAAGAAGCTAGCATCGTATAGGATAATGACAATTTTAAAATATATTACATCTAGATTTAAAGAGAATTTGTCATGTAATAAAGAGTTAGAAATTAAAATGAAACAAAGATGTTACAAGGAGGTTGTGAACCCTAATCTAAAAGATCAAAAGTATCTTTTAGTTCTGATTAACACAAAGAAGAAAACTAACATTGCTAAATACAAACCAACTCTCATGATCCACATAACAAAATTGGGCATTGGACAATTCCCAAAACACTGTGGGATGAAAAATCTATCACCTATGTGACAATAAGAGGGTTGATCCAAAATGGATTCAGCATAGCCTCCAGATAAAAAGTCTTCAAATATAGGTGAAAGTAGGATTATGTTGAAGTGATCGTTAATATGAAGCCAATGGTGCAAACAATGTGTAAATCCGAGTTCAAATGAAGAAATTAGAGCCAATTAAAGATTAGGTAAAAAAGTCAATGCCTACGTCAGCAGGACATGTGGCAACCCGGGAAAGAGTCACAAGTTCTTGATGATGTCAGCACAAAAGGTGATGTGGCAGTCTGTGATTGGTTCATACCACATGCGATGGGATCAGCGAACAAGGGCAGAGATCGTTCGATCAAAGGAGATCGACGCATATCGCGTCGAAACATGCAAGCAGGTTATCCTGGAAAACGAACGCGATGAGATTATGAAAAAGAAGTTAAACTCCTTTGAGTTTTGGCAGAGAAGCAGTAAGTGGTTTATCATGTGCCTTCAAGGCAAGAAACTATTTTTCATAAATCTACACGATTCCACTCAACGGTCGGCACGTAGCATCTTGAAACCACTTTTTCGTGTGCCTTCAGAGAATTAGCAGACATGCTAGTTGGAGCGCGAGATCGTGTGACAGCCATCGGATTCCACAGGACAGGTCGACGGTGCAGGTTGTCTGGATTAATTGATGAGTGGGACGTGATAGCCATTAGATTGTTTGATCTCGATATCAGTGTCGAGAAAAGGTCGGATGGTTGGGGTCCACCCCGCGCCTGTTGGTCCTTTGGTTTATATTTTGTTTCTATTATAAATGTATTATTCCATGTTTATTGCAGTTTGTAACTATACGTGGTATATAAATACCATAACATAGAAAAGTTGACAAAGAGTGTGTTGTGAACCATTCCAGGGGGTCTGGAGGTCAGAGTGACCAAGTACAGTCGAGTGTATACTCATTTCGACTCGAAGATTCGAGCTGAACACAGCGGTGAGATCCATTTTCATGGTTGAGACTCTGTTTTTGAGCTCACACCTGTAACAACTATTTGAAGACATAATAAAGAGGTCAGCACTGGAAGCTAAAGGACTAGGAGACATAGCCAGGAAGTCTGGTGAACTCCTTTATCAATTTTGGTTGTGTTGATGTGTTTGATTGTGTTTTATAATTGTTTAAGTGTTTATGTTATTTGAAATCTTATCGATCCATTGCACTAAGTAACATAGGCAACTTCACACATAGTCTGTAATACCTTTTTCAATATCAGATCAAGTGGTATCAGAGCTTAAGGTTTTTAAGGTTTGACAAGTTTGTGTGGAGATTTGAATGCTTACTAGGTTGAGGCTTGCACAAGGTGAAGGTGAACTTGTTAATGTGAATCCGGAGATTGGAAGGGTCTTTTCACGAAGAAGGATGGCGGATGAAACTTCACTTGGGTCAGAAGCCCAGTTCTTGGATAGTTTCATGACGATACTTGCAATGGTGGAAGAGATGTATAATGAGTTTAAAAGGGGCAAAGGTGAAGGTACTTCATCACCTAGACCAGACAAAGGAGCAGAGGAACCTTTTCTTTTTATCCCTCCAGGTAAATAAGATAAAGGAAAAGGAGAAAATCCTCCTCCATCTCCTCCATCATCACCACCATCATCATCATCATCGTCTTCTTCTCATAAAACTAGTTCTTCTAAGAAGAAGAAAAAGAAATCCTCTTTGATCAAATTAGATGTAAAATTTGATTTTCCAATTTATGATGGAGAGATTAATGCTGAAAATCTTGATAAATGGATAAGGAAAATTGATGTATATTGCAGGGTGCAGAAAGTTGATTCAAAAAGAAAGAAGATCCAGCTTGCTAGCCTTTGAGTTGGAGGAACCACACTTGTATGGTGGGAAGGCAAGACACAAGAAGATCTCCAAAAACATGGTAAAATCATTTCAACTTGGAATGAATTTGTTTCTGCCATTAAAAAGAAATTTTATCCTTTGGCTTATATGCAACAAGCAATGATGAGTTGGAAAACACTACGTCAACTAAAAGGTCAAAGTGTTCAGATTTATACTCAGGAATTTCGTAAGAGAGCTTTAACATTAGGCATATCATTGGACTCACCAGAGGCATTGTTAAAATATATAGGTGGTCCTCATAGTTATTTGAAGCATACTATACTTATGTTTAATCCCACTAGCTTAGATGATGTATCAGTTCAAGCAACTCATCTAGAGGCTAGAGGTAAAAATGTAACCCCAGATGTTTGGAAATCATTCAAATATATTGAGAACAAGAATAAAGGCAAGAAGAAATTGAAATGGAAGGAGAGGAGAACAAACATTGTGAAGAAGGATAAACCTTCATGCACTCATTGTAAGAAGGAAGGACACAATGAGGCACACTGCCGGTCTTTGCATCCAGAATTGAAGCCTAAGAAGTTTGGGAGTAAAGAACGAAATATTGTTGCTGCTATTCAAAAGGACTTGGGATCAGACTCAGGTGACGAATTAATGGTTACAACTGCAGGTATAAAAGGTAAAAATTCTAAAGCATCTACAAGTAATTCTTCACATTCTGTTGATAATGAAAGTAATGAGAGGAAAAGAAATGAGCTATTTCATATTAGAGTCATTTCCAAGCACACTAAAATTGATACTTTATTTGATAGTGGGTCACAAGTTAATTTGATTTCTGAAACAATTGTAAAGAAGTTGGGTCTAGAAACAAAACCTCATAAAAATCCATATCCATTAGGTTGGGTGTGTGATAAAACAAAACTACAAGTCATGAAACAATGTAAACTTTGTTTTGCTATTGGGTCAACGTTTGTAGATGAGGTTGAGTTAGACATAGTCCCATTGGACATATGTGGAATTGTATTAGGAAGTCCATACTTGTACGATAGAAAAGCTATCTTCTATCGAGCTGAAAATAAGTATCAACTCACTAAGGATGGAATTGAATATATTGTAAGGGCTCATAAATTCAAAGATAACTTCTCTCTCATAAATTCAGGATAGATGAAAATAATTGTAAATTAAAGTAAGAAATTTTTACTAATGATTGTAAAAGCAAAGGATCTTGATAAATCCAATGCATTCCAAGGCTATAATCCTAAACAGAAAGCAGATCTAGTTAAAGTTGTTTCCGATTATGATATTTTGTTTCAAGAGCCTAAAGGGCTTCCACCCAAGCAAGAGATAGCACATGAAATTTATTTGCAACAAGATGCTCCACTACCTAACATTGGAATGTACAGGTTATCAGCTCTAGAGAATGCAGAGATAAAGAAGCAGGTACAAGAGTTGCTCGATAAAGGGTTTATTTGACCAAGCACATCACCGTGCAGATAACCTATTGTGTTAGTGCAAAATAAAGACGGTTCGTGGAGAATGTGCATTGACTTTAGAGAACTAAATAAAATCACAACAAAGAATCATTATCCTCTTCCTCGTATTGATGATTTATTAGATCAATTAAAAGATGCAGTTTACTTCTCTAAATTAGACTTGCGAAGTGACTACCATCAGATCAGAGTTGCAGAACATGATGTATGGAAAACTGCTTTCAAGACAAAGAAAGGACTTTATGAATGGTTGGTTATGCCTTTTGGCTTAACTAACACTCCTGCTATGTTTATGCGAGTCATGAATGATGTATTTAGACCATTTATTGATGATTTTGTAATAGTCTATTTAGATGATATTCTTGTTTTTAGTAGGACATGGGATGAACATGTAAAGCATGTAAAGCATATTTTAGATGTTTTAAAAAGAGAAAATATCTATGTGAAATTGTCAAAATGTGAATTTGGCAAAACATCTTTGAATTATTTGGGTTATATTGTAGGGGGTGGTGAATTGAAGATAGATCCCTCTAAGGTCAAAGTCATTGTAAATTGGCCTAAACCCAATACTGCTACAGAAGTTAGAAGTTTCTTAGGGGAAACACAATATTGGAGAAAGTTTATTGCTAACTTTTATTTGATTGCAACTCCTTTACATGCTTTGACAAGTGTGAAATAGGTATTTCAGTGGGGAGGCAAACAACAGAAATCCTTCGATACATTTAAAGGAAGGATCAGTACAGTGCCAGTAATAGCATTGCCAGATCTTCAACATCCATTTGAGATCGAAACAGATGCAAGTGAATATGCCATGGGGGCAGTTTTGATGCAGCACAAAAAGCCTATATGCTTTCATTCTGAGACGTAGTTAACTATCCTACATATGATAAAGAATTGTATGCATTAGTTCAGAGTGTTAAAAAGTGGAAACATTACATAATGGGTAAAGAAAAAATCATACACACAGATCATCAACCACTTCAATATTTACACTCACAAACTAAATTGCAACAATCAAGACATTACAGGTGGATGGGTTTTCTACAACAATTTCATCTTGTTATCAGATATAAGAAGGGCATACATAATAAGGTTGCAGACATGTTATCAAGACCAATTATAAATGCATCCACAATACTTAAGCATAATTCAGTAATTCATGAAAGTTACATTGAACAATATGCTCAAGATACAGATTTTAAGGATGTATATGCAACTTTAAGTCATGGCAAGCAGGTAGAAGAATTGGATTATTATATAAAGGACAAACTCTTATATCATTTGGGAAAGTTATGCATTCCACAAACTGAAAGAGTTAACATAATTCGAGAAGCACATACTTCTCTCATATCAGGTCATTTTGGTGTAAGTAAAACAGTTGCACAATTACAAAGGTTCTGTTATTGGCCACGAATGAATGAGACAATTTCTAGATATATTAAAGGATGTACTATGTGTGCTACAAGCAAGCCAAGTAATAGAAAATTAGGCTTGTATACTCCACTTCCAATTCCTTCTCGTCCTTGGGAAAGTGTTTCCATGGATTTTGTTGGGGGATTGCCAAAGTCTAGAAAGGGTCATGATTATTTGTATGTAGTTGTGGATAGGTTCAGTAAGATGTGTATTTTGACACCATGTAATAAACAGGTCACAACTGAACAAACTACAAAGTTGTTCTTTCAAAATGTATGGGTTCATTTTGGGTTACCCACTTCTATTGTATCTGATCAAGATTCTCGATTTGTTGGGAAATTTTGGTCAAGTCTATGGGAGTTAATGGACACAAAGTTAAAAAAGAGCACAACATTTCATCCACAAATAGATGGTCAAACAGAAGTGGTCAACATGACAGTAATACAGTTGCTTCGAGGATATTGCAGCAAGCATCCCAAACTTTGGGATGAGCATTTGTGTTATGTGCAACATGCTTACAACCATGCAAAACATTATTCTACTTAGAGATCTCCTTTTGAGACTTGTTTTGGTTTTATACCAAAGTCTCCCTTGGATTTTGTCTTTGGTAAAGACATAACAGTTGATGGACACAGTGATGTGGACAAAGCAACCAAGTTCATTAAACAAATCCAGGAAATTCACCAGGCAGTACAGGAACAACTATAAAGAAGCCAAGAAAAGTATAAGGTGCGACATGATAAGAATCGAGTTGAGCATAGTTTTCAAGTTGGTGATCAAGTCTGGTTGTACATTAGCAAAGAAAGACTGCAAGGGGAAGGTAAAAAGTTGAAACCAATTAGATACGATCCTTTCAAAATACTTGATAAAATTGGTGAAAATGCTTTTTGCCTAGATCTACCAGCTTATATGAAAATCTATTCAGCCATTAATGTTGAAAACTTGAGGTTGTATGAACCTTCATTGATTGAAGATCCTGAAGAGCAAGGTCAGCTACCTTCCATTGAGGATCTGTTGCCTGAGTATCTCAATGAGTTACAAGAGGACATAGTTCTTGACAGGAGGATAAGAACTTCGTGACGGGGGAATGTTGAGTATCTTCGAGTTGGAATCAAAGGTACAAATCCAAGTAAAGCACGATGGATAGAGATTGGAAGAGTGAAGGAACTTTATCCTCACTTACTTGATAGCTAAACCAACTTTTGGTGGACCAAAAGATTCCACTGGGGAGGAGTGATCCAAAATGGATTCAGCATAGCCTCCAGATCAAAAGTCTTCAAATATAGGTGAAAGTAGGATTACTTTTAAGTACTTGTTAATACAAAGCCAACGGTGCAAACACTGTGTAAATCTGAGTTCGGATGAAGAAACTAGAGCCAATTAAATATTAGGTCAAAAATTCAATGCCTACATCAACAAGACATGTGGAAACTCGGGAAAGAGTCACAGGTTCTTGATGATGTCAGCGCATAAGGTGATGTGGTAGTCTGTGATTGGTTCATACCACATGTGATGGGATCAACGAACAAGGGCAGAGATCGTTCGATTAAAGGAGATCGACGTATATCTCGTCGAAACATGAAAGCAGGTTATCCTGGAAAACAGACACGATGAGATTATGAAAAGAAGTTAAACTCCTTTGAGTTTTGGCAGAGAAGAGGTAAGTGGTTTATCGCGTGCCTTCAAGGTAGGAAAGTGTTTTTCAGAAATCTATGCGATTCCACTTAGCGGTCGACACGTAGCATCCTGAAACCACTTTCTCACGTGCCTTTGGAGAATAAGCAAACATGCTAGTTGGAGCGCGAGATTGCGCGACAGCCGTCGAATTCCATAGGACAGATCGATGGTGCAGGTTGTCCGAATTAATTGATGAGTGGGATGCGATAGCCGTTAGATTGCTTGATCTCTAGATCAGCGTCGGGAAAAGGCTGGACGGTCGGGGTCCATCCCACGCTCGTCGGTACTTTGGTTTATATTTTGTTTCTATTATAAACGTATTATTCTGCGTTTATTGCAGTTTATAACTATATGTGGTATATAAATACCATAGCATAGAAAAGTTGATAGAGAGTGTGTTGTGAATCGGTCCAGGGGGTTTGGAGGTCAGAGTGACCAAGTATGGTCGAGTGTATACTCGTTTCGACTCGAAGATTCAAGCTGAACACAACGGTGAGATCCATTTTCATGGTCGAGACTCTGTTTTTGAGCTCATACTTGTAACAACTATTTGAAGACATAATAAAGAGGTTAGCACTAGAAGCTAAAGGACCAGGAGACGTAGCTAGGAAGTCTGGTGAGCTCCTTTATCAATTTTGGTTGTTTTGATTTGTTTGATTGTGTTTTATAATTGTTTAAGTGTTTATGTTATTTGCAATCTTATCGATCCATTGCACTAAGTAATATAGGCAACTTCACACATAGTATGTAATACCTTTTTCAATATCAGATCAAGGGTTGAAGATGAAAATCAATTCTTCCTAGAGTTCCCTGTATATGCTCAATTTAGAACTCAATCTCAAAACTATCTGCCACAATATTGACCTTCATAACCTTCAAATTCATCAAAACTAGGTAACCTTGGAATGCTTCTTTTAATACCTTTTTAGTGAAGAACTAAGATTATAAAGGGATTTTAAGTAATCTTTACCTTCTTTAAGGTTCAAAAAGCCAATTATGATCTTAATGAATGTTAGTCATCATCATTATCATATATAATTAATTGAGATTTATATATTTTATTAATTAAAATCATTTACACATATTACAAAGGAAAAAAATAAATAATTATTTTTAATTATAAGAAGGTAAAACCACTTACATAAACTTTAATTCAAGGTTTAACTCAAACATTTTATGAAACAATTTTATTTATTAACATAAATCATGAATTATTTTGTTAATTGGATGTGACTCAAGTGGTTGAGAGAAATGTTGTTATCCTCTCCAATCAAATTCAATTCTTATAGATGACATTTTAAGCTCATAGTGAATATATCTTTTTTTTTTCAAAAAGAAAAGAACACACTTACTTTCATTGAAAATATAAATTACATTTACTTGGGTTTTCTCATATGTTTTCACCATTTACCACTAACCGTCCCTCATCACCTATGCCCTTATTCACACTAGGATATGTCATCTATCTCTTCTATCCTTCTCTATTTATCTCAATTTTCCAAATCATGCTTTCTCAAACAAAGACCTATTCTCTGTTCTTTCTAAGAGTCTCATAGGTCTACAAAAGAGTCTATAGATCAATAATTACATATAAAAAATATTTAAATCATCATTAAGATAGAAGTCTAATACTATCCTTCATATTTTGTTGTCCCCTGAACATTGAAAGAAACCTTTTTCAAAAACAGAAAACTTGATCATGCCCATATCACTACTGCATTTGTCTTTTGACAGACTATTTGCCAAGTGATTTTGTTCTCTGAAGATATGTGAAAAGGATATCCCCTTGAAAGTCTTAATCAACATTTTTATCCTCTTCATCCAGGTTTTTATCGTTGAAGACTCGAAAACTGATCTCATCTTGACCCACACAATAATCACTTTGGAGTCTACATATACATCAATATCGCCAATATCAAGCCATTTAACGCAAAATAATACTCCCCATAGTGCTAATATCTCTTCTCTATTTTTAGTTCCAACACCACTATACCAACTAAAATGAAAGTAATCTCCAGGCTTCAAAACTATAAGCCCAACTACCACATGCCTTAAAATATGAATCCCCAACAAAAAAACCTACAAGATATTTAGCCCAAATTTCCTTAAGTTGACAACTTCTTCTAAATATCTTCTCCTTATAGGACCTATCTCCCAAAAATATGTCAAGACCTTTAGGCAAGTACCCCTCACTTTTGAGGCAACTTGTCCAAAAATCCATGCATCCCTAGATCTTAATATGCCCCACATGATATAGAAAAGAAAAACTATGTAGTCTTTAAAATCCATGAACCATTGTGATAAACTATCCCTAAAGTAAGACCTATCCCAATTGGATATTAAATTAAGATATTGAAGGACTCTGAACAGAACAAAGACCGAAAATGGGCACACAACTTCCTGGATAATGAAAGCCTCTTTTAAGCATATTTTTCCATGTTAGTATCTTATTATGAACAACTATCTAGATGAAACACTTCAATTTCTGTGGGATTTCCCATTTACATGAATTTTGGAACCATAAGGATTTAGGGTCGATGCTACTACCTTTTGAAATGAATGAGTAGACATATTTGACCAAAATATGACTTCTAACAAAGCTTCTATCCCAAGTCATCATGTCCTCCTTGATCGTCGGCAGAATGTTTGCTAGACTCAACTGAATGGTTTACTCACACCATTCATTAGCTAAAGGGACCAAAATTCCTCTCTTGACATCTAACCATGTACAATGCACAACATAAATATGATTCAAGAAGAAGAGACCTTTGTCATGTAAATGACAAAGCAGAGGGATAGATAGAGAATGGTTACTGGCCAAACCTTTGATGCAAGCTATCCTAATCTCCACCTTGGATCCTAAGCCAACCTCCCATCTCAAATTAGCAAGTAGCCAATTTTTTGTCTTCATCATAATCCTCCAAGTGTGTGAAGCCACCTTTTTTTCCAAATCCCCTTCTTTGATATAACTCATCAACTATTTGTTTTTGAGATATTTGTATTTGATTATCTATTTCAAATTGTCTTTGCTACTCAGTGCCATCCATAGATTCTTAACTAGTAGTTCCATATTGAAACATTCAATATCTTTGATGCCCCATCCACCTGTGGCCACCTGTCTTGTTAGTTCCTCGAGGTGAACTAAGTGGATTTTTTTGTGTACTTCTAGGACCAAACCCACGTAAATTTAGAAATTATTGAGTTGATTATGTTGATAGTCTCTTTTGGCAGCTTATAAAGATGCATTCAGTAAATGGAAATGCTTTGAAGCACTGATTTAATCAAGGACAAGTTTCCCTCACAACAATAGCCATTTGTGAGACCATAGTGAATTTTTTTTCTCAAATTTCTTTATTATCCTATCCCAATCCTTTAGCTCATATTTATTCAATTTCAGAAAGAACCTCATATATCTAAACCCTCCATCCATTAGAATCAAATAAACTTTAAATATTTTGGTGATCTTCAATATCGATGCATTCTCGTGATTTGACGAGACCAGGGAAGACTTTCCCTTGCTCAAATATATTCCCAAAGCTTCCCCAAAGGTGGTAAGTAATTGATGAAATGTGCCATTATGAAATGGTGGATTTTCCAATCAATAGAACATCATCTGAAAATATTATGTGAGTTAGAATAATTTTTCTAGACATCCCACAACCAAAAATAATTCCCCTAGAATGAGCCTCCTTGGTCCTTCTACTTAATCCATAAATTAAAATTAGAATCAAAAGTAGTGATAGAGAACATCCCTATCTAATACCCCTAGATGCCTTGAAAAAATATGTCTGAAGCCCATTAATGATAACCACAAAGTTCATTGTCGAAATACACGCCATGATCCAATCAACTAACTTTTATCCAAATCCAATATTATGTAGGATCATCCTTAATAATTCCCAATCCACACTGTCTTATGCTTTGATCAAATATATCTTCATAAGACAAGCCTCCATCTACCAAGTTTTAATTGAATGAATTCATTCTTGAGTAATAACAACCACATCATGATGATCTAAAAATCCAAATTTCTTTGAGGAAATGTGCTTTGACAGATTAGATTTTATCTTGTTAGCTATGATTTTGGATATGATTTTATAAACAATGTTACAAAGAGAAATTGAAAGATAGTCGGGAAAAAGGAAAGCTTTGCCACCTTTGGGATTAGAGAAGTGAACAGGGCATTGATCGATCCTGAAATTTAACATAGGTGTTAATATTACTTAGCCATTGTAGAGAGTTCCTCAATCATTATATTCTCAAAATGAAGAAAGAGCTCCACTAATCATCCATATGGTCTTAAAATCTTATCCCTGGCTAGGGATTTTTGAACCTCTAAAACCTCTTCCTTTGTAATTAGCCTCCCCAAAAGATCATTTTCCTCCATAGTGACCATATTAGGAAATAAATTAATAATATCCTTCCTTTATCAAAATAATCACTGTCTCTTGCTCTACACAAAAATATGAAAAAGTGATTCACTTCCCTTTGTATATCCTTTTGAGAAGAAAAGGAATTACCCTCTCCATCCTTGATAAACAAAATAACATTTTATTTCCTTCTGAAAGGCACATGATATTGAAATAATTGAGTATTTTTATCTCCTTCCGCCAACCATGTTTCCCTACTCTTTAAGCATCCTTCCTCTTCTTGGACCTTTAGAATTTGATTCTTTATTTCTTCTAGTTCTAGTATCTTCTTTCTTGTGATGGAATAGAAATGTTCTAGATCATTCAGGTCATCCAGGGCCTTAATCAATTTTTCTTTCGATATGAATTCCCTAACCATAACCTTTTTCTTTTCCCTCACCCATAGCCTGACAACTTTCTTCAACATTTTAAGTTTTTGATTGAAAACATCCATATATGAAAACCCTCGACCAGTAGGATATTTTAGCCATGTGTCATGAACCATAACTTCAAATTATTTATGCTTTAACAAAAAATTGTTGAACTTGAATGGATATATTGTATCACAATTTACCAGGACCATTCCAGAAAAATCGGATCGTGGAAAAAAATATAGGAGTAAGTCCACGAAACCAAATTCCCCATACTACCAGCTAGAGTAGACAAAAAGTGATCCAATATTTTGGATATACCCTCTATCCTTGAGCAAACACTCATCCATGTAGGGATATTTGTAATACTGGCCTAATTTCCAATAATGACTTTTGAGCAAATAAATCCTTAAAATAATCCCCCAACTTGTCTTCCTTGCTTCTTTGACCCCATACCTCTTCCTTTTCCATTGTGAAATTGATGTCACCTGCTAGAATCAAAGAACTCAAGTCCATTAAACAACACACTTCAATTCAGTCTCAAAACCTCTTTCTATCATAGAAAGGAGCATAAATGTTAAGGAAATGAAGGTGCACATTTGACCCTTTCTGAAAGCCTGAAAAAATAATCCTGATAGTAGAATTCTAAACTTTGATATTAATGACTTTAGGATCCCACATGGTTGCCAATCCTACTGAGAGGCCAGAGGCACTGGTCGCATAAACATTCCAAAGAGGACAAGTTTTCAACAATAAATCTTGAGCCTTTTTGTAACAACACCCCCTACCCAATGCCCAAAGTAGGAGGTGGTCACTATGCAAACCTAATCTTCAAAGTACCATTATGAAAATGGGGTATACAAATTTTGACTTTTTCCAAATCCACTAAACTCAGAATAACCATCACCATTTTTTTGTCTTGTCAAGATGAATCCAATGATATAAAAGTTTGCCTCAATCCAACCTCCTGATTGAGAGATATTACCTCTCAAGCATATGGCCTTGCCTCGTCATCTAATTTTCATGTGGAAGTCAGCCATTGGCCTCTGTGATAGTCGAGCTCTTAGAAAAGTCAGGATCAACCTTCTCCACAACGCACACTTACACTTTTGTCCAGGCCCAACGCCTGACACCAGACCATTCTATTGGCATGTGCCAAGGTTTTCGTGGCCCCATGCCACATGGGTTCCACTGGCGCCAATAGAAAATGACCACGACTACTTAACCATCATGTAGGTCTTGGGATGATCCCCGCTCACTTCAATGGTGAAGTCATTGCACGAGGGTCCCAACAAGCCAACATGTGCATGGGTTATAAGTGGATTCACCCTTCAGGATGGAAATAAGGGAATACCTCCCATCGGAAGATTGATGACTTACATTAATATCAGGTGGTCAAGCACCTTTTTCCAAATCTACTGCACGCACCTCTTGGAAGCGGTTTCTAGTTCTAGAAAAACAATTATCGAATCTCTAAACATGCATACAACATGGTGGATTCCATATCTCTGGTCCTACCAATGCTAGAGCATCGTGTCATCCATATGCTTTCCCTCTCGATGCTCTGCTTGTTGCACTACCCTTAACTCCCAGGATTTCTGTGGCAGAATGACCTGTTAGGTGGGATTTCCTTCCCACCAATGAGCTATTTACATAAGTGTGGGTCTTTCCACGTACCCACCTTACATCATCCCAATCGAACTTTCCTAATGATTTCCTAAGAGCACACCTTTGTTAACCACTGGGCCTCATTGTCAGGATTACTTGTGAAGTGGTTCGCATAATCTCCTTTCCCTATTGGTCCACTACTCCACCATTGGGCTCGTACCTGAGCCCATGCCACATCACCCTGAATCCATTCATCCTGAAATTCCTCTACTTGCCCCTCTCTTTGTTTCTCCAGGCTAGAAGTTGTGGGATGACCTGTTTCTAGGTTTTCCCTACACCAATGGAAACACAATTGAGATTGGTAGCCAACATACATCATCCCATTGGGTCTATCCTAGTTATTTCCTCCACCACACTCCTCATAACTCCGGGTTCACTAAAATGGGTTGACATGTCAAGGGGTCCACCTCTAGCCAATAGCATAGCTACCCCACCGCATCTTGGCTAACATCATCCCATCAACCCTTTTATGATGAAAGCCAATTCTTCCAGGCTAGAGGCTCTGGGCGCATTGACCTGTGGTCATCACCTCCAACAAATAGTAAGACCGCGGGGCTTGCTTTTTAGCTAGCTCATCCTGACTGACATCATCCTGGTGGATCCCATTGATGCACAACACAAACCTCTGGGCCACATCATCATATCTTCATCCAATCGCGACACGGGAAAACTGGCAATGCAAATGAGAAACCTCCACTTTTAGGGTTCTTCTTAGCTAACAAATAAGGTTTCTTGAATTATCTTATAAGTTCAAGGCTCCACCCTTCCTGTGTTGCTTCAAGCTTGCACTGAACTCTGCCATGGCCCGATCATAGTGTAACAACTCCTAGTTGAATTTCCATGTAAAAAAAAATATAAGACCAAGGTCACAATGTTGAGTGTGTGCTATATTCTTTCCAAGGATTGAGGGTGGACTGAAATATGGTGGGTGGACCTACCCATGGTTTTGGGCATGATGGTTTTTTTCCCATGGTATTTTATATATCCAGACAAAGGAAATACGATTATATTCTAATCTAGGGTTAGTGGATTGGGGTTTATGAATGCTTCGACATACATATATAAGTATTATAACATTGAAAGGAATATAATGAAAAATTAATCTGGTAGTCTTGGGTTTTGGATCTAGGGGGAAATATTTGTGTATATTTGTTTTATGTTTTCGCCATTGTTTATTTTTCTGTTTGAATAATTCGTTTGCAGGTAATTTCTATACAGGGTTAAAAACTACACATAGGACACATATGCCAAGTTGAATGTTGGGAAAAAAATCCTAGTGGGTGTCACTTTCAGTTAATTAATAATGGAAATGGAAATTGGCAAAGGAAAAGATGCATTAATTGGCATTTATTTATGATATAATAGAAAATAGGGGAAAAGGAAAGTGAAAGGTCACAAATTTGCATGAGGGGGAAATTGAAGGAAAAATGAGGGAAAATCAAGAAATTAGAGGCCTCAATGATAAAATCAATTCTAAGGATCAGTTCATGGCTTTTGTGAGTTTAGGATTTTGTCAGTTCAGTCTTTGGCACTCTCATTCTATCTCTCTCTCTCTCTCTCTCATACTCTTGCACACTTATAGTTTCTTGGAGTGCTCTTGGAGGATTGTGGCATACTTTGGATTTAGAGAAAGAAGGAAAATGAAAATTAGGAAAGCACAAAAGGACAACGTGATCAACAACTACAATGGGTTTTCTTTGCAGGTACCAAGTTGCATGTATTATTTCCTTGCTAGTTTTGGCATGCATGTCATATGCATGTGGTTGTTTGATTATGATCTATCATTGGCATGGGGGATTTCCTGGATGGAAAATGTTTTTTCCTAGCCATTCCATTTCCTAGATAGCCATGGTGTCATGGGTTTTACCATTTGATTTTTTGATTGGTGTTCAGGTTCCTTATGGTTGGGGGTTGAGTTATTAGTTCCTAGAGCCTTTGTTGGACAAATGCTCTAGAAGCCCTAGAACAACTTGGGTTGAGTTGCTAGTCTTAGAAGCCTTGGTTGGAAAAATGCTTTAGAGCCCTTAGTGGGTTGAGTTACTAGTCCTAGAGCCTTGGTTGGACAAACACTCTGGATCCTTGTGACAACTGTGGGTTGAGTTACTAGTCCTGGTGTCAAGTTGGAAAAAAAACACTTGAGCCATAGACAACTTGGGTAGATACTGATCTGGTGATGGTTAGTGATGTATGATCATGAGGTGGAATCATTGGTTGAGGGTTGAAGTGGTTCAACCTTTGGAAGCCCTAGTTTGGTTTTGGTTGGTTTATTCCATGATATCCCACATTCATGCTTGGAATATGGCACAAGGGGGATTGGCTGAAGGAGAGATTGGGTTCAGCCCAATCTATGGTCAGGTGCTACATGGAAGTTCCTGATTTGGTTGGAATTTTCATATGCTAATAAGAGGCATTTTCTATTATGTTCTATGAGTGGTGATATTATGGCTGAGTTTCCATGGTTTATATGTTGGTTATTTACTGGTTTTTATGCTAGTTATATGTTGATTATATGATGTATATTGTCTATTCCTATTGACATGTTTGATGAATATATGAATGATTGATGAATGCATGGAGTAATAGATGTTATTAATGCCATTATGAGAGGGCATTAGACCTTCTTGGTGAATCTCACATAAGCATCATAACCCTATGTTCAGATATTCATTCATGACCTGTAGATTACATGTCTACCATATGTTTGACGAAAAGCCTAACATGGTTGGGCTTGGTTAGGTCAAGTTTTGTATTAGAGGCTTTGTCTTTGTTTGATTTATTGTTTTGGAAAGTATCACCAAGTTCTGGGAAGAGATATGGAGACTAGCCTTGAAAAGGTGGAAAATATTTCACGACTGCAGACACAGAACTAGGAATTTGGGACTACAACCGCTCCCTTGTAGGCTTATGCATGCGGCTAGAGGCCTATAGTCACATGGATGTAGGATTTTTCATGTGACTATGAGTTCAAGTCAGTGAAAAATAAATTTAACTTAGGGTTTGGGCACTTGGAGTGATTATTTAGCTCTTGGGGGTCTTGTAGCTCCTGAGGAAGGCTAGTAAAGTTTCAGTTTTTCGATTCCACTTCCTTAACTATACTTAGGAGGTTGAGTAATATCATAGTAACCCTTCATCACATATTTACCATGGTGGACCGGTGAACTTGGGTAACTATGAGAGGAGGTTGTTATAGAGTTGTATCAGAGCTAGGTTTCTATTCTGTTTGGGTGATATCCGATACCATAGAGTGGTATCAAAGCTCCCAGGTTCAACACTTGGAATGGATGGGTGGAATCTGTTTGTCATGTATGCATGTTAGTCATTTATGTGTTTTTTATACATGCATTGTGATGGTAATTGTTGTGGTCTTGTGTCATCATTATGTTGTTGGTATGTTATGATGTTGATATGTTGGATGAGATAGAGTAGGAGATGCAAATTATCAAGTGTTGTTGCAGCAGTGGACCTCAAGGTAAGAGTAAATTGTCATACAAGTTTGTATGTTGGGCATGTAGGTATGTTGGTTAATGGATGTTATACACATTAGGGTTATGTACATGCCTATCATTATATTGGTGTTGTGGTCACATGCATGATAGGTGTTAGCTAATTAGTTTGGTCATATGCACATGCATTAGTTAGTCATGCATGATAGTAACTTGTTGTTATATGCATTGCGCCATATGCATGAAGATTATGGTCATTGCATTAAGATATTGATGTTATATGTATCGTACTAATCTAGGTTGGCCTATGCAGATGGTCATGGTTATGATATTCAAGTATGAGATGATATACTTGTGATGTTGTGTCATACTAATTTGGACTAACTTGTGCAGATGTGATAGCCTCCCCTGAGATACATTGAGGTATGAGTTTGATTATATCGTCAATTTGGTTTATATAACATGTTATGTTTACAAGTTGTTTGAATGTTTAATTAGTTGCATGGTATAAGTATGTGTCTATAAGGTTTCATGAAGGAATGCTCTTGTTTTAAGATGGTTTCACTAACACAATATGTGCTGAGACAATTGATATGCACTTGAATGCTAGTGGGTGATAGTTGTAGTATTATGACTAATGACTATGAGTTGATTATGACATGGTTGTTAGAATTGGTAATTGTTGATTTCAAATTAATAGACATGATGTCTTGATCGTGTGACTGAAATGTGTGAACAATTGCAGGGGAACATTCTTGGTATTAGCATGACAAGGTAACAATTGATTTGTCTATATAGCTAACAACTAGGTCATGTGATAACAACTAATAAGACTCAATTGCAATAAGGTAAAAGTTAAGGGAAAGGAATTGGGTGAGAATTCCTTGGCTATGTTTGGAAACCACAATTCCAAATGAATGAGTGCTTTGCATATAAGAAGTCTTCTTAACCTTGATTTCGTTTGCAAATATGTGGATATGTGCTATATTCATGAACATGTATTTGAAAGGTATATTAGCTAGTTTCTAGTTATAGCTGGATTCGTCAAGGGAATTGGAGTCCCCTGAGATATGGCATGGATGTGTTCATCTACAAGGAAATGTTCTTGGCACAATAAGGTAAGATAATTGGTATTGTTGTCCCTTAAGAAACCAATTTCCTGGGTGTGTAGAAACTATGCTTAACACATTAATGTTTATAATTATTGTCACTTGTTTGTCACTTAATTGTATGTTGTATTCTCAAATGAAGGACATGAAAGACTTGATTTTTAACCCTTAACACTTAGGTGACATGAAAATATCATAATTCCATTTGATTGCTGAATATAAATGATGAATGAAGAAAGCTTGAAGAAGTTAGAGACAATATGTTGTTTTACATAGAATGTACTATCTATGACACTTGGAGAAGTTAAAGATAATATGCTGTCTTACACATAAACTACTATCTGTAACTTAGAAGAATTGCAGAGGTAGGAACTTCAAGTATAGGAGCGCTCTTTTAAGGGATTTTAACTTCATTTACATAAGCAAATAAAGACCTACAACTTCATTACCATACTTAAAGGAAGAAAACATATGATGACACATAACAAAGAAGTCACAAAATCATACCCAACAATGTGTGGAAAACTTCTGATTCTTTCATTAATCAATGGTTTTATCAAGAATACAGTGGCCTAGTCTCCAGGTTCTCCAAAGTTCGAACCCTTTCTCTGTAAATTTTCCTCTTTTTATACATTATGAGACAGTTGGTAATCACCAAAATTGTCAAACTACTTAACTATCTACTAACTGTCTAAAGTAAAAATCACTACAAAATATTACATTAGAGGGTAAAAGACACCTCATTCTCAAGAAAATAAAATAACAAGAAGTAACAGAATTTAGAATGGTTGTTCGCTGTTCAGATCTATGACTTGGCTGCTGATGAAGTTTCTCTGTAGATGTTCTGATAATGGTTAAATTGTTTTAACACAACAAATTGCATTTTGAGAAAATGCCATGCATGGACTTGAGCCCACATATGTATCGAGAGTGTTCCGATTCGCTGAAACACAAAGAAACTTGACCAATTACTGTTGCTTTTGGAATTTTAGTCGTTCGTCTCTAACTTTAGTTATTTTGCTAAAACAACGAAATCGGTTGATTTACGTGAAATATGGAAAATCATGGAACTGAAAAGGATTTAGACTGTGGTTCATAAAATTATCACGTCTGCCTGAGCTGTGCACAATCACCATCCGATCACCCAGTCAATGGATGGTTCGATCCTTCAGAATTCAACGAAACTTTAAACCCATTGAACAAAACCTTATTGTGTCCGTTTTTTCAACAACCCGACTTTTCGATGCGATATCCATCGGATCTCATCCCTTTTTATGGACGACTGCGATTGATCCAGACTTCAACGGATTAAACTGCATTTCATACACCATCACGTCCGATTTCTGAAATAAACTTCGTTCTAGTTACCCACGTGATTGTCGTTGGATCTGTTTCCTTGCAAGTGAACGACTCAAATCTTCTCGTGGGTTTCTCACATTCAAAAGCTGTCAATAAAATTAAATAAGTTATTTCTTTCAAATTTCCGCTTTTCCCTTTATTTCGCTACAACATAATATTTGATTTTTTCATTTTTGTAATAAAACTAAAAATAAAATTAAAAGGACAATGGATGCTACAACATCTGGCTCCACTTGGGGATAGTGCTTTTGCCACAGAAGCACTAAGAACCACAGATCAGTGCCTTCACCTCGGGCATGGAGTCACATATTTCTTAGCCAATTAAACTTCTATGGAATTTGTACAATGGATTCACTCCGATATCTACAATGACATGATGCTTATGCTTTAGAACTGGAAGTAATGTTTGAGGTACTGCCCATTGACAGGAAACTATAAAGATTCACCATCAAGATTCTCTAGGAAGAATGTATTATTTGTCCTTGCTTCTATAATTCTGAATGGGCCATACCAGAGAGGATCAAGCTTTCCATGTTTACCCTTATCTTCTCTTCTAGTATCCCACCTTAATACCAGGTCTCCAACTTTAAAATCAATCTCTCTAGCTTTTCTGTCAAAAATACTCTTCATCTTTGATTGATACATAATCAAGTTGTCTCTTACCTTATCCTTGTTTTCACTCAACTCCACTACCTTATTCATTCTTCTTATCAAAGCATTGGGCTCTTCTTTTTCCTCCTGAATCATTGCAATGATAGGCTTCACAAGCTGACTTGGGAACAGAGCTTGACTTCCATACACTAACTCAAAAGGTGATTTTCCTGTGGACCTTCTTGTAGTCACTCTAGCAGCCCATAGAGCAAACTTTAACTTAGAATCCCAGTCTTTTTGGTTCTCTGCAATAGTTTTCTTAAGGATCTTCATCAAAGTCTTGTTAGTGGATTTAGCTAATCCATTTCCTTGTGGATGATAAGCTGTTGAATGGGATAAAATAACATTATACTTTTGAAAAAAAGAAATAAAATTACTTGAATTGAAGACTTGAGCATTGTCTGTTATGATTTTGACAGGGCATCCAAATCTGCTAAAAATATTCTTCTCTAAGAACTTCATCACCACCTGGTCATTTGCCCTTTTAGTAGGTATAGATTCTACCCACTTGGTGAAATAAACAGTAGATGTGAGAACCCACTTGTGCTGTCCACTTGAAGGTGGGTTAATCTCTCCAACAAAGTCCAATCCCCATTGTCTGAATGGTTTTTCTATGAATACTGGGATCGGAGGCAAGGGAGCTAACCTCTTCTTCTCAGCAAAAAGATGACACTTCTAACAGCTTCTAACAAACTTATATGTATCACCAAATAGAGTAGGCCAATAAAACCCTACCTAGAGGATTTTGTGTGCAGTATCCTTCCAACTATAATGTCCTCCACATAACTTCTCATGATAATCTTTAATGGTCTCTGTAAATTCATCCTCTGTTAAACATAACAACAAAATTCCTATAGGATCCTTCCAATACAATCTACCCTCAACAATCACATATGGCTGGGCTTTGATCTTTAATGCTCTATACTTTGTTCTATCCAAAGATTGAGGACAAGAGAGGAAACACAAATAATGGACTATGTGCTTGTACCATTCTGAACATAAAAACTTATACCTGATCTTCATACCTGAGTCTGATTTTTCTTCACCTTCTTCAATTATTTCTTCATTCACAGGTGTCAGCAAGTTGATTCCCAATGCCTGAAAGTTTGACTCTGTCAACATCTTCGCCAATCCTTTCCCTTTCACTAGCTTTGTGGGCTTTATGTCCAAGTCATACTCTTGGATCTTGGCTATCCATTTTCCTCTTTTGCCTTCTACATCACTCTAAACTAAGACATCCTTTACTGCAACATTTGGCACATAAGAAATGATTTGTGACTGCAGTACGTAAGTCCTGAAGGCCTTTAGGGCTTTTACCAAAGCATATACCTATTTTTCAAGAATATTATACTTTAGTTCAACATCTCTGAGAATCTTGCTAAAGAAAGCAACTGGCTGCTCCTTTTCTTCATCATTTTTCTGCAACAAGACAACAACTATTGAATTAGGTGATGCAAATGAAAAAACTTGGAAAGGTTGGATAATCAAGGCTTATTACAACTGGAGCAGCTTGCAATGCTTCTTTAATCCTGGAGAATGTCTCTCTGGCTTCCTTGGTCCAGTGCACTTAATTCTCTTTCTTCAACATATTAGTAATTTCTTTTACAATTTCTGCATAATTGGACACAAACCTCCTTAAAAAGTTTACTTTTCCCAGAAATTTTGAATCTCCTTCTTACTCCTGGGCAAAGATATTTTCTGCATAGCTTTCACCCTTGCTAGATTTATCTTCACTCCATCTCTTGAAACAATGTGCCCTAGCAGTTTTCCCTCCTCTAGAGCAAAAATGGACTTCTTAGGATTCAAGGAAAGCCCAAATCTTCTACATTTCTCAAAAGTCCTTTTTAGATGGTCTAGATGCTCCTCATCAAACTTAGAGAAAACAATGATGCCATCCAAGTATATCACTACAAACTTATCTCCCACAAAAGCAATGTCCATAGCCCTTTGAAATGTAGCACCTGCATTCATCAACCCAAAAGGCATTCTAGCATACATAAAGGTTCCCCAAGGAGTTGTGAATGCAGTCTTCTTCTGATCTTCTTTATCCACGCCACCTGGTTATACCTAGAAAACCCATCCAACATTGACATCCTGAATGATCCTGTTACCTTTTGTAGCTCATGATCCATTTTAGGTAACAGATAGTTATCTTTCAAGGAAGCCCTATTGAGATTTCTAAAGTCTACACATAGCCTTATCTCTTCATTCTTCTTCCTTACAGGTACTAAATTGGCCACCCAGTCAGAGTACCTGAGTGGAACTATAATCTTGGCATCAAGCAACTTTTTGACTTGTTTCTCGATCAATGGTAAAAGCAGAGGGTTTATCTGCCCGAGCTTCTGCTTAAATGGTTTAATCCCCTCTTTCAAGGGAATCATGTGCTAAATAATACTTACATCATATGTTTTAAGATCCTCATAGGACCAAGAAAAAACATCAACATAGTCCTTGAAAAGTTTAATATATCTCTCCTTATAATTAGGTGGAACTCCATTGAATAATTTGACTAACCTGGGCTCCTCCTGGGTTCCAATATTGTAATCTTGAATCTGCTCATCCTGTGGAATTTTCTGTGAACTAACAGCTACATCATTGGAGTTAAAAAGTATTTCAAGAGGGACAAGTCCCCTTGGCAGAGTATTATCTTTCAATTGAATAATCTTTTGATCAACTATAGAATTTTTCAAACCACTTACCTCCGCACCTTCTGTTGCTTCATCTTCATCTTGATCAATCTCTGTGCCCTGAAAATATTCAATCATAGTCAAGAATTCCTTAATCTGCTGATCATCTTCAAAAATCTGCCAGTGCTTTATATTATCAGGAACAAAAGGCCTATGCCTCATTTCAACCTCATATCTTAGCTTCGGATTAATAGGAGGCCTAAAAGTACTAGCAGCCACAGCCAAAGAATCTGCTAATTTGTTTCCATCTCTTGGAATGAACTGAATGTTGAAAGCTTCAAAGAAGTTCTCAACCAAATCCCACACTTCGTTTCTGTATGCCCTAAGCCTAGGGTGTTTTGTCTGATAGTGGTTCTTTATTTGCTTTATAATTAGCTTTGAATCTCCAAAGATAGAAATTGACTTGACTCCCATTTGTTTTGTTGTTTGCAGAGCAATGATCAAGGACTCATATTCTGCCACATTGTTTGTTGCTTCGAACTCCAATTTAAAAGAAAAAGGGAACATATTACCTCCAGGTGCAATTAGAAGGAAACCAACACCTGTTCCTTCCTTAGAATAGGCTCCATCAAAGAAGCACTTCCACACCCCTTCAGTTTGCAGCTCTGTATTTACACTGGCTGAAGCAAGCTGCCTCTGGTTATCTTCAGCCAATTCTGCATTATCATGCAGCATGAAGCAAGAAAAATCATCTTTCTCTTGACTATATACAGGTGAATTACTTGCCCCGTTTTTTGTGATTGTTTTTACAAATCTGGTTTCTCTATACAACCTCCTTTCTTCTCCACCAAAAATTGGTATAATAGCATATGTAAAATATAGTTTCAAAGCACAGCCTAATTTTTCTCCCCATGACCTAGATAGAAACATTCCAAACCTAGCAGGGATATCTACTACCACTACATCCATTACCAAGCTTCTAGCTGGGATCTGGGCTAGTGACACCACCATATCTTTAATGACCCCAGACACTTGACTTTATTTGAATCAAAAGAATACAAGTCTCTGTAAGGTTTAGTAACTTGTAGGTTTAGCTGTTTCATCACTGATAATGGCATAAGGTTATGTGAAGCTCCTGAATCAAACATACAATTGTGCAAGAGGAAATCATGAATCAATAGAGAAATGTAGAAAGGAGGGGTTGAAGAATCCACCTCCTCCACATGTGGACCAAAAACCACTACTGGTTTATCTTCTTGCAGATTCACAGTGTCATTTACATTCACATTCTCTCTTAGATTGATAAACTCAGCAATCTCTCTCTAATAAATTGGTGTTTTGACCAACTCTGTGAGGGGCACTTGAATTCTGATTTTCTCTAATTCTTTAGTTAGACTAAACACATGACCCTGTTTAGTATTCCTTTCATTTTCATCTTCACCTCTCTTCATGACTGAAATATCTTATGGAATGGAAACAAGTTTTTCTAAAGGAATTTTTTCACTTTTGTCTTGAGAAGACTCACCTTGAAGCATTTGAGTCTTGCTACTTGTATTCTACTACTACTTTCCTTTATTCAATTGTTTTGCAAGCTGTGGTTCTTGTGGAGTCGCCTTTTGTAAGGGAGCTGGAACTTGCTGCTCACCTTGATCTTCTTGACTTCTAGACCTGTTCCTTGATCTCAAGTCATATTTCTTATGTAGTTCTGCCTACATAAAATCAGAAAACTTCTTCCAATACTCATCAATTTCATTCTCATCATAAATGGCATCTGTTTCAGCATATTCATATTCTTCTCCCTCAACACCTAGTTCATCTTCATCTACTACATACAATGTGGAAATATGATCATCATGGTCCCTAGAATGCTCTGGTATTTCATCAGGATCTGCTTCTATATATAGTGGTGCTTGAATCTGATCTTGATATTTTCTCTCCTTTTGCAAAATTTGCAGAGGTTGTCTTCTATATTGAGGATTAAAATTTCTATTCTGTTGTGCTTGCCTTTGAGAATTCTTACTCTCCAACTCTAATTTAATCAATTTATTCGACAAAGTTTTAATTACATTACTCATATCCTCTAATGTTTGACTTTGAGAGGACTCTACTTTAGCCTTTCCCTTATCTTGGATAGGCTGTGTCTCTGGTGTTTTACTTGCAGCCACCAGATTTTCTTCTATCTCTAATGCATTAGTTTGGATCTGATCAAGGGTTGCAGATCTTCTCTCCCTCAATGTAAATCTAAAATTTGACTCAAAAGCCCCTACAAAAGTTATTTTTGCACCAGTAGGAGGGGGCTTAATCTCCATTAGAAGACTATTGTACAATTTATTAAACCTTCTGATAAATTCAGCAACACTTTCATCAGACTTCTTCTTGATAGCATTAAACTATGTGAGTGAATACCCATGGTCTCTTCTCTCTCCCCATCTCTGGGTGAACATGCACTCCATCTCTTCCCATGTTGTAATAGAGTTATTAGGAAGCCCTTTAAACCATTTTCTTTCTTCTCCATCCAAGGATTGGACAAAAAGTCTTAGAACAACATCCAGGTGTTCAACATTTAGGTTTTATGCGAAATTACAAAATACTGATATATGATTCTCTGTTGTTTGTTCATCCTCCCTTGTGAAATAAGGAAGAATCTTCAAGTATTATTGTGGCATTTGATTTAACTGTTGTGGCAATTAAATAGGTGCATACCTATTCATAAAAAATGCAGGTGCTGCCATATTTGCTCCTAAATTTACTGAACCTTGATTACCAGCAGATGTGGAACCTGACTGAGGAGTAAATGGAGTGTGCAGAGGTGGTAATGTAGTTATAGGTTCAGGCTGAATAACTATAGCAGATACTAAAAAAGAAACAGACTCTAAAGACTGTTCTTGACAGTTGGGTTCTTGAAATGAATTGGATGTAAAAGGTGACTCTTGGTCAATAAAAGATGAATGTGAAAGATGTGATGAACTGTTGCCTGGTGTAGACAGTGTAGGACTTGGTGTAAGTGGAGTTTTAGGCCTTCCAACCCTCTTGGAAACTAGCCTCTCAGGATCTGAAAGGGCTTGAACTTTCTGCTGTGAGGTATTTGACCTTGTATGGGGTCTCTTCGGAGCCAGAGTTATTATTGTTTGTTCAATACAACCAAATATTTCCTCCTCACTGAACAACCAGAGGAAAATATTAAAAACCCAGGGAAAAGTATTATTGTCTTCTCTCCCCGGCAATGGCACCAATTAATGTTGTCCCTTAAGAAACGAATTTCCTGGCTGTGTATAAATTGTGCTTAAGACATTAATGTTTATAATTATTGTCACTTGTTTGTTACTTAATTGTATGTTGTATTCTCAAATGAAGGACATAAAAGACTTGGTTTTTAACCCTTAATACTTAGGTGACATGAAAATCTTAGAATGTCATTTGATTGCTGAATATAAATGATGAATGAAGAAAGCTTGAAGAAGTCAGAGACAATATGCTGTTTTACACATAATCTACTATCTGTGACACTTGGAGAAGTTAAAGATAATATGTTGTCTTACACAGAAACTACTATCTGTAACTTAGAAGAATTGCAGAGGTAGGAACTTCAAGTATAGGAGCGCTCTTTTAAGGGATTTTAACTTCATTTACATAAGAAAATAAAGACCTGCAGCTTCATTACCATACTTAAAGGAAGAAAACATATGATGACACATAACAGAGAAGTCACAAAATCATACCCAACAATGTGTGGAAAACTTCTGATTCTTTCATTAATCAACGGTTTTATCAAGAATATAGTGGCCTAGTCTCCAGGTTCTCCAAAGTTCAAACCCTTTCTCTGTAAATTTTCCTCTTTTTATACATTATGAGACAATTGGTAATCACCAAAACTGTCAAACTGCTTAACTATCTACTAACTGTCTAAAGTAAAAATCACTACAAAATATTACATTAGAGGGTAAAAGACACCTCATTCTCAAGAAAATAAAATAACAAGAAGTAACAGAATTTAGAATGGTTGTTCACTGTTCAGATTTGTGACTTGGCTGTTGATGAAGTTTCTCTTTAGATGTTTTGATAATGGTTAAACTATTTTAACACAACAAACTGCATTTTGACAAAATGTCGTGCGTGGAATTGGGCCCACATATGTATCGGGAGTGTTCTGATTAGCGGAAACACAAAGAAACCCGACCAATTACCATTGCCTTTGGAATTTTAGTCGTTCGTCTCTAACTTTGGTTATTTTGCTAAAACAGTGAAATCGGTTGATTTATGTGAAATATGGCAAATCACGGAACTGAAAAGGATTTAGACTCTGGTTCATAAACTTATCACATCCGCTTGAGCTGTGAGCGATCACCATCCAATCATCTAGTCAATGGATGATCCGATCCTTTGGAATTCAACGAAACTTTACACCTGTTGAACAAAACCTTATCGCGTCCATTTTTTTCAACAACCCTTTGACTCCCACATAGACCCGATAAGAAATAAACTACCAGTTAAAGATTTATCGGGTCTGATTTTAAAAATAAAACCCGTTTACTTTTCGACGCGATATCCATCGGATCTCATCCCTTTTGATGGACGACTGCGATTGATCTGGACTTCAACGGATTAAACTGCATTTCATACACCATCATGTCCGATTTCCGAAATAAACTTCGTTCTAGTTACCCATGCGATTGTCATCGGATCTGTTGCCTTGCAAGCAAATGGCTCAGATCTTCTCACAGGTTTCTCACATTCAAAAGCCGTCAATAAAATAAAATAAGTTATTTCTTTCAAATTTCCGCTTTTCCCCTTATTTTTCTACAACATAATATTTGATTTTTTTCATTTTTGTAATAAAACTGAAAATAAAATTAAAAGGACAATGGATGCTACAACAGGTATAATGTTATATTTATTTATACACTAACAATTATGTGTTATGGTGGTATGATGCATGGAATTGCATGGCAAAGAGATTGCCATGAAATCATGAAGAAGGCTCGGGTTGAGATTTCCCTTGGAAGGATTGGGAACCAATGGGGACTGGGTCATGGTGTTTGTTGCTAGTTTGTACCCTCGGTATTTGTGATTTGTTTGTGCTTGATTTGTAGTTTTGTTATGCCTAGTGCATGGCCATGCCACTTTGTTTATGCAATTGGATTCATGGTTTTCTTCTTGTTTATTTCTTGTTCTTTCCTTTTATGTTTTGATGGTCTTGGGAATTGGTTTGAGAATGGGAAATTTAATGGAGCTCGAGAAGAATTGGATGAAACCCAATAGGTAACAAAAGACCTAGATGGAGTCTAATGCACGAGTAGAGGGAAACTAAAGGTAGGAGTATGACAGTCAGTTGAGCTAGTTGGGTCCATTAGCATAGATGGACGGTGGCAAGACAATCATGATAAAGCTAAAGTAAATGGATTTGAGGTGTTAGATGCCTTGGCTATGCTGGGAACTCTTGTTATCCATGTTGTGCATGTTGTGCATGGATAAAGGGAGTTCTCTTAGCCTTGACCTTAAATAAATCTAGTAATTATGTTGTAATCATGATTATGTTGATGTCTATATATGTATACATTTATGTATGTATGTCATTGTCTAACAGGGTTGTCAGGGATCATGATTGTTTTGTGCTAATGTTTATATGTATATATGTATGTATGTATGTCGTTGTCTGATAGGTTGTCATGGTTGATTATTGTGGAGGGATGATTTCTTATTCAAGTGAATGGCATGAAGATGTTCCTGGTTTATGAGGAATCAAGTGGGCAGAGTAACCCTGACATATATATGAGGTTAGTATCATGTGGATGTTGAGAAATAGCAAAAAGAAATTCCAATTTAATTTGTCCTTGAATTAAACTGTGAATTAAATTTGAATTCTATTCTCATAGCAACTTAAAATAGTTAAATTAAGTTTATTAAACTTACTTAACTTATGAAATTCGAGTTGGAATTCATGTATATGTTCTGCCTACTTTGTAGGAGTCCAATGTGGGTTAATTGTGAGTTGTAAAATAGAAGACTCAGTTTCATGAGTCAGTTCAGTTAAATTAGTTCTCAAACTGATTGAGAGAACTAATAGTGAGTTAACAGTCAGTGGTGACACTAATGAACTCCACCAATGCTACTCTAGTTAACTGAATATTTACTCATCAGAAACTCATGCATGTCGATTCTGAGAAAGACCCATATGAGACTAAAGTGCAGGGGCAGTGTACTATTTGTTTTAGATTTTTTTGAGTTGCACTAACAATGCATGCATTCAAGAACTGATCCTAGAGGGATTGTGCTATTTTTAGAGGCTTTATTTCCCTTTAAATACAAGCTATCCTTCATAGGAATTACACATTGGAATAGAGACTTGGAGAGCTTGTGAAGAGGCTAAGATTTGGTCTTGAGCTTGCTTATGAGTTAGAGATTGAATTTGCTGAGTGCTGGGATTGTTCTAGAGAGAGCAAGCATTGTAATTTCATCTTGATTTTCTTGATTAATACAAAACAGATAGTGGGGTTTTGAGTTGTGGCTTTCCACGGATATTTATAGTGTTATGTGCCTTTGATTCTCTTCCACTATTTATTATTGTTTGCTTGATGTTTATGGGTTTCCACTGTAAAGAGTAGAAGTAGATTCTTGTCTCTTGATTTAGCAAATTGCATTAGCTTGTGAATCTACAGGATTTTCTACATGGTATTGGAGTAAGATTGTTTTTTGGGCCGAGAGTTTGTAGAGAAGATCTGAGAATTTCTGTGCAAAATTTTTAGAAAAAAATCACAAATCTGGATTCCTTGGGAAAATACACCCAAATTAAAAAAAAATTGGCTGAGAAACTGTTGATTTAAAATCAGCTCTCTAGAGGAGATTTCGAAGTTTTGAGTTTCTGGGTTATAGGTGAAAGTCGAATTTTCATACATACTTCAGGATTGGAAAATGGAATTCCATGGGTTGAGGCTTGAGTATGCCTTGGAAGGAAGCTTGAATTTCATAGCCTAGAGGGGCAGGATGGAGCTTGTCCTAGAGGACAATGGCTTGAAGGAATTTGTTGAACAAGAAATTCCTAAGCCAACAGCTACTGATGCATAGAACTTGGCTGAGTGGAAGAAGTATGTGGCGAAGGCAAGGCGGATAATCATTGAGAGTTCAAGACCATATTGTCTCGAATCTCCATGGAAGGGAAACCCTGCATGCTATGTGGAAAACATTTACAGACTTGTATTAGAATAGTAGTGATCAAAGGAAGTGGGCACTAAAGGATAAACTTCGTAAAATCAAGATGGATAAAGGCGAGATGACTCCAAAGTACTTAACCAAGTTCACTCAATGTCGGGGTGAAATTGGAAGTGTTGGAATCACGGTTGCCAAGGAGGATATGGTGAGCCTTGCTCTTCTTCGAATCCCAAAGAGTTGGCATAGTTATCAGGACTCTATCAATGGTAAGGAGAAGCTACGAGATTGTGAATGACTATGGTCGGATTTGATGCAGGATGAGATCAGGAGGAACACTAGGGATGGCTCTTCATCATCACCTTAGCGATTAAGGTGAAGAAGGGGAAAGGTAAAATTTCTCGTTCCAAATCAGATTCTTATCATGGAGTTAAGAAGAAGGACATACCGAAAGTTAAATGATTTCATTGTCACGAGATGGGTCACTTTGCTACAAATTGTCCATTGAAGAAGTCCAAGGAGAAGTCCTCAGGAGGAGCGGCAGGTGAGGCTTTGGCCTCCCAATTTGAATTGGACTTTTCCCTCATTGCATCCATGGTGTTCTCAATGATGGGAAGTGTCTGGTACTTAGACAGTGGAGCTTCTTTCCACATGATTGGCGATAAAGAGTTATTCAGTGAACTAGGGGAGAAAGATCTCAAGATGCATATCAAGATGGGTGGTGACGGTAAGTATAGTGTTATTGGTGTGGGCACTATTACTTTTCAGAGGGAGCATGAGGCAACACTCACCTTGAAGAATGTTATGCATGTACTCAAACTGACAAAGAACTTGGTATCCGTTTCCTTGCTTGAGGATAGAGGCTATGATGTGATCTTTTCAAAAGGAAAGGTGTTCCTTCGACACATAGCCATGGGTCAAGTAAAGAAGATAGGGATTCGAGTTCATAATCTCTATAAGATAGAGGTAGAGGATTGTGTTTCTTTGAGTTCAAAAGTGGAAAAGATGTTGAGCTGAGACGTCGGTGAGTTGTGGCATAGGCGATTGGGCCACTTGCATCATGGGGCTTTGAAGATACTGCAGCAAATCTCTATCGATCTTCCCAAAGGTACGCTTGGCAAGTTGATACATGCAAGGGTTGTACTTTGGGAAATTACACCAAATATTCCTTTGGAGACAAAGATAGTCGAGCAGAGTCTATTATGGAGAGAGTCCATTCAGATGTGTGTGGAACATTCTTGACAACATCCATGGCCAAACACAGGTATTATGTTATATTTGTTGATGAGTATTCTCATAAATGTTGGGTATTTTTTATGTAGAAAAAGGATCAAAATTTCACAAATTTTTGTGAGTTCAAGGCATTGGTAGAGAAAGAGTCTAGCAAGAAAGTTAAAGCTCCATGGAGTGATAATGGTGGTGAGTATGTCTCCAATGAGTTTAAGAAATTGTATGCAATGGAAGAGATTAAACGAGAGTTGACGACACCCCATAACCCTCAACAGGATGGGGTTGCCGAGAAGAAGAACATGAGCATAGTCGGGGTATCAAGGGCCATTTTGCATGTTCAGGGCCTACCTCTACACTTGTGGGTTGAGGAATGCAACACACCAGTTTATGTTCAGAACCATAGCCCACATCAGATACTTGAGATGAAGATACCAGAGGAGGCTTATTCCGGTAAGAGGCCAGATGTTGGCCACTTCAAGATTTTTGGATCATCGGTTTATTGCCATGTTACCAAAGATGCATTGAAGAAGCTTGAGCCAACAACATAGTTGGGGATCTTTGTGGGGTACACTAATACACCCCACAACTATCGGGTGTACATGCCAACCAGTCGGATGACAGTGGTTCACAGGGATATCAGGTTCGATGAGGAGAATGCGATGCGAGTATCCCTTGAGAGGGAGCTTGAGCTACATGTAGATGAGGAGCTTTTAGCTCCTACGGTTGAGGGACCTCAGTTTGATGTGGAGTAGCCACATGCAGAGGTTTAGAGAGTGGAGACATCCACTCAAGCAGAGTCTTCTAGAGAGGGAAGAAAGAGCACTAGAGAGGTTGACAGATTGTTGGATGATGCACGAGAGAATGTGGGAGCACCCTCTCCTCAGCGCAAAAAGATGAGGTCACTAGAGAGGTACAATAGATACATGGAACTTATGGGTGCATGTGTTGTGACAGAGCTATCTTCCTTTCAGGAAGCAGTGCAACAACTGGTTTGGGTTGATGCAATGGTGGAGGAGTATGACTCCATAGTTCGAAACTGTGTTTGGGATGTGGTCCTGAGACCGAAGGACAAGTCAGTTGTGAGCTCCTGTTGGCTTTACAAGGTAAATTAAGCTGCAGATGGTAGTGTGGAGAAGCATAAGGCCAGATTTGTGGCCCATGGATTTTCACAGGTAGAGGGGATTGACTATGATGAGAGATTTTCTCCTGTTGCAAGTTACTCATCAATCAAATCTATTTTGGCACTATCAACATAGATGGGTTGGAAGATCCATCAAATGGATGTGAAGACTGACTTGCTCAATGGCATGATTGAGGAAGAGGTGTACATAGAGAAACCCAAAGGTTTTGAAACCTTGGACCATGAGTTGCATGTGTGCCGACTCAAGAGAGTGTTGTATGGGCTGAGGCAAGCATCTTGTGCTTGGTACACCAGGATAGATAGCTACTTCACTGGGTTGGGCTTCACGAAGAGTGAAGCGGATGCAAACCTGTATCACATAGTGGTGGAAGGTAAGTTGTTGATCATTGTACTTTATGTAGATGATCTTATACTGACAGGTGATGAGAAGCTCATCAAATCTTGTAAGGAGGACCTTGCAAGAGAGTTTTAGATGAAGGACATGGGGCTCATGCATTACTTTCTTGGCATGGAGGTATGGTAGGGAGATGGGGAGTTGTTTGTATCTCAAGGAAAGTATGCCAATGAGATACTCAGGAGATTCCACATGGAGAGAAGTAAATCCATGGAGAATCCTCTAGGTGGTAACTGGAGGAAGGAGGATGCTAATTCAAGGGAAGTAGTGGAAGCTACTGTTTACAGGTAGCTTGTGGGTTCACTCATGTACTTGGTGAACACACGACCGGATATGTGCTATGCAGTTAACCAGCTTATTCAAGCGATGGTTGGGTCTACCAAGCTGTATTGGAAGGTGACAAAGCATGTTTTGAGATACCTCATAGGCACTACTCAGTTTGGGTTATGGTACAGACAAAAAAAGGGAGTGAATATTCAAGGCTTCATCGATGAAATTTGGGCAGGGAGTCCATCTGACAGGAAGAGCATATCAAGAGGGATCTTTAGTATTGGGTCAGCAGTAGTTTCTTGGTACAATAGGAAACAAAGATCGGTTGCACTCAGTTTGACAAAGGCAGAGTACATGGATGCAAGTCAGGCAACATGTGAGGCTATCTAGATGAGGAAGATCCTAGTTGGTTTGTTTGGTCAACAGATGGATCTGATAATGATTTATTGTGATAACCAGAGTTGTATCAAACTCTATGAAAATACAGTCTTTCATGATCGGTCCAAGCATATTGATATCTGGTATCATCATCTCAAAGATTGTGTATTGAGGTGGACCATGTTGTTAGATTACATTCCCCTCGAGGAGCAAGATACTGACATCTTGATAAAGGCATTGTCAAGATGTAAATTCCAGTTTCACAGAGACAAGATCAGGGTAGTTGATAATCCATTTCTTGTTGAGAGGGAGTGTTGGAAATGGCAACAAGAAATTCTAGTTTAATTTTTTCTTGAATTAAACTGTGAATTAAATTTGAATTCTATTCTCATAGTAACTTAAAATGGTTAAATTAAATTTATTAAACTTACATAACTTAGGAAATTCGAGTTGGAAGTCTTTTGAAAGTCATCTATATGTTCTCCCTACTTTGTAGGAGTTGAGTGTGAGTTAATTGTGAGTTGTAAAATAGAAGAATCAGTTTCATGAGTCAGTTCAGTTAAATTAGTTCTCAAACTGATTGAGAGAACTAATAGTGAGTTAACAGTCAATGGCGACACTAATGAACTCCACTAGTTCTACTCTAGTTAACTGAATATTTACTCATCAGAAACTCATGCATGTTGATTCTGAGAAAGACCCAATTGAGACTAGAGTGTAGGGACAATGTACTATTTGTTTTAGATTTTTCTGAGTTGCACTGACAATGCATGCATCAGGAACTGATCCATGAGGGATTGCGCTAGTTTTAGAGGCTTTATTTCCCTTTAAATACAAGCTATCCTTCATAGGAATTACACATTGGAATAGAGACTTGGAGAGCTTGTGAAGAGGCTAATATTTGGCCTTGAGCTTGCTTATGAGTTGGAGATTGAATTTTCTTAGTGTTGGGATTGTTCTAGAGAGAACAAGCATTGTAATTTCATCTTGATTTTCTGGATTAATACAAAACAGATAATGGGGTTTTGAGCTGTGGCTTTCCTCGAATATTTATTGTGTTATGTGCCTTTGATTCTCTTCCTCTATTTATTATTGTTTGCTCAATGTTTACGGGTTTCCGCTGTAAAGAGTATAAGTGGATTCTTGTCTCTTGCTTTAGCAAATTGCATTAGCTTGTGAATCTACAAGATTTTCTACAGTGGATATGAATTGATATTATGTGATTATACTATGTCTATGTTTATGTTATGGACAAGTTATGATGAGGGATACATCAGTAGAATGAAAACAATGTGATCTATGACATGTTGTGACAAGCATGGATAGTGGAAAGATACAAGAAGAAAGGTTGCTTGGTAAGGACAACGCGGTCCTAGGATACGTAGTACTGGTGTTGTGTGCATGTTGCATATTTGGTACAATGTACATATAGTGTTGTGTGCATGTTGCATATGTGGTGTTGGGTATAGATGGTTCTATGTACATGCCGTATATGTAGTGCTATGTACATATGGTGTTGTGTACATATTGTATATGCAATGCTATGTACACATGGTGTTGTGTACATGTGGTGAGGTGTACACATTGTACATATGGTATTGCGTATATATGGTGTTGAGTACATGTTGTAAATGTGGTGTTGTGTACATGTGGTACTATGTACATGCTATACATGCGATGTTGTGTGCATGCAGTGTTGTGTACATGTTGTACATGTGGTGTTGTGTGCATGCGGTACTATGTACATGTTGTGCAGGTGGTGTTGTGTACACATTGTTGGGATGGTGTAATGTACATGTGATGTTGCGTACACATTATGCAGGTGGTGTTGTGTACATGTGGTGTTGTGTACATGTTGTGCAGGTGGTGTCGTGTACATGTGATGTTGTGTACACGTTGTGCAAGTGGTGTTGTGTATAGGTGGTATTGTGTACATGTTATACATATGGTACTATTGTACATGTGATCTTGTTTACATTTCGTACATGCTGTGTTGTGTACATGTGGTATTGTGTGCATGCCATACATGCTTTGTTGTGCACATGTGGTGTGTATGTGCATTGTGTAGTAGTGGTATTGTGACGTGTATTAATTATGTTGTACTCTATGTACTTATATGTATTGTGTTGTACATTGGGTGTAGGTGTATGTATTGTGTTTTGTTGCACGCCGGGTGTAGGTGTATGTGTTGTGTTGTACACCGAGTGTAGGTGTATGTATTGTGTTGTGTTGTACACTAGGTGTAGGTGTATGTATTATATGTCGGGTATAGGTGTATTTATTTTGTGGTGATGTACACTGTGTGTGGGTGTATGTGTTACGATGTACACTATGTATGTGTATGTGATTGAAGAGAAGAGAAGTACTGGTTACTTGATGGGATTGGCAACTGATTCAGTGTATGTATGGAAAGGACAAGAACAAAGGCCAAATAAAAAGACCGATTAAAGGATTAAGTATCAATATTTTATTCCAGTTTTATTATGCATGTGATTTGTTATTTTGATTTATGATGGTTTTGTTTTGAGCTAACTGGATGTGATATGTTTATACATGATGATTTGATCAAACAACTAGTTTGACTTGTTGTGACAAGAAGTAAACATAATTGCAGGTGTACCTTATTGACAAGCTACCAATGAGGTATGATTTGATTTTATTTCAATTTGTTTTGAGTCTAATGGAAATTATGTGCTTCGTACAGGAAAGCATGAAAATGCCTAGTTGAGTGGTTGGAAATGATTTTAAGAATGTTAGCAGTAGAAGTGAAAATAATTGGAACATGCAGTAATATGATGGTAAAGCACTTCAAGGGTAGGGCCATTGTGGGATACTGGTACCCAATAGTGTCCATCGATTTCCATGAGCATGCTATGACCACTATGATGGTTTTGAGGTAGGGATATTCCTTGGTTTTTAGAACTTTCGATGAGAGGAAACCTTGCCAAGGTAGGGGTCACCTAAGGGACTGTGTAGCAGAGAATGAGATTCCCGCGGAACTTGGAAGGTGTGTGACTGCACATAAGGGGGTGACTGAATTTCCAGAGGGACTTTGTAGCAAAGAAGGGAAGGCTAGGGAATACATTGATTTTGGTCATTAAATTGCCAGATGGAATTAGAAGCACATTGGGAGTGTGCCCCTAGAACAATGAGTCAATACCTATTCACTGAGAGAACAAGTAGTGCAATATTATAGCATTGGACATTAGATGTAGGTTTGACTCTGGCAGTGGATTTTGGACTTCTGGGGAAGGAGGTGAATCCTGGTACTACTTTGAGGGTGGAGGTGTGAGCCTCTGGATTCCCTTGTTGCTGATATAGGCACCATATCCTTTATTTGTTGGTTTGAGAAAATGTGCATATGTGTATATTATTTTAAATACTATATTGAGTTGTGTTATAAATCTCCATAAATAACATGTTTTTGCTGGTTTAGAGGTGTCACTGAACACTGAGGACAATGTTCCCCCAAGGGGGAGGGTTCTATAACAACCCCCGGTTGAATTTCCATGAAAAAAATATAAGACCAAGGTCACGGGACACGTATTCCAAGTTGAATTAGGAAAAAAATCCTAGTGGGTGTCACTTTCGGTTAATTAATGTCTATGGAAATTGGCAAAGGCAAAGAAGCATTAATTGGCATTTTATTTATGAAATAAGAGAAAATAGGAGAAAAGGAAGGTGAAAGGTAACAAATTTGCATGAGAGGGAAATTGAGGGAAAAATGAAGGAAAATGAAGAAATTAGAGGCCTCAATGATAAAAAGGCTTTTGAGGATCAGTTCATGGCTTTTGTGAGTTTAGGCTTTTTTCAGTTCAGTCTTTGGCAATCTCATTTTATTCTTTCTCTCTCTCATACTTTTGCACTCTTAGAGTTTCTTGGAGCACTCTTGGAGGATTATGGCATACTTTGGATTTGGAGAAACAAGGCAAAGGAAAAGCAGGAAAGTGCAAGAGGACAACGGGTTTGCTTTGTAGGTACCGAGTTGCATGTATAATTTCCTTGCTAGCTTTGGCATGCATGACATATGCATGTGGTTGTTTGATTATGATTTGTCATTAGCATGGAGGATTTCCTGGATGGATAGTGGTTTTGCCTAACCTTTCCATTTCCTAGAAAATCATGGTGTCGTGGGTTTTCCCTTTTTTTTTTTGATTGGTGCTGATGTTCCTTATGGTTGTGGGTTGAGTTATTATTTCCTGTAGCCTTGGTTGGACAAACAATTTAGAAGCCATGAAACAACATTGGTTGAGTTACTAGCCCTGGAAGCCTTGGTTGGGAAAACACTCTAGAGCCCTTGGTGGGTTAAGTTACTAGTCCTGGAGCCTTGGTTGGAAAAATTCTCTAGAGTTGTACAACAACTGTGGGTTTAGTTACTAGTCCTGGAGCTGGGTTGGAATAAACACTCAAGGGCCCTGGACAACTTGGGTAGAGACCGATTTGGTGATGGTTAGTGATGTCTGATCGCAAGGTGGAATCAATGGTTGAGGGTTGAGGTTCTTTGGCCTGTAGAAGCCCTCATTTGGTTTTTCTTGGTTTATTCCATGAGATCCAACATTCATGCTTGGAATACGAGGGTGATTGGCTAAAAGAGAGATTTGCTTCAACCCAATCTATGGTCGGGTGGTACATGGAAGTTCCTTACTTAGTTGGTATTTTCATATGTTAATAAGAGGTAATTTCTATTGTGATCTATAAACATATGGATTTATTATGATGGTGATATTATGACTGAGTTGCCATGGTTTATATGCTGGTTATTTACTGGTTTATATGTTGGTTATATGTTGATTATATGATGTATATTGTCTAGCTCTTGACATGTATGATGAATATATGAATGGTTGATGAGTGCATGGACTAAAAGGTGTTATTGCAACTATTATGAGAGGGAATGATACCTTCTTGGTGAATCTCAAATAAGTATCAGACCCATATGTTCAGATATACATTCATGACCTGTAGATTACATGTCTGCCATATGTTTGACGAAATGTATGTCATGGTTGGGCTTGGTTATGTAATTTCCTTGATCAAGTTTTTTGTTAGAGGCTTTGTCTTTGTGTCCTTTACTATTTTGTAAATTCTCACCAAGTTCTGGGCATAGATATGGAGTCTAGCCCTGAAAAGGTGGCACAAATTTCATGGTTGTAAACACAAAACTAGGAAATTGGGACTGCATTCGCTCCCTTGTAGGATTATGCATGATATTGGAGGCCTAGAATCACATGTATGTAGACTTGTGGATGTGAATGGGAGTTTAGATAAGTGAAAAATAAAGTTAACTTATGTTTTGGGCACCTGGAGTGATTGTTTAGCTCATGGGGGTTTTGTAGCTCCTAAGGAAGGTCAGTAAAGTTTCGGTTTGTAAATTCCACTTCCTTAATTGTACTTAGGAGTTTAAGTCATATCATAGTAAATTTTCATCATGTAATTATACTAAGGACCTATAGTGAACTCCCAAAGTGCTCCACCTCTCTTGCCACACGTCAGGAGCTCCAGGCTCCAAAGCAATCCTGGAAGTAGCTCCATGGAAGTACGCGGGGCTTCCAGGGCCTGACAAACTACATGGTGGTGCTAGTTGAAGACCTATAGAGCATTTGGCTACTAGTGGTGATATCCGCCCATTAGTGAAAGTGCCTGTAAGGCAAGAATGCAGGGTGTTGATAATACATGTCTGAGAGGCCACTTAAGTAAAGAGCACAAGGCTCGAATGGGCTCCAACGTGGAACAAATCCCTTAATGTTAGCACAACACCTGCTGTGTAGCTTGACAAGCTTGTAATTAGGTGAATAATTATATATGTGCAAACACATACCCCGCTAAGCAAGAAGTCTCTTATGTAATCTCTTCATATTAATAAAAAGGGTTTTCATGCCCAATGTTTCTAAGTTTTAATCTAGATCATTATGGATCTTTCCATTATCGGTGGCATTTCATATTGTCTATGTGTTATTTTCATATGTATTGTTTACAACACAATTAAACATTTACTACATAACAAGATTCATATTCAAGGATATAGCATAACCCTTGCTATCATGTGAATTAGTACACATTTAGTTGCTTACTACATGTTTTAAACAACAACAACAAGCATTTCACACAGTAATTCATTCCCAGTCCAGAAGAACACACTTGATTGACCTATTTAACTACATCATTCACTTCATAGGTGCAACATTTTATATACATGATTTCATCACAACAATAAGTGCCATTTCCAAACAAAGATGTAGCCACACTCTCATTATATTAGCAAAACTGTTACAGTCCAAAAATCTAAAGCCATTTCAAAGCAGAAATGCATCAAAAATTCATTAAAATTTAATTAAGTACAGAAGGATACTATCTTTAAATTGTAGGGTAACTAGTTTTGATACAAGGAATCTCCTCCCAACCTTAGACAACTACATCCAAAGCTCACTTACAGCTGTCACCCCTGAGCTAGATTCTAGAGTCTATGGGGTTCTTCTTGGGACTCAAACACTGCCAATAGATGAACCAATAGCTAGATATCCTAATGTGTCTCTTCCCACAACAGAGTTGTAGCTTAACTGATGCAATGAGGCACTATGGTTCCACCTTAGTTACATGGATTATAAAATCAAGACCAAGAAAATAAATAACATTTTTTATTTTTTATTTATTTTTATTATATATATATAGAGAGATAGAGAGAGATATATTTCAGGAATATCTCTAGGGGTAATTTCTCGACTTCTGATTGGATGAGTATCTCATTGTCTCTATATCTCTCAATAATAGTGAAAGCTCTCTGAATGAATGTCCTAATCCCCCCTTCATCAGTTCATGTTCCCATATATTAAAGTTTGATTGGTTGACATTGCTTGCAAAGTCTCCTAGCCTCATTAATTCATGTCCTTTTTTCCTTGCAAGTCTCTCTCAGTTCACATAGGCCATCATACTCCTCTTGCAATCCAATTTAATTTAGGATAGTCAAGCAACCTAATCAACCTTTAATGGTTGTCACAACATTTCATATTTTTCCTACACCAAGAAGCCTTGACTATCCCAAGCAAGCAACCTCCTCAGTTATGAAATCCATATCCCTTTGACTCAACCTATTTTAATTTTCTTGTAAAAATATTTACATTGCATTTTTCATGAGGGAACTATGGTTGGGCCTGTCGCAAACTCCTCCCCCTTGAGGGAACACTATCCTTGGTGTCCAACAAGACATATACAATGAACATATTTGAAAGACATGCGTGTTGTTTCATGGAGCTTTATAGACTCAACTCTTTACAATATTTGTAGTACTTTATGCAATTTGCTTCAACTAGCAAACAAGATATGATAATCATCTAGTTAGACAGTATGATAGACTTTAACTCATAATTCAACCACTTTTTTCCAATGTTCCTTTGGAGTCTTTTGATGCCTTGGAGATGTTCAATCCATCTTGGATTTATCTCCTTGTTGCTCATTTTTTTTTGCACACTGGATCGGATACCAACTCGACAAGTGTCAAGTAGCCTTCTTCTTTTCTATACACACACTAGATTAATTTCCAACTAGCAAGCATCCAATTCCTTCTCTTCTCTTTGACCACGTACACACACCATGTTGGTCCAGAGCCTTCTCTTCTCTTTGACCATGTACACACACCAGATTTGTTTAGTTCCTTCTCTTCTCTTCTCTTTGACTTATAATTTAATAAGTGACTCATTCACCTCAATATGAGCACTTAAGACCAATCGTTATTCTACGATTATGGGTACTACCAAACTAGGTAGTATTCTATCGACATGAATATAGGTGTGTTCCATACCTATGTAGGTCCAGGAAGTCCCATACCTACCTATAAATGGCACTACACAATACAATGGCCCATACAGTCCCATACTTGCCCATTCCATACAAAATACACCACACAAGGGCCCAGACAGTCCCATACCTTCCTGTCCCCAAACATTACAAAACACACATAGCATAGTATTACATCTACACAACAACATTGACAAATCCAGAGACCACACTATCACAACCCATAGGCGCTAGGCAACACTGCCTCTAGTGTCCTCCACTTGTCACAAATCATGTTTCTTTCATTTTGTTGTTATATCTCTCATCATTCCCTATTCATAATATAACATGGGTATAATTATAAGCACATGATATCAAAATCATAAATCAACCATGGATGACTCTTTCCTAATTGATTCCTCATACACCCGAGAATCTGTTTATGCCATCCACATTTTCATTAAATAAGTTTACATGGTTCTTGTTCCACAAGAAGAGTCCCTGGAAAAACCTTGTCAGTCACGATGGCATCTACAGATATACATAAGTATAGATATGGTCATGAGCATTTTCACAAGTTCATATATATATATATATATATATATATATAAACTAGGGTTCAAATAACTCCTTGTACCAAACTAGGCACATATTAGTTAATGGAATTTCCTTTCCAAATTCTTCCTTTTTACCTTTCACATTTATGTGGCAACTTCCAACCACTTATGCTTTCACTCATGTATGTTATTGTGTCTAAGAATAACCGTCTAGTAGGTTTCAATGTTAGCTTTCTTCCCAACCCATCTGCCTAGCTCTAAGTTCCTCCTTTGACTAGAACTCATTCAACTAATCATTATTCATGTCCCTTGTATGCGGCTCTCCTCGACTCTCTTTTGCTAAGCCTCGTGGCCTCTCTTCCACCTTCAATCAATTGAATTAAGCCCTAGGTACCGAGCATGTAAAGAAAAGGCCTGTCATATTATCAATAGATAAAGAAAAAGGGAAAATGATAGATGACACAACAAAATAAAGAAATCCACGGTCACAATCATAGAGGAAACCATGCACACATAACAACATGGTCATGCACAAACCTGAGATTAAAATCGCGTCAGTCATGAAAACAATAAATTAAAACCACCACTTGTAGGCATTAGTACAAACACAATCAAAAGTTAAATTTTATCCCCTTGAGTTCAGCATTCATGACACTTTCGTCATCATACAATGCACATAGGTATGCATGTACATATGCATTTCATGCACCAAAATGAGTTCAATACTTCTTCACAAGGCTCGCCATGACCTTGAAGTCTCACATTCCCTGAAATTTCATAGGGGATATTTTCAACTCTCTCTCTCTCTCACACACATGAGTCAAGGAGCTTAGGGAAGTTCCACCTCCTCCTCGATATCCTGCATTGTTGTTTCATGTTCTTGTGGCGCATAGGGTCTATTGTACTCCTTCTTCTTCATGTGAGGACAATCCCTTTTCAGATGCTCTTCTCCACAACACCAACAAGATATTATCCTCTTCTCCTTTTCAACCTCATGATGCATCTTCCTACTGGAGCAATTTCTCCTTTTAGAGGATTTAGCTTGGTATGAACTTTCTCGCAAATACCTTTGTAGTTCAACATTCCACTCAGCTAGTTCTTGTTGTTTTCTGGTGAGATTTCTAAATTCTACCTTGCATATCTTGTAACGCCCTCCTCCCACATCTACCCAAGTAACTAGCCAACTAGGGTAAACATGTGACGAGAGGCTACTATGGTTAGATTCAACCTCCTATGTGACCTTAAGGAAATGGAAACGACGGAAACACAACAAACATACCTTCCACATCAGCTACAAGACCCCTTAGAACCATGCCAACTCTTCAAGCAGCTTTCCCCTGCATCCCACTGAAACTTTTGATTACTTTCCCTTTGGAAGCTCTCATGCTCTAGGCATGCCAACATCTAGGCACCTCTGGATGCTCTCACAAGCCTACATTCCAGTGTCTAGGGACAAATTTGTCTAGTTCTGTGCCAACATCCCCAGGATCTGAGCCACATTTTCTGGCCCAGAGCCCAGGCCACTTCCCATAATGGAATGATATCTTAAGAGCAGTAAAATAATAGGGAAACAATGAAGTAGAAGAAATTATTTAAACAATCCCTTAACCAGACCCCTACTATCCATGACATGCATTTCATCAAACATATCGCAAACATGTAATCTACAGGTGTAAACAACATAATTAAGCATAGGGATCTCATACTTATCTGAGAATCACTAAGAACCATTGTTACCTCATGTCTTTTGCTGAATTATCATCTATTAGGTCATAGATACATTGTCCATTCATTTATAAGTAAAAACATACTGAGAGCCACAAATAGTTGCTGTCATAAAACACACATATAACCAACATAGTAACAACAAAAATACCATAAATATATCAGCCATAAAATCCACATATAAACCAATACATTTCCACATGAAAACCAAGGGAATGAATGTCTCATTAATGAATGCAAAAAAAAACTAGAGAAGAGACTACCATGTTCCACTCGACCATAGATTGGTTGAGCCAAATATCTCTTCAGCCAATCATCCCCATGCCATATTCCAAGCATGAATGTGGGACTCAAACAAGCATGGATGCTACTCGAGTTCTCCACCTACACCATAAGAAATTTGAGTGCCTCCTAGTCTCTCAGGCTTTACCGTAATCCATAGTCTGATCTAGGGATCACTAGGCCCTATACGAAGACTCACTCTCCAGGCTTTACAATACATCCCATCTCGGGACTACTAGACCCAATAGAGAGCAATCCACCTCTTGGCTTTACTGTATACCCCGTTATTCACTAGTAAGGATTCCTAGGCCCATTGAGGCACACGATCCTTTCTTTAACACAACCCACAGCCTGGTTCATGGGTTACTAGGCTAGTAGATTTACCGTGATCCACAGTCCAGTTCAGGGATCACTAGGCCACATGTTTGTCATTTCGGAGATACATTCCACTCAGCTTCGAATCCATTTGGGAATCCATCTCAATCAAAGTATGAGAACCCATCTCATCAAGGCTATCAGGAAATGGTATGTCTAGGATAAAAACACTATCACACTTGGAAAAACCCATGCCATGACAAAAAACAACCACATGCAACACCATGCATGCCAATTCTAGCAAGGAAAATACACATGTATATCAATACCTACAATGAACCCTGCTATAGTTGCTTGATCCTGCCTTTCCCTACGTGTTATTTTCTTCCTCTTGCCTTCTTTTCCTTTCTTTCTTGATATGAAATACTGGGCAAACTTTTTAATTCTATGCAAGCTCCCTCATCAGTTAAAATTATGTTTAGGATCGTCTCATTTACCTAGTTATGCAAGAGGTTTATGTGTCAAGTTATATGTATTTTATGTGTCATGTGTGAGCAAATTATGAGTTAATTAGTTGATTAAATGACATGAACAACAAGTAAAATTTCAGACATAATACACAGCAAAATCACACCACAAAATTGATCAAGGAGTTCACCCTCTAGTACTTGGCTACATCTCCTAGGACCTCCTTCAATAGTTAGGCCCTCTTTGGAATTATTGGTGAAATGTCTGATTAAAAGCTTCTTCTCAACTCCAATGGCTTTTCAAACTATACCATTGGGTTCAGAGGACCCAAAAACCACAAAAATGATTATTATATCTCTGAAAACTGACTCTAGTTGATCTGGGCATGACCTCCTTCCCTGGTGGCACTAGGCTTCCATGAACTTCCCTATGGAAAAATCACATGTATAAGTCTCGTATTTCCTCTCAAACCTATTCCATTGTCTTCAAAGCATCAAAATCATCCAAAATTAACTATTCATTTTCCAAAATTGGTCGAAAATTGACTGAGCTATGGCTTTCTCCTGCTTTCCCTACAATTTCTCCTCCAAATCTGGAAAAACTCTAGTTAAGTCTGCCAAAACTGGGGACAGTTCCACATTTGGCGCTCTTTGCCAAAATTTTGCCAAACTAAGTGCTGGATTAATTAAATGATAAGATGGATTAGATTAATGGTTAAGTGCAATTAACTGCGCTAACCCAAAATTTAACTACACATTTAAAATGGAATAAGGCAGATTTAATTAGTGTGGATTAACGTTAATCCATACTTAACGGTTTAATGCACTTCATTAAATGTTTTAACCTCTGGCGGTTTGAACATAATGTGCCCCTGGTTACTAAGGATGGTTGTATGTCAATTTTTATGTGGGGGTCGGGGCTAAGCCCTGGCCCCCTTTTGCCCACCACGCATTTAATACAAGGCATATATACAAATGTGATCCATAGTATAACAAGACCCACATAGCTTGGCGCGGTGGTATGGTTGTTGGCTTGTGGAGGGGAGGTCATGGGTTCGACCCCAACCTCCACCAATTTTTTTCCCAAATGCATAAACCCTTTTCGGCCATTTAGGAGGTGCCACATGGTGGCCTCCGGGCTTGCCATGTGGAGGCCTCTCATTGGCCCATCCAAAACCAATAGAATTGCATCACATCACCCAACTGGAAACCAACCACAAGGTGACACTTGGCGAACCCTCATTGTGCGTTGACCATCTTTGACCTACTCAGTCACCTGCCATGTCAGCAGTACGGACTGCTGACTGGGAAATACCTGGATTTTATTTTTGATGTTTGGTGAAACGATTAGCGGGCTCTAACTTCCTTATACGAACTCTGTTTTGAGTGAAACAAGTTGCACTGGGATCTTGTCACCAAGATGGACACAATCATTTAGGAATTGATTGATTTTGAACACTTTTTTTTGGGGCAAATTTTGACCCCTAATCCAGATTCCGATCACTCCTTCCCACTGGCAGGATTTTGGATGCATAAAAGCTGGTTATCTAATGAGAGATGAATAAACTTCTCCTTCCCAAGTTCTATCAAATGATTCTACTTGAAAATTCTCCATGACAACCACTTGGGTACACTAACATGCCTTGCACTGCAAATGGCTATGTCCCTCAACCACTGTTCTTCTTTTGTGGCTGATCCAATCCAACACTTGTTGGACACTTTTTGGCAGCAAAATACCTCTGTTGTGCCATGTCGATCCCTCAGTGCTTGGAAAACTAATACAATCTGATAGCCTTCCCATTGAGAATCTTCTCGTCAACACATACAAATGGTCTACAATGGCTGCAAATTTTTGGCATTTCATCCACTTTTGCTTCTTGTCTCTATCATCCTCCAGTTCAACATGCTGCTCATGTCATGATTTGAGAATGAAGGCTAAGCATGAGAATCTTGCTCAAGAACAGACCTTCCAAAATCCTGCAACATCTTGTCACAAGAAACACCATTAAATGAAAAAACACATTATGCAAGAAATGTAACTTGACAACCTCTTCCTTTTGCTTCGTCTATTTGCATTTCTTGGTGTAAAAATTATCGACTAAACAAAATTCGACAAACATCATCGACTAATTCAACAAAACATGCCTCTTCAAACCACTAACTTGACTTGAAATCCAAACATAAGCATGTATAGAAACTTGACGATTCTTTGCATAAACAACAAGAATTTCACATCTCATGCAATAATACATCAACACATCTCCCTTTCATCCTTGGATATAAAATCAACTCTTTCAAGTCGATATGACATACATGTGACAACAATCGACACAATTCAACACTCATGCATGTATCCAAACACAATGAAAATTCTCAAGTTGTCAATCATACATGTTAACAAAGCAATCAACCAATACAAGTCAATCACTCATGCATGTTGCTAGTTTCATTGTTCACACACACACAAACTCTCATGTATGTGTACAATTCTTCAACTCTCTCACAAGTACAAACACAAGTACAATAAGCCCAAAAACATGTATGGGTACATAAGAGCTGAATTGACAAATTTGTTGCAAATGAAGTGAGTAACATACCCAAATTTCACACACCTTCTTGGCGAAATTATGCAACATCAAGAATTGACAAATTTGCTGCAAATGAAGTGAGTAACATACCCAACTTTCACACACCTTCATGGTGAAATTATGCAACAACAAGAATGCTTTCAAAAGAAATGCATTCACATACAAACTTGTAACCACAAATTTCCTTCTTTGCTGCATTAAAGTGAGTCAAACAGAACTCCACTTTCAACATCTTGCATCATACAAGTTGCAACATACTTTCAACAGAAAAGTAATGCATTCATAAGGCAAAGAAATGCATTTCTAAGGCAAAGAATTGCATCTATAAACAAAAGAAATGCAAGCCTTATTTGGATAAGAAATCAAACCACCTCTTACCAAACCATTTTGATGGCGCTTCTTTCAGTTGCACATCATCTTGTGAATCATCTTGACCCACATCAATATTGGAATCCTCTTTTCCATCTTTGCCAAAGTCTCTCTCCATCATCTTCAAATGTCGTGGATGAGTTTTCAGATACAAAGTCCAAGACTTGTCTACAAGATGACCTCGCTTATGGAAATCAGTGCAAAACAATTGCATCTTCTTTGCAACATGGTTTCCATTATCCAATGGACCTCTGGTTTTCTATCGCTTTTGCTTTGAAAGTTTCATGTATGTAGCCATTTTCTTCCAACATCTTGAAACATTATGGTTATTCAAACCACAAAAATAACATGTAAATTCTCTCCATTTCTTATGTGAAGATTTACCATGTTTACCATAATCAAAAGAAACTTGATTAAAGACAAATTTATACCTTGCACATTCACCTTTGTTGCCTTCTTGAGAGGTGAATTTGAAGAGGTAGTAGTTCTCTTTTGAATGCCAACAATGGTTTGAATGACCTTAGAGCTTTCATTGCCCTCTTGTTTGCCATTTCCACTAGTTGCATGCTTATGAGCATCTTCTTGAAAAGTCGGTATACAACTTTTGCATTCCTCGTGAACACAATATTCACAAGCTTGAGGGTATGAACATGTAATGAAATTCCCTCTTGGAACACTTTCATGTGCCTCCTTGGCTTTGGATCATTCTCCATCATGTTGTCCATAACCAAGACCCAAATACCTAGGCCTTTCCTCAACAACAATTGGCTCAACTATGCCTTGTGCATGTGTGCCTAACCCTTTACCTTCATAGCCCATATTCATCAATAATTTGGACCCTATTACTCTAGTATGCCTTTCAAAAGCACCAAAACATTCATTTTGAGAGGAAATTGAAGATAAAATTGAATTGCATACCTCATGTTCATGCACATACTTGGCTAGGGTGTCCTTGGCATCATGGAGTAAAATCTCCATCTCATGCATCTTTTCAAGAAGCTCTTGATTCTCCTCCTCCATGGCCATAAAATTCTCTTGAAGTATAGTTTTATCCTTCCTATATTCAATAATCTCTTGCACCATATCTCTCATGATGAAAAAATCTTGCAACATCTCTTCATCAAATAATCCTGCTAAGGAAGAGAGATTAGAGACATCACTTGTTGAATTTTCCATCACAAGTGTAATGAATTAAAGAGCTTCACAAAATTAACAAAGCTTCACAAACTTCTTTACTGCGATTTGAGAACCAAGCTCTCAATCTTGAGCTTCTCCTTGCTTCAGCTTGTACACACAAACTTGCACACAGTTAAATGATCCTTGCATAATTTCAAAACCAATAACTAATTCTCTAGCTAACCTTGGCAAACCATCTCACGGTTCAAATGAGCTAACCTGGCTCTGATACCAACCTGATCTGAAATCTTGGGAAAACTTGTTAATGCTATGTAAGGTCCCTCATCAGTTAAAATTATGTTTAGGATTGTCTCATTTACCCAGTTATGCAAGAGGTTTATGTGTCAAGTTATATGTATTTTATGTGTCATGTGTGAGAAAATTATGAGTTAATTAGCTAATTAAATGACATGAACAAGAAGTAAAATTTCAGACAGAATACATAGCAAACTCACAACACAAAATTGATCAAGGAGTTCACCCTCCAGTACTGGGCTACATCTCATAGGACCTCCTTCAATGGTTAGGCCCTCTTTGGAATTATTGGTCAAATGTCTGATTAAAAGCTTATTCTCAACTCCAATGGCTTTACAAACTGTACCATTGGGTTCAGAGGACCCAAAAACCCCAAAAATGACTATTATATCTCTAAAAAACTGACTCTATCTGATCTGGGCATGACCTCCTTCCCTGGTGGCCCTAGGCTTCCCTGAACTTCCCTATGGAAACATCACGTGTAGAAGTCTCCTATTGCCTTTGAAACCTGTTCCACTATCTTCAAAGCATTAAAATAATCCAAAATTGACTATTCATTTTCCAAAATTGGTCGAAAACTGACTGATCTATGGCTTTCTCCAGTTTTCCCTATAATTTCTCCTCCAAATCTCGAAAAACTCTAGTTAAGTCTGCCAAAACTGGGGACAGTTCCACATTTGGCACGCTCCGCCAAAAGTCCTCCAAACTAAGTGCTAGATTAATTAAATGATAAGTTGGATTAGCTTAATGGTTAAGCGCAATTAACTGCGCTAACCCAAAAATTTAACTGCACATTTAAAATGGATTAAGGCGGATTTAATTAGTGTGGATTAACGTTAATCCATACTTAATGGTTTAATGTGCTTCGTTAAATGTTTTAACCTCCAGATGTTTGAACATGCTGCACCCCTGGTTACGAAGGATGGTCGTATGGCAATTTTTATGTGGGGGTCAGGGTTAAGCCCTGGCCCCCTTCCGCCCCCTTCCACCCACCACACATTTAATACATGGCATATATACAAATGTGATCCATGGTATAACAAGGCCCACATAGCTTGGCGCAGTGGTATGGTTGTTGGCTTGTGGAGAGGAGGTCGTGGGTTCAACCCCGACCTCCACCATTTTTTTACAAAATACATAAACCCTTTTCGGCCATTTTGGAGGTGCCACGTGGCAGCCTCCGGGCTTGCCAAGCGGCGGCCTCTCATTGGCCCATCCAAAACCAACAAAATTGCACCACATCACCCAAATGGAAACCAACCACAAGGCGACACTTGGCGAGACCTCATTGGGCATTGACCAGCTTTGACCTACTCAGTCACCTGCCCATTCACCTACCACGTCAGCAATACAGAGTGCTGACTCGGCAATACCTAATTTTTTTTATTGTTTGGTGAAACGGTCAGTAGGCTCTAACTTCCTCATACGAACTCTGTTTTGAGAAAAACGAGTTGCATTGGGATCCTATCATTGAGGCAGACATGTTTGTTTAGGAATCAATCAATTTTGGAAACTTTTATTTTTGGGCAAATTTTGGCCCCTAATTAGATTCTGATAATTTCTCCAATGCCAAAGTGCTCCAGGAAAACTCTAAGTGTCCAAGAGTGAGAGAGAGAGAGAGAGAATACTGGGAGAACTCCAAAATTGAATTGACAAAAGGTTCCTAATTGATCCTCAGAAGCCTTTTTATGAATGAGGACTCTATTTTCTTCATTTTCCATTATTTTCCTTCATTTTCCTCCTCACATGCAACTTGTGACCTTTCACCTCCCTTTTCTCCTAATTTCCATTATTTTCATAAATAAATGTGTCAAAAATGTTATTTTTCCTTTGCAAATCCTTAGCCATTGCCTTTGCCAATTTCCTTAGCATAAACAACCAAATGAACACCCCCTAGGATGTCTTTCCCAACATTCAGCTTGGAATAAGTGTCCCATCAACCGTGGTTATTATTTTTAACTTTTAATACATGTAATTTTCACCAGGGATGTTGCAGAACCCTCCCCCTTGGGGGACACCGTTCTCAGTGTTCAATCACACATACACCTCAACAAACTACTACAAAGAAAACATACTTGTCATCGAGCTTTATAACATAGGTCAATGCAGTGTTTACAATGATCACCCTGCTGTGATCCAGATTTAAACAGGAACGCAAAAAATTATAGTTATAACCAGAAAAATAGAGATGCAGCAGAAATAATACTTCATTTCATTAATGTAAAATATTGAAATATGCTTACAAACATAAATGGAAATAAACCAGCTATGGCAATGGTAGCTTATCTCTGAGAGAGATGTGGTGGTTACATGCCTCTGAACTATCTTACAATGAGGCTCAAGGCCTATTTATTGTTAAGAAACAATGGAAAACCCTAAACATCCAAAACCATAACCCTAGGAGATGAAGCGCCAAACTATGGGCCCCATTTTGGGTAAATTGGTACATCAACTTCTCGGGGTTGTAACTTTGGCATACAATCTTTGTTTGACGCACACAATACCTCGTTAGAAAGATCTATCCAAGGACTACAACTTTGGGATGAGAAAAATTGGTCTAGTGACACATGTTTCTCCCATTTTTCCCAAAAAACGTCATTTAGGGCCTCAAAACGGCTTCGGAAGTTCAGGTCCCGAAAAACTGCGAAAAATAGTAAACTATACAACAATTAAGGAAACTGAAAAACTGAAAGAGATAGTTGTGGGGGTCCAAGTGGGATAGGTGGGTGGCCACTAACATCCACTTGGATCATTCCTCCCCCCTAGGAAGCAATGGTCCCCATTGCGTTGAGTTCCTCCATGAGATGAGGAAACTTCTGTTGAACTTGGTCCCTGGTGAGCTGTTTTGCAGCATCTGATGTGTCTAGTAATGGTGGGAAGCATGGTTGAGGGTGGTCCACATTGAACACTTGGTGCAAGCGAAGGAATGGGGGAATTTTGTGCTCCAAATAATTATTTCCCACAGCCTTGGTAATGGTGTAATGACCATGTCAAAGTGGTCTGAGCTTCTGATGGGTTCTGGTAAGGCGTTCTTTCTGCAGATGCAACCAGACTTTGTCGCCCACTTGAAACTTGTGTGGTACCTAATGCTAATCATTTCGTTGCTCGTACTTGGTGTTTTCCAGAATGGAGCGACGATATGTTGACCCATTGGGTAGAGGTGATCTAGGAGTCATATCGAATGAATGCTTGACCTGACAATGCAACAGTGGCCCTGTGGGTGAGGAGAAGATGTTCTTGTATTCTTTCATGACCATATCCATCTGCTGTTGCTACTGCGTGGAGGAACCCTTCACAGGGGTCATGGATGTGGCGATGATATTCCCCTTACTTTGGGAGCAAACCAGATAGAAAATGAATTTCCTAGTCTGGGAGATGATCTTGCTGCATTTCTTGGTAAAGATCAAAGAGGTGGCGGTAGGTGGGGCTACCTCTGGTATCCTGTATAATGAATTACCCAAAGAAATAATAACAGCGCGAGGCCTTGACTCATACACAACATGTCGCCTCCATAAGTATGGTTGGCTTAATAGTACATCACAAACATCAAGAGGTGCAACATCACACCATACCTCATCTGTGAAGGGCTTGATTCTGTAGGGAAGGCGGCACTGCTGGTGGACTCAGAGATCTCGTCCTTGGTGAAGCCACCTGATACTATATGGTTGCGGGTGTGGTGTAGTCAGTAGGCCCAACCGTTTCATGACCTCTACTAAAATGAGGTTCTTTTGGCTGCCACTGTCGATAATGAATTGCAATGGCGAACTCTGGCACGTCTTGGTCCCTTCACTGCTGTAGCGTGGTCCACTTTATGTATTTGTCCTCATAGCTTTTGATAGGGTAGTACTGCTCCTTGACGGTGTCCTAGAATGAATTTCAAGTGGGAGTGGCTGAAAACAGTGAGTTCGTACTTTCATCCTTCTTCTCAGAGTAGGTTTCCCACCAGTCCTTGACATGGGGAGCTGCTTTGAGAAGTGAAAAAGTGATCTTTTGCTCGCTGAAAAAATCATGAACAAAAAAATACCCTTCTATCAGATTTATCCATTTATCTATGACATCTATGTCTATCTGACCCTCAAATATGGGGATTTCAAAATTAACTTGTACCTTAAAGGGTGTGGCATTTCTAGAGTCACTGTTGGAAGTCGATGCGTCGCCTCTGGGTAGCCGTTGAAGGATTTTGGCAAAGTTTTCCATCATCGCATTCCTTTGTCGCTCAAGGGCTTCTTCGAGCAAGATTTTGATAGGATCTCCTGCCCCATCATCTTTATTTTCATCTGCCATGGGAGGTCATTGAGATTTGTGAGGCTGGTCTTACAAAGGTTTGAACAGTTCAAGCCCTAACTCTTTATATCCTGATCTTGTTGGAGACATGCAAAGAAAAACAGAGAAAGAGCAGACCGCTGTAATACCGTTGATCCAAATTTAAATAGGAACGTAACAAATTACTAATATAACAAAAAATATAGAGATGCAGTAGAAATACTACTTCATTTCATCAATGCAAAATACTGAAATATGCTTACAAACATAAATGGAAATAAACCAACTAGGGCGATGGTAGCTTATCTCTGAGAAGAGATGTGGCGGCTACATGCCTTTGAACTGCCTTACAATGAGGCTTGAGGCCTATTTATTGTAGAGAAACAATGGAAAACCCTAAACATTCAAAACCCTAACCCTAGGAGATGAAGCGCCAAACTATGGGCCCCGTTTTGGGTAAATTGATACATCAACTTCCTGGGGTTGTAACTTTGGCATACGATCTCTATTTGACGTCCAAAATACCTCGTTAGAAAGATCTATACAAGGAATACAACTTTGGGATGAAAAACATCAATCCATGGACCCATGTTGCTCCTAGTTTTCCCAAAAAAAACATCGTTTAGAGCCTCAAAACGACTTCGGAAGTTTAGGACCCGAAAAACTGCTAAAAATAGTAAATTGTGCTACAATTAAGGAAACTGAAAAACTGAAAGAGACAGTTGTGGGGGTCCAAGTGAGATAGATGGGTGGCCACCAACATCCACCTGGATCATGCTGAGTTCCAACCTACATGACAACATAACAACATGATAACATAGCAACATAATAACATAGTAACATGAAAATATAACAACATGACAATCATAATGACATGACACCCATACTGCTTATTGGAGCTTTATAACATAGCTCATGATGATATTTACATCCATATACATATGTACATATAGAAATATCACCAAACCATACACCAAAACATCCACCAAGACACCTTATCAAAACATATACCAAAACACCATATCAAAACTGCTTTGCCTCAACTGGAAAATAAGGAAGGATACCTGGCCCACATCTGATCCACCATCTCCCATGTACCTTCATCAGCCCCAAAGTGCTTCCACTGCACCTTAACTTGTTTGATTGTTCAGTTCTGGAGCATGAGCACCTTTTTCTGCAATATATATTGAGTCTCTAGCTGGAATTCTCCATTTGGTTCCACTTGCAATACAGACCAGTCAATCACATGATCATCATCCTTAACATACTTCTTAAGAAATGATACATGGAAAACATCATGAACTTTCACTGTCAGAGGCAGTGCAAGTCGATAGGCTACTGGACCAATCCTCTCAATGACACTGAAGCGTCCACAAAACTGTGGTGCTAGCTTGGCACATGATCCAATCTCTAAGGAGCTCTTCTTTGGTTTGATGTACACATGTTCCCCAACCAAGAACTCCTTGAACAACCTATTCTGATATGCACAACTCTTATTCCTATCATGTGCTGCCTTTAAAAACTTCTTGATCACTTGCATTTCCTGTTCCATGTTTGCCAACATGTCTGGTCCAATCAACACCCTATTAACTGGATCACTCCAATTGATAGGAGTATTGAAATTCTGCCCATACAATGCCTCAAAAGGACTCATCCTCAATGACTCCTGATAACCATTTTTGTATGCGAACTTAACGAGGGGAAGATACTCCTCTCACTTCTGCTGCTGATGCATCACATACATCCTTAACATGTCCTCCAATATCATATTGACCCTCTCTATCTGTCCATCTGTATGCGGATGATAGGTTGTACTGAAGGACAACTCTGTGCGCAAATGATCTGTTATTGAATTTTAGTTTTGTTGTGCTAATTTCAAGTACAGATTTATAAATATGTGGTTTTTCATTTCTTCCTGTGCATAAGTTTTCTTAGGTTGTTTGGTGATTGAAACAGGTAAATTTCATCAAGTTTAATGTGATAGACATGAACAAAATAGCTTCAAAAACAAGTACTGAACAACAGACATTCAAAGTAAAACAAACCATCAAAGAGACACTTTAACACAATGTTTTGATGAAGGAGTTCACCCCTCCTTGTCTACATCTCCTTGGTCCAGCTTCCATGGCTTGGGCCTATGTATTAGCTCAATATGGAAAAAATGATGTTTTACAAAGCTCTATTGCTCCTGATACCTGCACCAATGTGTTCAAAATGTCAAAATTAGCTAGGAACACCTTTTCCTAAACTCCTGTATATAATCTTGGACTGTTTAGCCTTTGAGCTGCCTAAAATTATGCCAACTCATTATGGCTTTTTGCATATAGGCTAAAGGATAAAATTGTCTTTTAATTGTAGAAACAAATTCAACCCAATTAATGGATATCTTACCATGGATTCACATTTCCTCTTGAGTATTTGCTTCCCACCAGACTAATGCTACTCCTTCTAACCTCAATGAAGCCAACTGGATCTTTATGTCATCTTCTTGAAGGTTCTGAATTCTACAGTATACCTCCAACTGTCGAATCCAATTGTCCAACTTTTCTGCATTCACCTCTCCATTGTACATGGGAAGTTCAAACTTAATGTCTAATTTGAGTAAGGGAGTCTTTCCTTTTGGGGTTTTTGAATGAGTATGGGCAGTTTCAGTGGTGGTAGTGGAAGATGATGTTGTGTGAGATAATGAAGATGATGAGTATGATGGAGATGTTGGTGGCTTTCCATCATACCCTTGGAATCCTTCTTATCATATTTTTTGTCTGCTGAGCTTCCTTCTCCATGTGGAGGTTGAGAACTCTCTCCAACCATTCTAGTGATAGAGGACTTTAACCATCTCAGTTCAAGTGAAGAAAGCTTTCTTGAATTCTTCATCTTCTGAAGAAGGATGTTCAAGCTCTCTTTCTGCAGACATAATGGTTGTGGATTTAGGCTCAAAAACGGGTACTTCTTGTACCTCTTCAATCTTATTTGAAGGTAAAACTTGAGGAGTTTCAAGTGCAGCTGGAATTGGAACTTTGGGTGGTGGATATTGTGGCCTTGTGGCTCTCCTTCTTCTGGTCATTACCTCAGGAGTTGCTACCAATAGCTTCCCTTCTCCTTTCTGCAACTTTAACCTTACAAGTATCACAATTTTGCAACCATTAAAACCCTACTTGCACAAACTCAAGAAATCAAGAAATTCAACCTTGCTCTGATATGAACCTGATCTGAAATCTTGGGAAAAATTGCTAATGTTATGCAAGCTCCCTGATCAGTTAAAATTATGTTTAGGATCGTCTCATTTACCCAGTTATGCAAGAGGTTTATGTGTCAAGTTATATGTCCTTTATTAGCTGTGTGTATGATTTTGCTGTGTATATTTGTCTGCATTTCATTTGTTGTCTATGTTATTTAAGCAACTAATTAACTCATAATTTGCTCACACATGACACATAAAAGACATATAACTTGACACATAAACCTTTTGCATAACTGGGTAAATGAGACAATCCTAAACATAATTTTAACTGATGATGGGGCTTGCATAGCACTAACAATTTTTCCCAAGATTTTAGATCACCAAACCTGCAAATAACTAATTCCAAAAATTGGAAGTGAGCTTTGCATCCATGTCTGACACAATCTTCTTTGGAACACCATGCAACCTGACCATATATCTGATGAATACTTGTTCCACATCGCTAGCTGACAATGTAGACTTCACTAGAGTGAAGTGTGCAACCTTTGTCAATCTATCCACAACAACCATGATGGAATCATGTTGTCTCATTGTCTTCAGCAACCCTATGATGAAATCCATGGAAATGACCTCCCATTTCCACTCTGGAATCACGATCAGTTGTAGCAGTCCACCTGAATGTTTACACTTTGCCTTTACTAACTAACATTCAAAACACCTAGCCACAAACTATGATACATCCCTCTTCAGATTCGACCAATAATAAAAGTTCTTCACTGCAGTAAATGTCTTCTAATAACCTGGGTGACCTGAATAAGGTTCCACATGAAACTCTCTCAATATCACCTTCTTGAGCTCACTGCTATCTAGCACATATATCTTGTCTTTGAATCTAACCAATCCATCTGTCATAAGACAATAGTCCACATCCTGTGAACCTGCAACTATACTTGTACATGTACTTGTAACCATACTACCACCTGTACTATCACCTGTACCTACAAGATCCTATCCTGTAAGTCTATCCCATAGGATGTCATAACTATCAATTTCTTTACCTATACCCTCCTACTAAGAGCATTTTCCACCCTATTCTCTTTACCTTTGATGTACCTAATCTCGAAATCAAACACACTGATCGTGGACAACCATCTAGCCTACCAGACATTCAGATTCAGTTGGTCAAACAAATACCTCAACCTAATATGATCACTCATCACTACAAACCTCCTGCCAAGAAGATAATGCCTTCACATCTTCAATGCATGTATGATCGCTGCTAACTCAAGATCATTTGTTGGGTAGTTCTGCTCATGCTCATTCAGTTTTCACAACTCATAGCATACCACCTGTCCATCCTGTATAAGAACTCCACCATGTCCTTTCTTGCAAGCATCTATGCATACTACAAACTCTTTGTCTGGATTTACAGTCTTTAGCACTAGCGCATATGTCAACAATTGCTTGAGCTGCTCAAAACTAGCCTCACACTCCTCTGTCCATTTAAACTTCTTACCTTTCCTCTACAATGATGTGATGGGATAATAAATCTATGATAAGTTCATGATGATCCTCCTATAATAGCCTTCCAACCCCATGAAAGATCTCACCTCATCCACACTCTTAGGAGATACCCACTCCATGGTGGCCCTCACCTTATCTGGATCTACTGCAATTCCATCCTTGAAGACAACATGTCCCAAGTAGTGTACCTTAGTCTGAAAGAAAATACACTTGCTGAGCTTATCATATAACTAATTCTCCCTCAACAACCTCAACACTACTGCTAAATTCTCAGCATGATCTTCCTCATTTTTAGAATATAAAATATATCATCAATGAACACAATAAAAAAACTTATCCAAATACGGATGCAACACACTATTAATCTGACCCAAAATGGATTCAATTTTTCCTCCAGATCAAAGTCTTCAAATGTAGTTGAAAGTTGAATCAAATCGAAGTGCTCGTCGATACAATTCCAACGGTGTGAATGACGCGTAAATCTGAGTTCGGATGAAGAAGTTATGACCAGTCAAAGTTTTTGGGAAAAATTAGGGCAAATGGAAAAAAAGTCAAAAAGTCAAAGTCAACAAGTCAAAGTCAAAGTTAACGGTCAACACATGGTCACGTCAGCAAGACACATGGCATCTCTGGAACACGCCACCCGTCCCGGATGACATCAGCAGGAGCAGTGATGTGGCGGCACGTGATTGGACAGAATGGGCCAATCTGGTGCTGACACGTGTTAGCCTGGATTTGCCCAATGTTGGCATGAAATCCCAAAAATTTGGGGTCAAGGGGAGTCGAACCCCTGACCTCCCAAAATTGCCAAGACTTCGCCGGAATCCACTCACCAGTTGAGCTACCAAGGTGCTTGTTAATAGATTTGTTGATTTTATATTTATTGTTGTGGGATTGAAGGTACTAGACAAAAGGGCTAACGACTAGGGTCAACCCCATGGCTACTGGACCCCTTATTTGGTTACAGAATTATCCCACATCCACCGCAACAAACAACCATATATGGTATATATTACCATATATCCAATGTATAAGCCAACGGAGCGTGGAGATACATGTCACCCAAATTTTAATGTGGATATATGTTACTATATCTGTATATCAATCCATATCAAAACGTTGGAGTGTTGGGCAGGGGTTTCGACCCGCCGACCTCCAAAATTGTAATATATACCACGCCTTTACACCTTCGGGCTAACAAATATGCCCATATGTTCGGACTTGAAACAAAGCTGAACCAAAATCCTTTTAACCTATTGCAGAGCCAAACCCACCAAATCCAGGGCACGTGGACCAAGGTGGTTTCCACAACACAAAGAGTGGTTTTTGTCAACAAAAAGTGGTTTTATAGAAGGCAGAGGTGGTTTTGCACATTCCAAGGGGTCTAGAGGGCACAGAGGCCAAATATGGGCAAGTTTATACTTGTTTGACTCGAAATTTCGAGCTGAACGCAATGGTGAGATCATTTTTCTCATTTGAGTCTCTGTTTTTGAGCTCATGTCTGTAAAATATTTTGAAGACTAATACAGAAGTCACACTGGAAGCTAAGGACCCGGAGAGGTAGCCAGGAAATCTAGTGAACGCCATTATCAAATTGTCATTGTGTTGATGCATATTTTTATGTTTCAATTTTCTTCGGTGTTTATGTTATTCACAATCTTTTTGATCCCTTGCACTAAGTAACATAAGAAAACTTCACATAAAGTCTATAATACATTTTTACATTTTTTGATCAAGTTGGTATCAGAGCAACAAGGTTTTTAAGGTCTGACAAGATTGTGTGAAGATTTGAATGCTTACTAAGTTGAGTCTCGAACGAGGTGAAGGTGAACTTGTTGAGGCAAATCCAGAGATTCGAAGGGTCTTTTCACAAAGAAGGATGACAGATGAAAACCAACTTGGATCAGAATCTCAATTCTTGGATAGTTTCATGACGATACACGCAATGGTGGAAGAGATGTATCGCAAGTTTAAGAAGAACAAAGATGAAGGCAATTCATCACCTAAAGATAAAGAAGATAAGGGAAAGGGAGAAATGTCTCCTCCACCATCTCCTTCATCATCACTATCATCATCATCATCACCATTTTCTTCTCATAAATCTAGTCCTTCTAAGAAGAAAAAGAAGAAATCCTCTTTGATCAAATTAGATGTAAAATTTGATTTTCTGATTTATGATGGAGAACTTAATGCTGAAAAGCTTGATAATTGGATAAGACAAATTGAAGTGTATTGCAGGTTGCAAAAAGTTGTTTCAGAAAGGAAGAAGATCCAGCTTGCTAGCCTTCGAGTTGGAGGAACTGCACTTGTATGGTGGGAAGGAAAGACACAAGCAGATCTCAAAAATCATGGTAAAATCATTTCAACTTGGAATGAATTTGTTTCTACTATTAAAAAGCAATTTTATCCTTTGGCTTATATGCAACAAGCAATGATGAGTTGGCAAACATTACATCAGTTAAAAGGTCAAAGTGTGCAAATTTATACTCAGGAATTTCATAAAAGAGCTTTAACATTAGGCATATCATTGGACTCACCAGAGACATTGTTGAAATACATAGGTGGCCTACATAGTTATTTGAGGCATACTATACTTATGTTTAATCCAACTAGCTTAGATGATGTATCGGTCCAAGCAACTCATCTAGAAGCTAGAGGCAAAAATGTAACCCATGATGTTGGGAAATCATCCAAACCTATTGAAAGCAAGAATAAAGACAAGAAGAAACTTAAGTGGAAGGAGAAGAAAGCAAACACCGTGAAGAAAGATAAACCTTTGTGTACTCACTGTAAAAAGGAGGGCCATGATGAGGCACATTGCTGGTCATTGCATCCGGAATTGAAGCCTAAGAAGTTTGGGAGTAAGGAGCGGAAGAATGTTGCTGCTATTCAAAAGGACTTGGGATCAGATTTAGGTGATGAGACAACGGTTACAGCTACAGGTATAAAAGGTTATCAGCTTTAGAGAATGCAGAGATAAAGAAGTAGATATTGGAGTTGCTTGATCAAGGGTTTATTCGACCAAGCACTTCACCATGTGGATCACCTATTGTGTTAGCGTGTAAGAAAGACGGTTCGTGGAGAATGTGCATTGATTTCAGAGCATTAAATAAAATCACAATAAAGAATCGTTATCCTCTTCCTCACATTGATGATTTGTTAGATCAATTAAAAGATGTTGTTTAATTCTCTAAATTGGACTTGCGAAGTGGCTACCATCAGATCAGAGTTTCAAAACAGGATGTATGGAAGACTGCTTTTAAGACGAAGCAAGGACTCTTTGAATGGATGGTTATGCCATTTGGCTTAACTAACGTTCCAACTACATTCATGCGAGTCATGGATGATGTATTTAGACCATTCATTGATGAATTTGTAATAGTCTATTTAGATGATATTCTTGTTTATAGTAGGACATGGGAAGAACACTTAAAACATGTAAAGCAGGTTTTAGATGTTTTGAAAAGAGAAAATATCTATGTAAAACTGTCAAAATGTGAATTTGGCAGGACATCTTTGAATTATTTGGGTTATATTGTAGGGGGTGGTGAATTGAAGATAGATCCCTCTAAGGTTGAAGTCATTGTAAATTGGCCTAAGCCCAATACTGCTATAGAAGTCAGAAGTTTCTTAGGGGCAACACAATATTGGAGGAAGTTTATTTCTAACTTTTCTTTGATTGCAGTGCCTCTACATGCTTTGACAAGTGTGAAACATGTGTTTCAGTGGGGAGGAAAACAACAGAAAGCCTTCGATACACTTAAAGAAAGGATCAGTACAACGCTAGTACTAGCACTGCCAGATCTTCAGCATCCATTTGAGATCGAGACAGATGCAAGTGAATATGCCATGGGGGCAGTGTTGATGCAACACAAAAATCCCATATGCTTTCATTTTGAGACATTTACATCAACAATAGTTAACTATCCCACGTATGATAAAGAATTATATGCATTAGTACATAGTGTTAAAAAGTGGAAACATTACATAATGGGTAAAGAAACAATAATACATACAGATCATCAACCACTACAATACTTACACTCACAAACTAAATTGCAATAGTCATGACATTATCATTGCATGGGTTTCCTACAACAATTTCATCTTGTTATCAGATATAAGAAAGGCATACATAATAAGGTTGTAGACATGTTATCAAGACCAATCATAAATGCATCCACAATACTTAAGCCTAATTCAATAATTCATGAAAGTTACATTGAATAATATGCTCAAGGCACATATTTTAAGGATGTATATGCAACTTTAAGTCATGGCAAGCAGGTAGAAGAATTGGATTATTTCATAAAGGACAAACTCTTATATCATTTGGAAATTTTATGCATTCCATAAACTGAGAGAGTTAACATAATTCGAGAAGCACACACTTCTCTCATATCAGGTCATTTTCGTGTAAGTAAAACAGTTGCATAATTACAAAGATACTGCTATTGGCCACGAATGAATGAAACAGTTTCTAGATACATTAAAGGATGTACTATGTGTGCTACAAGCAAGCCAAGTAATAGAAAATTAGGCTTGTATACTCCATTACCAATTCCTTCTCGTCCTTGGGAAAGTGTTTCCATGGATTTTGTTGGGGGATTGCCAATGTCTAGAAAGGGTCATGACTATTTGTATGTAGTTGTGGATAGGTTCAATAAGATGTGTATTTTGATACCATGTAATAAGAAAGTCGCAGCTGAACAAACTACAAAGTTGTTCTTTCAAAATGTATGGGTTCATTTTGGGGGACCCACTTCTCTTGTATCCGATCAAGATTCTCGATTTGTGGGGAAATTTTGGTCAAGTCTATGGGAAATAATGGACACAAAGCTACAGAAGAGCACAACATTTCATCCACAAACAGATGGTCAGATAGAAGTGGTCAACAGGACAATGATACAATTGCTTCGAGGATATTATAGCAAGCATCCTAAGCTTTGGGATGAACATTTGTGTTATGTGCAGCATGCTTACAACCATGAAAAACATTCTTCTATTCAAAGATCTCCTTTTGAGACTTGTTTGGTTTTTGTACCAAAGTCTCCCTTGGATTTTGTCTTTGGTAAAGACATAGTAGTTGATGGACATAGTGATGTGGACAAAGCAACCAAGTTCATTGAACAGATCCAAGAAATTCACCAGGTAATATAGGAACAACTGAAAAGAAGCCAAGCAAAGTATAAAGTGTGGCATGATAAGCATCGAGTTGAGCATAGTTTTCAAGTTGGTGATAAAGTCTGGTTGTAAATCAGCAAAAAAATACTACAAGGGGAAGGTAAGAAGTTGAAACCAATTAAATATGGTCCTTTCAAAATACTTGATAAAATTGGTTAAAATGCTAATTCTGCCTAGATCTACCAGCTTATATGCAAATCTATTCTGTTGTAAATGTTGAAAACTTGCGATTGTATGAACCATCATTGATTGAAGATCCCGAAGAGCAAAGTCAGGTACCTTCCATAGAAGATTTTTCACCCGAGTATCTCAATGAGTTACAAGAGAACACAATTCTTGACAGGAGGATAAGGACTTCGCAACGAGGAAATGTTGAGTATCTTCGAGTTGGACTCAAAAGTACAAATCCAAGTAAAGCACGATGGATCAAAATTTGAAAAGTGAAGGAAATTTATCTTCACTTACTCGACAGTTAAAACCAACTTTTGGTGGTCCAAAAGCTTCCATTGGGGAGGAGTGATCCAAAATGGATTCAATTTTATCTCCATATCAAAGCATTCAAATATAGTTTAAAGTTGAATCAAATCGAAGTGATCATAGATACGATTCCAACGGTGCGAACGACACATAAATTTGAGTTCGGATGAAGAAGTTATGACCAGTCAAAGTTTTTGGGAAAAATTAGGCAAATGGAAAAAAAATTCAAAAAGACAAAGTCAACAGGTCAAAATCAAAGTCAACAGTCAATGCAAGGTGATGTCAACAGGACACGTGGCATCTCGGGAACACACCACCTATCCCGGATGATGTCAGCAGGAGCAGTGACGTGGAGGCACGTGATTGGACAGAATGGGCCAATCCGACGCTGACACGTGTCAGCCTGGATTTTCCCAATGTTGGCATGAAATCCCAAAAGTTTGGGGTCAAGGGGAGTCGAACCCCTAACCTCCCGGAACTACCAAGACTTTGCCGGAATCCACTCACTGGGCAAGCTACCAAGGTGCTTGTTAACAGATTTGTTGATTTTATATTTATGGTTGCGGGATTAAAGGCGCTGGAAAAAAGGGCCAACGACTAGGGTGAACCCCATGGCCGCCAAACTCCTTATTTGGTTATAGAATTATCCCACATCCACTGCAACAGACAACCATATATGGTATATATTACCATATATCCAATGTATAAGCCAACGGAGCGCGGAGATACATGTCACCCAAAGTTTAATGCGGATATATGTTACTATATATGTATATCAATCCATATCAAATGCCAGAGTGTCAGGCGGGGGTTTCGACCCGGTGACCTCCAACATTGTAATATATATCATGCCTTTACACCTTCGAGCTAATGAATATGCCCATACGTTTGGACTTGAAACAAATCTGAACCAAAATCTTTTTAACCTGTTACAGAGCCGAACCTGCCAAATCTAGGGCACGCGGACCGAGGTGGTTTCCACAACACAGAGGGCGGTTTTTGTCAGCGGAAAGTGGTTTTACAGAAGGCAAAGGTGGTTTTTCACATTCCAGGGGGTCTGGAGGGCACATAGGCCAAATACAGGTAAGTTTATACTCATTTGACTTGAAATTTCGAGCTGAACGCAATGGTGAGATCCTTTTTCTCATTTGAGTCTCTGTTTTTGAGCTCATGTCTGTAAAAGCATTTTTAAGACTAATAAAGCGGTCACACTGGAAGCTAAGGACCTGTAGAGGTAGCTAGGAAGTCTGGTGAACTTCGTTATCAAATTTTCACTGTGTTGATGCGTATGTTTACTTTTCAATTTGCTTCGGTGTTTATGTTATTCACAATCTTTTCGATCCGTTGCACTACGTAACATAAGCAAGCTTCACATAAAGTCTATAATACCTTTTTACATTTTCGGATCATCATCAAGCACATAAACATAGCTGGAGCATTAGTTAGGCCATATGGAACTACAACAAACTCATAATTCCCATACCTGGTTCGAAAAGTTGTCTTGTAAATGTCCTCCTCTTTGATGCATACCTGATGGTATAAATATCTTAAATCAATCTTCGAGAACACTGCTGCTTCCTTCAACTGATCAAACAAGTCATCAATCCCCAGTAAAGGGTACCTATTCTTGATGGTCACTTTGTTCAACTTCCTGTAGTCAATGCACAATCTAGGAGTACCATCTTTATTCTTCACAAACAATACCGATTCACCCCAAGGTGATACACTTGGCTTGATGTATCCTTTGTCCAACATTTCCTTTAATTGCAACTCTAACTCAACCAACTTTGGTGTGCTCATCTTGTAAGGTGCTTTTGATGTTGGAGTTTCCCCTAGAACTAATTCAATAGAAAAGTCTACCTCCCTTTGAGGTGGCAATTCTGTAATGTCCTCAGGAAATACATATTGAAACTGCTGTAGAACTAGGTACTTGCTCAACACATTTGTAGATTCCTCAACCTCCTTACCCTTATCACTAGAAATGTGCATTGCAAATAACATACACCCTTTCCTACAACTAGATTTACCTGAATAGTTGTCACCGTCCTCACTGATGTGGCTTTCTTCTTATCCTACAAGACTCTTGGTTCCCCATTGTCATCAACACATTCAATGGATTTGTCATAACAGTCTACCTTGGTTCTACGAAGATACAAACAATCCATGCCCAAAAACATATAGTATGATCCCAACAGTAATACATTCAAATGTGTTATTGTAGGCATAACATTTAAATAAAATGCCCAAGATCTTACCTAATGATGAACTCACTTCTTTGTACCTATAGCCAACTGCACTAACCAATATTATGAATGCAATTCCTTACTCAAACCACGCTTATCCACCAAGTCAGGACTAATATATCTATAATTATATCTAGGGTCAATCAAAATAGAAATAAATTGATCACAAAGCTTACCTTCCATCTCAATGATAGATGCCTGGTGCTCTGCATGTATGTTGTCCACAACTACATAAATATGAGGAATACTTTGCCCCACATCCCCAACAGTTTGCACCTCCTGCGCATTGTATATCTTAGGCCTACCACCCTGATTTTGTGGAAAATCTCTCCTAAGGTGTTCCTCACCACATATGCAACACTCAAATTGACCAGCTTCCTCACCTCTATGCTGTTGTTGTGACCCATGTCCATGTCTAGCTGCATTAAACTTCTTTTGCGGTGCCATGTTTTCTTTCCCATCTAGATTCTGAGACCTTTCTCTCTTAGGCTACCTTTCGCTTTCCATCCTTTCTTAGATTCATTCTTACGATGTGTTTGTTCATAACAATGCTTCAATTCCCAATGACTTCCTCAAATGAACGAGGCTCATCATACTCAATTCGATCTATAAATGCTAATGGAAAACCACTGAGAAATTGATGAACTTTATCCTTCTCATTTGTAAGATATGTTACATACCTCAATAGCTCAAGAAACTTGGTCATGTACTCTTCATCTATGATTGAACACATATTTAGCTCATAGAATTCTTTGGCCTTCCTATCATAGTACCTTTCTAACAAGTACTTCTTCCTAAAATTCCTCTTGAATTGCTGCCAACTCAAGTCATTTGTCCTGATGTCTTTGAACCGCTTCGCATATTCCCACCAAATGTCTGCTTTACCTTTCAAGCTGAAGAGATCTATTATGGCCTTCATGCTATCTGTGTACTGATGCAACTCAAAGAATTTGTAATTTCTTAAATTCATCTCGCATCTATCCCCTATCACTCCTCCTGTAAGGATGATAACGATGGCGATCATGGTGCATGTCAGAACCAAAATTAGAATAGTACATGTACTCATCACCCCTCCTATCCAGAGTGTCCAACAACCTGCCATCTCTCAACGTGTCAGATCTATCCAACATGTGTCTACCAGAAGACCTACTTCCATATGCTCCATTAGTTCTATCGTCTTGTCCATGGCTGATTCGAAGTGGCCCTTATCGCTCCAACTCTGACAAACTCTAAAGAAGTATAGCATTAAAATCCACTTTTTTCTCTTGTTCCTGTATGATCCTATCATTATCTACCTTACAAATCCTTATTTCTTCCTTTAAGCTTCTCAACGTGTCTTCCAAATCAGAAGAGTGCCCACCATGCTGCTCATATGATTCATATGGAGAGTTCTTATAGTCTACCATTTTGCTATTCATTTTTACCTTCTTCCTAAAAGATGTATATGTCAGATAAACCAAATCATAACAAACCAACATACATTAGTATAATTTGGGGAGGTTACCTCATCTGCAAGATCATCCAAATCAGTGTGATACATGTATAACATAATCATAAAAGCATATAGACATATACAAATAAGTGCATCAACACATAAACATCATTCTAGTGAGATTTCAGTCATCAATGCATGACCATATTGACTACACATACCATGAACTCATGCATGAAAAAAACAACTATTATTCCACTGTACACATGGCCACATGCAACATCAACATGCATAAGCAATGTGTAAGCAATTACACACATGCATGGATGCATGTAATTAAGCATAAGCAAACAATACTTGTAACCAAACCTACAAGACTGATACATGTAACCAAACATACAAGAATGCAACCTAACATACAAGAATGTAACCAAGTGACATATAACAACATGTAAGTGACATATAATAACATGTAACCAGTCATACACTCATGACAATGCACTCCACAATAACAACATCAAGTTCCTCATGACAATATCACTATAATCATGATCAAAATTATACAATGAAACAAGCACATGGAATGCAAGTGTAAGAGACACACATGCAACTGACATGCATGCATGACCAACACATACAACCCATCTAGTCTGAGGGGTGAACCATGCTCTGATACCACTCTGTAACACCCTCCTCCCACATCTACCCAAGTAACTATCCAACGGGGGTGAACATGTGACGAGAGGCTACTATGGTTGGATTCGACCTCCTATGTGACCTTAAGGAAATGGAATCGATGGAAACACAACAAGAAAGACTTTCACATTAGTTACATGACCTCTGAGAACCATGGAAACACTTTAGGAATATTTCCCCTAGGTCCCACTGAAACTTATGATTACTTGCCCTATGGATGATCTCAAGCTATGGGCATGCTAGCATCCAGTGATCCAAAATGGATTTAACGTAGATTTCTAAGTCTATGAATTTTCCTCACAGAGGAAAATGAAAGTCAAAGGATGCTCTTGGAAATAGTCCCATTTCATATATCTCTTCATTATGAATCTAAAGCAATTTGAATGGGCGAAAACAGACTTTGGATAAAGAAGTTATTGTAAAAAGAAATTTGCCCATTGTCCTTTGAAAAGGAGGCAATTTCTTATAAATGGGATTTAATGGAGATATGCGTTCCTTAAGGAAATGTCGCATCAGAAAGGTTCCAAGGGAGGACTTAGACCAAAGGCCTTAAGGATCCCCAATTAGTGATCTCTGATATATCGCATCGGAGGAAGGCATGCATGCAATATCAGAACCCTGGGTAGAGCTGATTGTGATTGCAATTAAAGCAATGAGCCGATCAACGATTGCGATGGGTGACTTACGATTGCGATGATCAAATCGGCAGATCGGCATTGGCGATATATATCGGGTCGGCACAGTCCATTGGAAAGTTGTATAGACCCCTGGGCCATTGCGATAGCGATATACGATGCACCAATATCGGCGATCAATGATCGGCGATCGGGATCGCAACCATATAAAGGGAAATTGACATATGCGAGATGTGATTGCAATTAGCGATTAGGGCACGGACCTGATGAGGTTTATGAATGCTATTGAATAATATTTGAAATCCATATTTGCAGATTTTCTATGTATTTCCCATGTATTGATGTTTTTGACCTCCCGCCTGTGCGATTGCGATTTGCGATGACAAGATGGACCTGATAGGTTTATAGATGCGATTGAAGGCCACTTGAAGTCCAAGCTTAAGGTCCATGATGTGTTTTTCCTGTGTATTCTGTTATTTGGCTATTTTCAGAATGTAGGCAAAAGAACGGTTGACTGTGTCATTCCCATTGGAAACAGTTCATCGCACTTGTGCCATGCTATAAGCGGGCATTTCTGTAACAGGAATGTGTTATGAAGCACGCAGAGCCAAAGGGCTAGACGCAAAGCCACAGAGCCAGAGAACCAGAGGGCTAGATGCAGAGCCACAGAGGAATGATTCCTCATGATTGCACATAGAGGAACTGATGGAAGCCGCAGAGTCAGAGGATTCTTCAAAGGCCAGAGAGCCAAATGAAGAAGCTAGTTTTACCTTCAGGGAGCTCACAATTGAGCAAAGAGCCGAGAGCCATAGAGCCGTAAAGCCAGAGGGCCACCAGAGGTTGGAGGCTTGGTAGAGGCTGAAGCCACCAGAGGTTGGGAGGCTGGAGCCGCAGTTCCTTAGAAGCTTGAGCGCAACAGAGTTGCAGAGCGCAGAAGGCTAGAGAGCCGTAGAGTTGAGGATTCGTAGAGTGCCATCAGAGGTTGGGAGGACAACGAAAGAGCCACCAGAGGTTGGAGGTTTGACAGAGAGCCAAAGCCAAGAGCCAAAGCTAGAGCCAGAGCTAGAGCCAGAGCCAGAGCCAGAGCCAGAGGAAAGCCAGAGCCGAGATCTAGAGCTAGAGCAAGAGCCAAGAGCAAGAGCCAGAGCCAGAGCTCAGAGCCAGAGCTAGAGCCAGAGCCAGAGTCAAGAGCCAGAGCCAAGAGTCGAGAGCCAGAGAGCCAAAGGGCTATGGATAAAAATGGTATTCTAAGCCCAATGGTTCAGTCATAACCTATTGGAGTTGAGAGTGGAACTTGTAAAAGAATTCAGCCATAATCCCAAAGAGTCTAATCGAGTTGATTAGAGCTCAAGGAGATGTAGCCCAAGATATCAGGGTGAAATCCATATTATATTATCATATTTTGTGATTGCTTATTGCTGCATTTCATTTACTATTATATGTTTAAATATCAGTTTAAGCAAATGAACTCAAGCACTTGAACAATAAAGGCAAACAAAGCATACACCTAGTTCAAGTTCTTTTAATTCCGCATTTATCAATCATAAGCATAGATCTTGGAAATTGTTTAAGCTTTGGAGTGGGAGAGGTTCTTGTAAGCTGACAAGAAGCCTTTAGTGTCCCATTTTAGATCAGGTGGCATCAGAGCCAAGAGCCAAGAGCCAACGAGCTTTAAGGATCCCAAGCCCAATGGTTCAGCTGTAACCTAATGGAGTCGTGATCCAAAATGGATCTAGAATAGACTTCTATGTCTAAAAATATTTCTCACAGAGGAAAATGAAAGTCAAAGGATGCTCTTGGAAATAGTCTCTTTTCATAGATCTCTTCATTCTAAATCTAACACAATTTGAATGGGTGAAAACGGACATCGGATGAAGAAGTTATTATAAAAAGAAATTTTCCCATTATCCTTTGAAAATGAGGCAATTTCTTATAAATGGGACTTAATGGAGATATGCGTTCCTTAAGGAAATGTCGCATCGAAAAGGTTCCAAGGGAGGACTTAGACCAAAGGCCATAAGGACCCCCGATTAGCAATCTCCGATATATCGCAACGGAGGAAGGCCTGCACGTGATATCGGAACCCCAGGCAGAGCCGATTGCGATTGCAATTAAAGTGATTAGCGATCAGCGATTGCGATGGGTGACTTGAGATTGTGATGATTAGATCGGCGGATCAGCATCGGGGCTCCTTAAGGCATTTTGTCTATGTCCTCCCTTGGAAACTTTCTGATGTGACATTTCTTTAAGGAACACATATTCTCCATTAAGTCCCATTTATAAGAAATTGCCTCCTTTTCAAAGGACAATGGGCAAATTTCTTTTTACAATAACTTCTTCATCCGAAGTCTGTTTTCACCCATTCAAATTGTGTTAGATTTATAATGAAGAGATCTATGCAATGAAACTATTTCCAAGAACATCCTTTGACTTTCATTTTCCTCTGTAAGGAAGATTTTTAGACTTAGAAGTCTACGTTAGATCCATTTTGGATCACGCCTTCCCACTAAAAAGATTTTGGGACTCCAAAAGACTGATATACTGATATGAATAGTAAATTAGAGTACCTCACCCTCTTCTTTCAACCTCCATACACTTGCCTTGCATAGTGTCTCTGAACCAAATCCTTTGAACACTTCCTTCTTGGATGTGCTTGTCCTCCTGGCAAGGACTGTTTTCCTCCTTGACTTCATGCAAAACTCCTGCTGAGAAGGTTACAGAAGGTAGTTTGAACTTCTCTACCTTGATCATTGATCCAAGGTGGATCAAACCAATGTGAAGTTACATCTACTTCACAAAATTTTCATTTGTACCTGTTTGACATACTGTCAACAACAACTGTTAACAACAACAGGATTATAGACAACAACTGGATGGCCTAAACTCCTGCTTCAACAAAAGAAACAGATTTCACATCTTGTGAACACCTCCATGTCTTTACATCTGCATACAAATGATTGACTAGATAACAAGCCAACAAAACATGCCTTTAAAACAATTGACCCTTCAAGTCAAGCATGTAGAAAAAGAATTCTACAGTTCTTTTTCAAAGATGAAACACTTCATCAACATCTCCATCTTGGAGACCAAATCAACTTTTCTCAAGTCAATATTGCATTACATGCATGTTTACAACAAAGTAATCAACCCTTCAAGTTAATCACACATACATGTTCAAATACAAGGAAATCATCAACATCCCTGTGTTCATGCATATCATTCTTATGCATGCATTTTACCTTTCAACTTTCGCTTAAGCACACTATACTTTCAAAGCTAAAATGAATATAATGTTGCAGTAATAAAGTGAGTCTCCTACTCAACTTTTCCATTCACCTTCTTGGCAAAAACCTGCAACTTGCATTCCATTAACAAAGAAATGCAAATAGATACATTATATCAATAGACATGCAATCTTAATGGGATAAGAACTCTAACCATTTCTTACCAATCCATTTCAAAGGTGCTACCTTTGTTTGCACATCAGCATCAACATGTGAATCTTCTTGAAACACATCATTCATGGAATCTTCCTTTTCATACTTGCCATTTTCTCTTTCCACCTTATTCAAGTTTCGTGGAAGCATTGTTGGATTCAAAGTCCAACACCTTTCAACAATATGTCCTTGCTTATGGCAGTAAGTGCAACACATGTGCATCTCCTCAACAACATGATTTGCCTTGTCCAAGGGACCTTTGGCTTCTTACTTCTTTTCCTTCCAAAGTTTCCTACATGTGGCCATCCTCTTCCAACAGCTAGAAACATTATGGTTATCTCAACCACAAAAGGAACATGCAATTGTTTTCCAATGCTTATATGGAAATTTACCATGCTTTACATAATCAAAAGGAATATGATTCGAACTAGATTTATACCTTTCTTTTTCACCTTTATTACCTTCATGAGGAGGCGAATCAAATGAAGAAGTGGCTCCCTTTGGAACACTATCAATCTCTTCAAGGCTTTCAGAGTTTCCACAACTCTCTGGTTCAAGTGTATGCTTATGAACACCTTCTTCCTGAAAATGATGGTTCAAGTGTATGCTTATGAACTCCTTGGAACTGTTTCAATTGTCTTCATGGCAGCTTTGGAACTTTCTCCATAAGATTGTCCATAGCCAAGACCCAAATATTTAGGCCTTTCCTCAACCATTATTGGCTCAACAATACCCTGTGCATGTTTTCCCAAGCCTTTTCCTTCATATCCCATCTTGGACATTAACTTGGAACCTATGCCTTTGGTATGTTTTTTCAAAAGAACCAATATAAACATTCTTAGAGGAAATTGAAGACAAACTGAAATTATTTACCTCTTCTTCAAGCTGATACTTGACTAAGGCTTCTTTGGTAACAAGGAGCTGTGTCTCCAACTCATGCACCCTTTCCATGTTCATATTTGCAATATGAAGTTGTCTCTCCATTTCCTGCAATTTGTTAGAAAGCAACTGTTGCTCTTCCTTCATGGAATTCAACTGCTCTCGAAGCCCAACACTCATTTCTCTCACCATATCCATCATGATGAACAAGTCTTGCTTCATGTATTTATCACAGAATCTTGTGATGAAAGAAGAATTTGAGGACTCACTTGTAGAAGTTTTCATTATCAGAATGAACAAAAGAACTTCAAACAAGATTTAACAAAGAGCTTGTTCAAGCAACCTTTTGCAACAAACCTCTTGTGCTTCAAGGATTGTTTTGGGGTCCTTTGGGATAAAAAGAATGCCTTCAGCCCTTCTTCCTTCTTGTCCTCTCCTGGACATAGCTATCAATAGCTTTCCCTTCACCTCTACAAACTACAATAGTCAGTTTACAAGCAATCAAACAATCAATCCTTGACTGTTTAAACACCTTTCTAGTCAAACAAGCATATAGATTGCTCTGTCAATCAAGCATCATGATACAACCTACTCTGGTATAACTTACTCTGATATAACCAGCTTTGATATCACCTTCTTTGAAGGTGGGGTTAATCAACCTGATGCTCTGAAACCACATGATCTGAAATGGGGCACTAAAGGCTTCTTGTCAGCTTACAAGAACCTCTCCCACTCCAAAGCTTAAACAATTTCCAAGATCTATGCTTATGATTGATAATTTGTGGAAATAAGCACTTGAAATAGGTGTATGCTTGTGTTTGCCTTTAACTGCTTAATTGCCTTAAGTTTATTTGCTTATGACTGATATATAAACACACATAACAATAAAATGCAACAAATAAACAAACACATAAGACAACAATATAATATGGAGTTCACCTTGATATCTTGGGCTACGTCTCCTTGAGCTCTAATCAACTCGACTAGGCTCTTTGGGATTATGGTAATGCTTCTTTTACAAGTTCCACACTTAAATCCATTGGTTTACAACTGCACCTATGGGTTTAGAATACCATCTTATCCCACTGGCTGTCCATACATTGCTGACAGATCTAGGCTTCCCTGGACTAGATTCCTTCAATCAATGATCTGGGCTATCTTGAACTCCTGACTTGCACCAACTCCCTCAAAATTCTTTTACTATCTCTGGAATTCCTTCTTCTATATTTAGCACACATCAGACACTAGCAACAGCTTGATCATTTGATCTCTTTGTTGTTCTGAACTTCATTACAACTCCATGGCTCTTAGAAGTCTGCTTTGAGCTTTTTGACTCCGAGGCTCTGCCTCCAACCTCTGGTGACTCTGCCTCTGTTAAGCCTCCAACCTCTGGTGGCTCTTTCGTTTTCCTCCCAACCTCTGGTGGCACTATGTGAATCCTCAGCTCTATGACTCTCTGGCCTTCTACGCTCTACAACTCTGCTACACTCAAGTTTCTGAGGAACTGCAGCTCCAGCCTCCCAACTTCTGGTGTCTCTGGCCTCTACCAAGCCTCCCAACCTCTGGTGGCTCTGGCCTCTACCAAGCCTCCCAACCTTTGGTGGCTTGCTGGCTCTACGACTCTATGGCTCTCGGTTCTTTTCTCAGCTATGAGCTCCCTGAAGGGAAAACTAGCTTCTTCACTTGGCTCTCTAGCCTTTGAAGAATCCTCCGACTCTGCGGCTTCCATCCGTTCCTCTATGTGCAATCATGAGGAATCATTCCTCTGTGGCTCTGCATCCGATCCTCTGGCTCTCTAGCTCTCTGGATCTGTGTCCGGCCCTCTGGCTCTGTGGCTCTGTGGCTCTACGTCCGACCCTCTAGCTCTGCGTGCTTCATAATGCATTCCTATTACAAAAACACCCACTTATAACGTGGCACAGGTGCGAAGGACTGTTTCCAATGGGAATGACATAGTCAGTCGTTTTTATACCTACATTTCAAAAATAGCCAAATAACGGAATACACAGGCAAAACACATCATGGGCCTTAAGCCCAAACTTCAAATGGCCTTCAATAGAATCTATAAACCCATCAGGTCCGTCCTGTCATCGCAAATTGCAATCGCACAGGCAAGAGGTCAAAAACATCAATAAACGGGAAATACATAGAAAATCTGCAAATCTTGATTTCAAATATTATTCAATCGCGTTCATAAACCTCATCAGGTCCATGCCCTGATCGTTAATCGCAATCGTGTCTCGCATATTTCAATGACCCTTTATATGGTTGTGATCCCGATCGCCGATATCGGCGCATCACATATCACTATTGCAATGGCTCGAGGGTCTATACAACTTTCCAATGGCTGTGCTGACCTGATATATATCACTGCTGTCGATCCGCCGATCTGATCATCGCAATCGCAAGTCACCCATCGCAATCGCTAATCGGCTCATCGCTTTAATCGTAATTGCAATTGGCTCTACTCGGTGTTCTGATATCGCATGCAGGCCTTCCTTCGATGCGATATATCGGAGATCGCTAATCAGGGGTCCTTAAGGCCTTTGGTATAAGTCCTCCCTTGGAACCTTTCCGATGCGACATTTCCTTAAGGAACACATATTCTCCATTAAGTCCCATTTATAAGAAATTGCCTCCTTTTCAAAGGACAATGGGCAAATTTCTTTTTACAATAACTTCTTCATCTGAAGTCCGTTTTCACCCATTCAAATTGCGTTAGATTCAGAATGAAGAGATCTATGCAATGAGACTATTTCCAAGAGCATCCTTTGACTTTAATTTTCCTATGTGAGGAATATTTTTAGACTTAGAAGTCTATGTTAGATCCATTTTGGATCACTCATCGAAAAGGTTGCAAGGGAGGACTTAGACCAAAGGACTTAAGGACCCCCAATTAGCGATCTTCGATATATCACATCGGAGGAAGGCCTGCATGCGATATCAGAACCTTGGGCAGAGCCGATTGCGATTGTGATTAAAGCAATGAGCTGATCAGCGATTGCAATGGGTGACTTGCGATTGCGATGATTGGATCGGCAGATCAGCATCAGCGATATATATCAGGTTGGCACAATCCATTGGAAAGTTGTATAGACCCCCGGGCCGTTGCGATAGAGATATGGGATGCACCGATATCGGCGATCAGGATCGCAACCATATAAAGGGCCGTTGACATATGCGAGACGCGAATGTAATTAGTGATCAGGACACAAACCCGATGGACCCGATGAACACGATTGAATAATATTTGAAATCCGGATTTGCGGATTTTCTATGTATTTCCTATGTATTGATGTTTTTGACCTCCCGCCTGTGCGATTGTGATTTGCGATGATAGGACGGATCCGACGGGTTTATAGATGTGATTGAAGGCCATTTGAAGTTCGGGCTTAAGGCCCATGATGTGTTTTGCCTGTGTATTCTGTTATTTGGCTATTTTCGGAATGTAGGCAGAAAAACGGCCAGCTGTGTCATTCTCATTAGAAACAGTCCATCGCACCTGTGCCACACTATAAGCGGGAATTTTTGTAATAGGAATGCATTATGAGGCACACAGAGCCAGAGGGCCAGATGCAGAGCCACAGAGCCAGAGAGCCAGAGGGATGGACGCAAAGCCACAGAGGAATGGATGGAAGCGCAGAGTTGGAGGATTCTTCAAAGGCCATAGAGCCAAGCGAAGAAGCTAGTTTTCCATCCAAGGAGCTCACAACTGAGTAAAGAGCCAAGAGCCATAGAGTCGTAAAGCCAGTGAGCCACCAGAGGTTGGAGGCTTGGTAGAGACCGAAGCCACCAGAGGTTGGGAGGTCGGAGCCGTAATTCCTCAAAAGCTTGAGTGCAACAGATTTGCAAAGCGTAGAAGTCCAGAGAGCCGTAGAGCTGAGGATTCGCAGAGTGCCGCTAGAGGTTGGGAGGATAGCGAAAGAGCCACCAGAGCTTGGAGGCTTGACAGAGAGCTAGAGCCGAGAGCCAAAGCCAAAGGAGAGCCAGAGCCAGAGGAGAGCCAGAGCCGAGAGCCAAAGCCAGAGAGCCAGAGCCCGAGAGCCAGCCAGAGCCAGAGCCAGAGCCAGAGAGCTAGAGCCTAGAGAGCCAAGAGCCAAGAGCCGAGAGCCAGAGAGCCAAACGACCAAGGATAAAAATGGTATTCTAAGCCCAATGGTTCAATCGTAACCTATTGGAGTTGAGTGTGGAACTTGTAAAAGAATTCAGCCATAATCCTAAAGAGTCTAATTAAGTTGATTAGAGCTCAAGGAGACATAGCCCAAGGTATTAGGGTGAACTCCAATATTGTTGTCTTTTGTGATTGCTTATTGCTGCATTGCATTTACTATTATATGTTTAAATATCAGTTTAAGAAAATGAACTCAAGCACTTGAACAATTAAAGGCAAACAAAGCATACACCTACTTCAAGTTCTTTTAATTTTGCATTTATCAATCATAAGCATAGATCTTGGAAATTGTTTAAGCTTTGGAGTGGGAGAGGTTCTTGTAAGCTGACAAGAAGCCTTTAGTTCCCCATTTCAGATCAGGTGGTATCAGAGCATCAGGTTGATTAACCCCACCTTCAAGAAGGTGATATCAGAACTGGTTATATTAGAGCAAGTTATACCAAAGCAGGTGGTATCATGAAGCAGGTGGCATCATGATGCTTGATTGATCAAAGCAGGATGCTTGATTGACAGAGCAATCTATTTGCTTGCTTAACTTGAAAGGTGTTTAAACAGTTGAGGATTGATTGTTTGATTGTTTGTGAACTGACTGTTGTTTGAGTTTACAGAGGTGAAGGGAAAGCTATTGAGAGCTCAGTCCAAGAGAGGACAAGAAGCAAGAATGCCTGAAGGCATTCTTCTTATCCCAAAGGACCTCAAAGAAATCCTTGAAGCACAAGAGGTTTGTTGCAAAAGGTTGCTTGAATAAGCTCTTTGTTAATCTTGTTTGAAGTTCTTTTGTTCATTTTCATAATGATTGCTTCTACAAGTGAGTCCTCAAATCCTTCCTTCATCACAAGATTCTTTAATGAAGACATGAAGCAAGACTTGTTCATCATGATCGATATGGTGAGAGAAATGAGTGTTGGACTTCGAGAGTAGTTGAATTCCATGAAGGAAGAGCAATAGTTGCTTTCTAACTAATTGTAGGAAGTGGAAGGCCAATTTCATATTACAAATATGAACCTGGAAAGGGTGCATGAGTTGGAGACACAGCTCTTTGTTACCAAAGAAGCCTTAGTCAAGTATCAGCTTGAAGAAGAGGTAAACAATTCCTGTTTGTCTTCAAATTCTTCTAAGAATGTTTATGTTGGTTCTTTTGAAAAACATACCAGAGGCATAGGGTCCAAGTTAATGTCCAAGATGGGCTATGAAGGAAAAGGCTTGGGAAAACATGCACAGGGTATTGTTGAGCCAATAATGGTTGAGGAAAGGCCTAAGTATTTGGGTCTTGGCTATGGACAATCTTTTGGAGAAAGTTCCAACGCTGCCATGAAGAGAAGTGAAACAGTTCCAAGAAGGAGTTTCATTGCAGGTCTTTTACCTCAATAATGTGAAGATTGTATTCTTGGGGAATTCAATAGTGTGAAGCATACTTTGCAGAAAGAAGGTGTATATCAGCGTGCACTTGAACCAAAGAGTTGTGGAAAATCTGAAAGCCTTGAAGAGATTGATGGTGTTCCAAAGGGAGCCACTTCTTCATTTGATTCACCTCCTCATGAAGGTAATAAAGGTGAAAAATCATATTCCTTTTGATTATGTAAAGCATGGTAAATTTCCATATAAGCATTGGAAAAGAATTGCATGTTCCTTTTGTGGTTGGGATAACCATAATGTTTCTAGCTATTGGAAGAGGATGGTCACATGCAGGAAACTTTGGAAGGAAAAGAAGCAAGAAGCCAAAGGTCCCTTGGAAAAGGAAAATCATGTTGTTGAGGAGATGCACATGTGTTCCACTTACTACCATAAGCAAGGCCATATTGCTGAAAGGTGTTGGACTTTGAATCCAACAATGCTTCCATGAAACTTGAAGAAGGTGGAAAGAGAAAATGGCAAGTATGGAAAGGAAGATTCCATGAATGATGTATTTCAAGATGATTCACATGTTGATGCTAATGTGTAGACAAAGGTAGCACCTTTGAAATGGATTGGTAAGAAATGGTTAGAGTTCTTATCCAATTAAGATTTTATGTCTATTGATATGATGCATCTATTTGCATTTCTTTGTTAATGGAATGCAAGTTGCAGGTTTTTACCAAGAAGGTGAATGGAAAAGTTGAGTAGGAGACTCACTTTATTGCTGCAACATTATGTTCATTTCAACTTCAAAAGTACAGTGTACTTAAGCGAAAGTTGAAGGATGAAACATTATATTTCATTTCAACTTTGAAAGTATAGTGTACTTAAGCGAAAGTTGAAGGATGAAATGCATGCATGAGAATGATGTGCATGAACACAGGGATGTTGATGATTTCCCTGTATTTAAACATGTATGTGTGATTAACTTGAAGGGTTGATTAATTTGTTGTAAACATGCATGTAATGTTAATGTTGACATGGAAAAAGTTGATTTGGTCTCCAAGATGGAGATAATGATGAAGTGTTTCATCTTTGAAGAAGAATCCTAAAGTTCTTTTTCTACATGCTTGACTTGAAGGGTCAATTGTTTTAAAGTCATGTTTTGTTGGCTTGTTATCTAGTCAATCATTTGTATGCAGATGTAAAGACATGGAGGTGTTCACAAGATGTGAAAATATGTTTCTTTTGTTGAAGAAGAAGTTTAAGCCATCCAATTGTTGTCTGTAATCCTGTTGTTGTTAACAGTTGTTGTTGACAGTATGTCAAATAGGTACAAATGAAAATTTTGTGAAGCAGATGTAACTTCACATTGCTTTGAGCCACCTTGGATCAATGGTCAAGGAAGAGGAGTTCAAACTACCTTCTGTGACCTTCTCAGCAGGAGTTCTGCAGGAAGTCAAGGAGGAAGACAGTTCTTCCCAGGAGGACAAGCACATCCAGGAAGGGAGTGTTCAAAGGGTTTGGTTCAGAGGCACTATGCAAGGCAAGTGTATGGAGGCTAAAAGAAGAGGGTGACGTACTCTCAGTTACTGTTCAGATCAGTATATCAGTCTTTTGGAGTCCAAAAGCTTTTTAGTGGGAAGGCGTGATCCAAAATGGATTTAACATAAATTTCTAAGTCTATGAATTTTCCTCACAAAGGAAAATAAAAGTCAAAGGATGCTCTTGGAAATAGTATCATTGCATAGATATCTTCATTATGAATCTAACACAATTTGAATGGGCGAAAACAAACTTCGGATGAAGAAGTTATTGTAAAAAGAAATTTGCCCATTGTCCTTTGAAAAGGAGGCAATTTCTTATAAATGGAACTTAATGGAGATATGCGTTCCTTAAGGAAATGTCGCATTGGAAAGGTTCAAAGGAGGACTTAGACCAAAGGCCTTAAGGACCCCCAATTAGCGATCTCCAATATATCGCATCGAAGGAAGGCCTGCATGCGATATCAGAACCACGGGCAGAGCCGATTGCGATTGCGATTAAAGCGATGAGCCGATCAACGATTGCGATGGGTGACTTGCGATTGCAATGATTGGATCAGCGGATCGGCATCAGCAATATATATCGAGCCGTCATAGTCCATTGGAAAGTTGTATAGACCCCAGGGCCATTGCGATAGCGATATGTGATGCGCTGACATCGGCGATCAGTGATCGGCGCTCGGGATCGCAACCATATAAAGGGCTATTGACATATGCGAGATGCGATTGCGATTAACGATCAGGGCATGGACCCGATGAGGTTTATGAACACGATTGAATAATATTTGAAAATTCTAGATTTGCATATTTTCTATGTATTTCCCGTGTATTGATGTTTTTGACCTCCCATCTATGAGATTGTGATTTGCGATGACAGGACAGACTTGACGGGTTTATAGATGCGATTGAAAGCCATTTGAAGTCAGGGCTTAAGGCCCATGATGTGTTTTTCCTATGTATTCCGTTATTTGGCTATTTTCAAAATGTAGGCAAAAGAACGGCTGACTGTGTCATTCCCATTGGAAACAGTCCATCACACCTGTGCCACACTATAAGCGGGCATTTCTGTAACAGGAATGCGTTATGAAGCACGCAGAGCCAGAGGGCCAAACGCAGAGCCACAGAGCCAGAGAGCCAGAGGGCCAGACGCAGAGCCACAAAGGAATGATTCCTCATGATTGCACACAGAGGAACGAATGGAAGCCGCAGAGTCGGAGGATTCTTCAAAGGCTAGAGAGCTAAGCGAAGAAACTAGTTTTCCCTTCAAGGAGCTCACAACTGAGCAAAGAGCTGAGAGCCATAGAGCTGTAAAGCCAGCAAGCCACCAGAGGTTGGAGGCTTGGTAGAGGCCAAAGCCACTAGAGGTTGGGAGGCCAAAGCCGCAGTTCCTCAGAAGCTTGAGTGCAACACAGTTGCAAAGTGCAGAAGGCCAAAGAGCTGTAGAGCTCAGGATTCGCAGAGTGCTACCAGAGGTTGGGAGGACAACGAAAGAGCCACCAGAGGTTGGAGGCTTGACAGAGAGCCAAAGCGGAGAGCCAGAGCCAGAGAGAGCCAAGAGCCAGAGCCAGAGCCAGAGCCAGAGCCAGAGCCAGAGCCGAGAGCTAGAGCTAGAGCCAGAGCCAGAGCTGAGAGCCAGAGCCAAGAGCCGAGAGCTAGAGAGCCAAACGGCTAGGGATAAAAATGGTATTCTAAGCCCAATGGTTCAGTCATAACCTATTGGAGTTGAGTGTGGAACTTGTAAAAGAATTTAGCCATAATCCCAAAGAGTCTAATCGAGTTGATTAGAGCTCAAGGAGATGTAGCCCAAGATATCAGGGTGAACTCCATATTATATTGTCATCTTTTGTGATTGCTTATTGCTGCATTGCATTTACTGTTATATGTTTAAATATCAGTTTCAACAAATGAACTTAAGCACTTGAACAGTAAAGGCAAACAAATCATACACCTACTTCAATTTTTTTTAATTCTGCATTTATTAATCATAAGCATAGATCTTGGAAATTGTTTAAGCTTTGGAGTGGGAGAGGTTCTTGTAAGCTGACAAGAAGCATTTAGTGCCCCATTTTAGATCATCCAGGGACCTCTAGACGCTCTCACAGGCCTACATGCCAGCGTCCAGGGACCAATTTGTCCAGTTTTATGCCAGCGTCCCCGAGATTTGAGCCACTTTTTCCGGCCTAGAGCCCAGGTCAGTGCCCATAATGGAATGATATCTTAAGAGCTGTAAAATAATAGGGAAACAATGAAGTATAAGAAATTAGTTAAACAAGCCCTTAACCAGACCCCTACTAGCCATGACAAGCATTTCGTTAAACATATCACAAACATGTAATCTACAGGTATGAACAACATAATTAAGCATAGGGATCACATACTTATTGGAAAATTGCTAAGAACCATTATTCCCTCATGTCTTTTGATGCATTATCATCTATTAGGTCATAGATACATTGTCCATTCATTCACAAATAAAATGGAATATTGAGAGCCATATATAGTTGCTGTCATAAAACATACATATAACCAACATAGTAACAACATAAATACCATAAATATATCAGCCATAAAATACACATATAAACTAGTACATTTACACATGAAAACCAAGGGAATGAATTTCTCATTAATGAATGAAAAAACCAACCGAAGATGGGACTACCATGTTCCACCAGAGCATAGATTGGCTAAGCCAAATATCTCTTCATCCAATCACCCCTGTGCCATATTCCAAACATGAATGTGGGACACATAACCAACCAAAAATAACCAAACAATCATGGATTCTACTGTAGTTCTCCACCTACAACATGAGGAATTTGAGTACCTCCTAGTCTCTCAGGATTTACCGTAATCCACAGTCTGATCCAAGGATCACTAGGCCCTACACCGAGACCCACTCTCCAGGCTTTACCGTACATCCCATCCCAGGACTACTAGGCCCAATGGAGAGAAATCCACCTCTTGGATTTACCATATATCCCGCCATTCACCGGCAAGGATTCCTAGGCCCACCAAGGCACACAATCCTGGCTTTACCGCAACCCACAGTCTGGCTCAAGGGTTACTAGGCCAGTGGCTTTACCGTGATCCATAGTCTAGTTTAGCAACCACTAAGCCATGTGTTTGGCATTTCAGAGATCCACCCCACTCAGTTTCGAATCCATTCGGCAATCTAGCTCAACCAAAATATGGGAACCCATCTCATAAAGGTTATTATGAAATGGCAAGGCTAGGCTGAAAACATTGTCACGCCTAGCAAAACCCATGCCATGACAGAAAAATACCACATGCAACACCATGCATGCCAAATCTAGCAAGGAAAATACACATGCAAATCGATACTTGCAATGAAACCTGTTGTAGCTGCTTGATCCTACCTTTCCTTGCTTGATCTTTGCTTCCTCTTACCTTCTTTGCATTTCTTTCTCTAATGCCAAGTGCTCCAAGAAAACTCTAATTGTCCAAGAGTGAGAGAGAGAGAGAGAGAATAATGAGAGAGCTCCAAAACTAAATTGACAAAAGGTTCCTAACTGATCCTCATAATCCTTTTTATGAATGAGGCCTCTATTTTATTCATTTTCCATTATTTTCCTTCATTTTCCTCCTCACATGCAACATGTGATCTTTCACCTCCCTTTTCTCCAAATTTCCATTATTTTCATAAATAAATGTGCCCAAAATGCCATTTTTCCTTTCCAAATCCTTAGCCATTGCCTTTGCTAATTTTCTTAGCCATAAATAACCAAATGAACACCCCCTAGGATGTCTTTCCCATCATTTAACTTGGAATAAGTGTCCCATCAACCGTGGTTATTATTTTTAACTTTTATTACATGGAATTTTCACCAGGGTTTTTACATATCTTGAACTCATCTTCCAAGTCTCTGAGCTGAATCTCCAAATTCCTTAAGGTTATCCTCTCTTGGAGGGATCCCCCTCCTTCTCATTCTCGATGGACTTGGTCTATATCCTATTGCACAACTCCATGATACATGTTTCCTTTCACTGCCACCGAGTCTTGTTATGTGCTACCACGTACACTCAACTATTAGTTCATAAAACAAATTAACAACACAAATGTCAGTTTTCATCCCTTACCATGTTAGGCCAAGTATGTAATCTTGTAGCTGTCGCACATCCTTAATATCATCATCAACCATGTATCATAAACCAGGGTACTAGGTATCACATACATAGGCCTTTTTCAAAATTTAGCAATACAGGTGTATTAATACTATTCATAATCAACATCATCATGCCAAGGAAAAAATTAAAGTTCAATCTTTGACCCACACTAACAACACTATTTAATGTCATCCCCTCTTTTGAGGGCATACTACTGCTTAATAAAATTTCAAACACAAGAAGAATTTGACCCTCTTATCAAGGTCAACAATAGACAAACATATGCAAATTCAAAGGTCAGTTAGGAAAATCTCATGTTATCCTAACATTTATCATACTTATAATTGTCATATCCATATAGATGCATTATGGGCCTTTCATGTACTCAAGTTAGTACTTTTCGAACCACTATCCCCGTCAGCATGCACTATGCCCATGCAACTAGTTAATAACTAACCATGATCCTTGTTGCTATATCAAATACCTACAACCAAGTCTTATTTATCGTTCACTTGGCTCCCTAAAAGTTGCACAGGTTCATACCTCTAATCTCTTGAGACACTATATCATACATGGGATATGTATATAAACTCAATAGTAGAAACCATGCTAAGAAACACAAGCAATCACATGATCATGCAAGCATTCACATGCACACATATTTTAATTTAAGCGTTAGTGACATGTCCCAAAATCTAAGACATTACCCAACCTTATTCCACATGAACACTTGACATGTTATAATCAACAATTATCATATTTACGAATGCATCTTGGGTATGCGTGAAATATTCAATCATCACATAATACTTCCTTACTTATGTAAGTGAGAACCCAGTATAAGAAAACAATGATCAAGAACATCACCCTCTAGCAAGCTACAAATCTCGCATCTAAAAGGTCCACCCAAGACCTCTACCTTTAAGTTCATCCATCTCCAGTATTACAAGAAGGCATTAACACCTGATAACCAAACACCCATAAATAACATAGTAACCATTTCATCATATAGAAATAGTCAACCTCCACTTGGTCCTTACTATATGCCCACCAGTCCATGGAAATCCTATATCCCAATTAGATAACATACACATAAATACAACATTTTCATAAATATACATAATGCAAGCACCACAGGGAGTTTTCCCTAAGGTTCATTGCATCATCTTGGTATTCACAAAACAAAACATATGCTCCCAATCATGCAAAAGCTCACCATATGATCAAAAGTGATGATATACTAAAGCAATCATATACCAACCATCAGGGAAAAGTTTAGGGGCTAATATTCATAGATGGGCTAATTTTCCATGTTTTTTCCAAAAAAAGGATTTGCCAATTTACATTTTTTTCTAAAAATGGTTCACCCAAATTTTATAGTATAAGATTATTTTACCTTATAAATCGCTAAAATTTCATAAAAACTATATAAAATCATTATAAATTTGAATATTTTTACAAAATTATCTTCAAACATTTTATACTTTGTATGTTAACAACTAGCAAGATTCGCCAAGGTTTATAAACTTTAAAATAAATTTATATCCTTAAAATTTTCCTTGCCAACCATGCCACATAACTAGGGAACAATATAGATGCATCAATCATGTATGTGATAAATAATTCACAATCGAATTTTAATACCTAAACATTTGTTTTATTAATTTTCTAAAAATCATTATGAAATCCGCTTACTCAGGTACTTACCACTACTTGCCCATGATAGAGCTCACCCAGTCCAAGTGTTGAACCTAGATGCTTTAATACCACCTATAAAAACACCCCTTACCCAACACCCAGAGTAGGAGGTGGTCACTATGCAAACCCAATCTTAAGAGTACTGTTATGAAAATGGGGTATAATTTTCTTTTTTTTACTTTTTCTAACTCCACTAAACTCTGAATAACCATCACCATTGCATTCGTCTCATTAAGACAAATATGGTGATATAAAATTTTACCTCAATCCGACCTTCGGATTGAGAGATATTATCTATCAAGCATAGGGCCTTGCCTCGTCATCTAACTACCACATGACAATCTGTCATTGCCCTATGTAGTAGTCGGGCTCTTGGACCAGTCAGGTTCAACCTTCTCTGCAACACAGACTTACACTTTTGTCCAAGCTCGAACCCAACACTCAACCATTCTATTAGTGTGCGCAAATCCTGTGGTGGCCCCACGCCACATGTGTTCCACTAGTGCCAATAGAAAACAACCACCACTGCTTAATCGTCATGCAAGTCTTGGGAAGATTCCCACTTGCTTCAGTGGTAAGGTCATTGCATGAGGGCCCCGACAGGGAAATATGCGCACAGGTTATAAGTGGAGTCACTGTTTAGGATGGCAGTAAGGGAATACTTCCCATTAGAGTATTAATGACTCACATTAATCTTACGGGGTCGAGCCCCTTTTTCCCGATCTAATGCAGGCACCCCTCGTAAGTGGTTTCTAGTTCTAGAGGAACCACCATTGGATCTCTAAACACATGCCCAACACTATGTAGCCCATCCCTCTAGTCCTACCACTATTGGAGTGTTGCGTCATCCCGATGCTTTCCCTATCAACTCTATTCTTATTTCACTACCATAAACTCCCAAGGTTTCTATGGTGGGCTAACTTGTCAAGTGGGACCGCCTTCCCACCAATTGGTCATCTACACCAGTGTAGGCCTTGCCATGCACCCAAATTACATCATCCTGCTTAGAATTTCCTGACGATGTCCTAAGAGCCCACTTTGTTAACCATCGAGCCTCACTACCGAGCTCATGTGCGAAGTGGGCCGCACAAAATCCTTTCCCCTTTTCTCCACTGCTCCACCACTATGTTGGTACCTTAGCCCATGCCACATCACCCCATATCCATTCATCTCGACGTTCCTCCACTTGCCACTCCATTTTATGCTTTGGGCTAGAACTTGTAGGCTGACCTATCTGTGGGTCCTCCCTACACCAATGGAAACCCAACTGGGCTTGCGTGTCTTTCTACGGCAACCAAATTATGTCCTCTACTACACTCCTCATAACTCCGAGTTCACTACAACTAGTTGACATGTCACGGGGTCCACCTTTGGCCAATAGCATAGCCACTAGGCTGACATGTCTACCACCGCATCTTGGCTGATATCATCCCACCAACCCTTTTACGATGCAAGCGAATTCTTTTGGGATAGAGCTTGGGGCAGCGAGCACACTGCCATGTGGACTCCACCTCCAACCAATAGCAGGACCACTGAGCTTGCGTGTCAGTTGCTCAACACAAACCTCCGGGGTAAACCTTTTAGGTTTTTACCTCCAGGCCACATCATCATATCGTTTTCCAATCATGACTAGAGAAAAATCACCATGACAATGAAAAGCCTCCATGCCTAGGGTTTTGATTAGCTAACGGATCAGGTTTCATGAATTATCTCATAACTTCAAGGCTCTGCCCTTCCTACACTGATTCAAGCTTGCATTGAACTCTTCCATGGCCCAATCAGAGGAACCTTGCCAAGCCTTATTTGATGCACCTGATTTTGTTTTCATTATGTATCGATAGAGCTTTCTCCAGCTTTTTGATGCCCACTTTTCGCTAGTCATTTCGACCATGAATATATCACAAAGGTTCTCCAACCTTCAAGGTCAACATCAATGCTTGATGATGACAATGGTGGCTTATTAAAACACCTTACGAAGTTACCCCTCCCGATCTTGGGTGAAAGCCACTCTAATGAGTTCCCAACCCCCCGAAATTCCTTGTACGAGAATAAGAATATTTCAGGGTTGTGGGCATAGGCGCTCCTGTAGTCTCTCTCTATTGAGGACCTGTAGTGAATTCCCAAAGAGCTCCACCTCTCCTGCCACATGTTGGGAGCTCCATGCTCCAAATTAGGCCTGTAAGTATCTCCATAGTGCTATATGGGGCTTTCGGGGCCTAACCAACTACGTGGTGGCACTAGTCGAAGACCTTTAGAGAATTTGACAACTAGCGGTGACATCTACCCATCAACGATGGTGCCTCTAGTGAAAGAATGCAGGATGTTGTTAATACATGGTTGAGAGCCCACTTAAGTAAAGAGCACAGGACTCAAATGGGCTCCAAAGAGGAACAAATCCCTCATCGTTAGCACAACACCCATTGTGTAGCTTGATAGGCTTTTAATTAGGTGAATGAGTATATATGTGAAAACACAAACCCTGCGAAGCAGGCAGTCTCTTATGTAATCTCCTCATATTAATAAAAATGGTTTTTATGCCCAATGTTTCTAGGTTTTAATCCAAATCCTTATGGATCCTTCCATTGTCAGTGGCATTTCATATTTTTTATGTGTTATTTGCATATGCACTATTTACAACATAGTTAAACATTTACTATAGAACAAGATTTCCGTTTAGGGATATAGCATAACCCTTATTATCATGTGAACCAATACACATTCGTTTGCTTATTATATGTTTTAAACAACAACAACGAGCATTTCACACAATACTTCATTCCCAGTCCAAAAGAACACACTTGTTTGACCTATTTAACAACATCATTCACTTAAAAGGTGCAACATTTCATATACATGATTTCATCACAACAATAAGTGGAATTTCCAAACAAAGTTGTAGCCATGCTCTCATTAAATTAACAACACTATTACAGTTCAAAAATCTAGAGCCATTTCAAACCAGAAATGCATCACAACTTCATTAACATTTAAACAAGTACAAAAGAATACTTATCTTTAAATTGCAGGGCAACTTAGTCTAGGAAAAGGACTCTCCTCCCAACCTTAGACAACTACAACCAAAGCTCACTTGCAGTTGTCACCCCCGAGCCAGATTCTAGAGTCTGAGGGGTTCTTCTTAGGACTCAAACATTGCTAATAGATGAACCAGGAACCATAGATCATGTTGTCTCCCTTCCCACAATAGAGTTGTAGCATAATCGGTGCATTGTGGCACTACTTTTCCACCCCAATTATAGGGATTCTACATTCAAAACCAAGAGAATAAACAACATAGAGTTTTTTCTTAGAACTTTTAGGAATCTTTCTATGGGTAACTTCTCCACTCTTGAATGGATGAGTGAATGAATGTCTCTATGTCTCTCAGTCAGAGAAAAATCTCTCTAAACAAATGTCCCAATCCACCCTTCATCAGTTTGTGTCCCCTGGATGAAAGTTTTCCTGGTAGATGTTGCCTACATAGTCTCCTAGCCTCATTAATTCATGTCCTTTTTGGCTTACAAGTCTCTCTTATATCACATGGCCCTGCGTACTCCTCTTGTAGTCCAATTTAATTTAGGAGGTTTGCTTTACTAAAGGCACCCTAACCAACCTTTAATGACTGCCACAACAATACAAATTTTTCCTGCACCAGGAAGCCTTGACTGTCCCAAGTAAGTAACCTCCTCATCTCTGGAATCTATGTCCCTTTCACTCAGCCCATTTTAATTTTCTTGTAAAAATATTTACATTGTGATTTTCATGAGGGAACTATAGTTGGAGTTGCCACACTTTTCCCTATAGATTATAGTTTCTTGAATGAGAACTACCACATGCTTATATAACAGGATAACACTGCGAAGGGATATTCTTTCCAGGGAAGATCCAAAACCCCTCACATTGAATGACATAACAATCATTCTGGAGGATCTTCCACATGTACAATCCATTTAAGGACTCAAGAGTCGAAAAATGCATCATCCAAAATCCAAAAATTATTGCAAGAAGGATCACAATTAGGAGGATGAATATCCTCAATGGAATCCTGAAATGATGAAAGAAGGTTGGATGGGACCATGGAGCAGTTTGAGACTTTATTTTATTTGGTTCCTTTCTTCTTCTTGGTTGCAACATTTTTCCTACAGTTAGGACTAATAAAGACTCCCTCCTCTGTAAAATAGGATATTTTGATTGTGAGAGGATCCAGAATAGTCGACTTGTTCCAAGCTATATTTTCCAACTCCGCGTCCTCAGAAATCAGAGAAGAATAGGTTCCCAATGGTGCCCCAAATTTAATAGGAAATGAAAGATATGTTCTTTGCGAAATAAGGTCCCAACTCACCCTAACACTTTCCTACATAACAAGTGAAGGCTCACTACTTACACAAGCTAGCAAAGCCAACTGCTTATGAGACTCAATAATCGACAACAAAAGTAAAGAGAAGCCCTTACTTCCATAATGGCTTCAACCCTGGTTCTCTTTCATAAATTAAAACACCTATATTTTATATCTAATTTTATATCAATAACAAGATTTATGTTTTTTAAATTTAAAAAATTTATACACTATATTTGATATAAAATATTTAAATGGTCTTTATATATTTAAATTTAATAAACAAAAATTTATTAAAATATTAATTTATATTTTTAATTATGTAATAAATTAAAATTTTTAAAATAAGTTAAAATTAAAATTTACGTCATTAAAATTAAAATTTATATTAAATTAAAAATTTCAATAAAACTTTAATAAAGTAAAGGAATAAAACTCTTTAAATAAAAAAATGATATAATGATAGTGGTCCCATTGTTAAAAAATAAAAAAATATTGGCAATCTTATATACCGTGACCCATGCTCTTTATATATATATATATATAATTTCTATAATTTAATATATATATATATATATATATAAATATTTATAAGTTTAAACTTATAAATTTATATATAAAAAAAATTTATATATATATATATATATATATATTTTAAATTATATAAATTATAAATATATATATATATATATATATTAAATTATACAAAATGTTTCATATCTTAAAATAAATAATATAAGATAAATTTTATTGTTTTTTTCAAATTAGAATGAGAATTTTATATTTATATGTAAGTGTGCGTCCGGATCAAATATATTAGGTAGTACATAGCTATATCTTCAAAAAAAAAATCAGAGTCTTTTTATCTAGTAAAACTACAAATTTTTTCAAAGGGATTCCAAAATGGACAACAAGAAACAAAGTTTTGTGGGTATATATTTTACAAAATTGACCCACCAAAATACAAAGTTTACATGTCATACTATAACTCATTGATAATGCAATCTTTCATAATTGCTCAATGTCAATCCATTTAGCTCTAAGAAATAGGAAAGGACCTAGTTCGATCATTAATTTTTAAAACTCCCGATATTAATTTACACCCTTCATTAGCACATAATTATGCATCTTTATTGAGATCATGGAGAACATGGAAATAAGCTATTGAAGATAACTCTTTCATTGTTTTTCTAATTCTTTTCATAAGTCTTTCTAATTTTTTGTCCCTCAAAGAGGAGCCCTTCAACGAATGTAGGATAAGGAGGAGGGAGTCTCCCAAAATCCTTGATTTTCTTTAGCTAACTAAATCCACTGGTAGAGAGTATAAGTTTAATCTTGATTGTTTGTCATGCATCCTAAGCCCCATGAATACTTTGCAACTTTAACTTCCTCAAGACCATAAAACACCCTCCCCCTCCTACCATCCTTGATAAATTTTATTGTTATAACATTCATTGTAATTAAAATTTAATAATGGGGGGAGGGGGAATTGAGGGAGCAGGGTTGAGAAGACTAACCCTAATTGTTTTGACCTCGTTTTGTGCCTCCCATTCCTTTTTTTCGCCACGTAGCCTTCTTCTTGTGGGTGAAGATCCTAGTTTGTGGTGCCATCTGCGTTGTGCCGGACGCATTTAAACTGCTGAGGTTTACTATTTTGTTTGCTCGGTCTCTCTCCATCGCGCGTTTTCCTGGTCCACTGTGGAAGAGTCGAAGGGGTGGAGGGCTGGGTGGACATCTACTATTTGGAAATCTCCTCCATGCCTCTTCTATCCAGGGTTTTTTGTCGACCATTGGAGCTGGTCTTTTATGTGGAGGGATCTAGTTTTTGGGCAGTCTTCTTATGTTTTAGCAAAGACTTTTTGCATTTCTGGTGTGCCTTTGTCTCCGGTCTAGGCTCTACCCATGTGTTTGGAAGTATTGCTTCACAACCTCTTCTTGCCACTTCCCAAGATTTCTTCAGTGTTGTTGTCCTACACGCTACAAGGTTTTCAGCGTGAATTCTCTCTAGGTTTTTTGCGGCCCAAATTTTTTCTTTGAGGCATGGCTCGAGGTCTCTATTATGAGCTAGTCGGGTGGCTTGTGCCCAAATCTTGTTTATTTTTTGTTATTTTTTGATGTTGGCTTTTCTGCCCCTTTATCGTTGTTTCTCTGTGGCATGTGTTTTTTTTCCTAACCTTTGTTTTTTATAAGTTTCTATCCAATGTCAGTTGGTTTTCATGTTATTTTTTACCCCTATATGGGCTTTATGCAGGCCTACATGAATTGCCTCTATTTTTGGTCAGGCCCGTGTTCCCAATTCATTTGATTTCTTTCTACTCAGTGGTCTGAGGCTTTTTGACCCAGGGCTTCATACCCTGAAGTTTATTCATCCAATAATTGTCTTTATAACATACCCGATTTTGATTATTTTTAATGGATGAGGATGGAGGGAAGGGCGCTCCGCACTACAACTCCACAGGGCCTAGGGTAGCAGGCACCGAACGACCTATTGCTATCACTATCTTCTCGCTATCCTCCTGTTGTGCAATCTCACTGTGACGACTTGCGGACAGACACCCTTCTCCTTCTCCGACCATTACCTACATACTTGATTCTGTTTGCAGCTGTCGGAATGGATTTGGACGTTGTCGACTATTCCGCCGAATCAAAGCCCTACGAGTCAATATGAACATGCCCACATGCCGTGTCAGGTGCTGGCCCCCATCCCCCTCCTTCTCATGGATTCAACCGCTGTCTATCGTTGAACCTCCTAGAACATCCGTGCCCTACCTACCGGAGTTTGTTGCACTCGATGCCTCATCTGGGCTTGACTGCCCTCCGTTATCACCTGCTACGCTTAACCTTTTAACTGCCTCCATTGTCGCCTCCCCTACTTTTAACTCCCTTCCATATATGAATCCCCATCACCCTGCTACATCTGACACCCCCATGACTTTTGGACTATCACAATCTGGGCTATCCTCTCCCCATTTTTCCACTCCGGAGAGCATTCCCAACCCTAACCCTACTTGCGCTCCATGCATCTTCCCTATCCCATTAGGTTGCTTCAATATACCGTCCACAAACCTTAGGAACACATCCCTCTCTCCACAGGCAGATCTACAAGGCAGATGGAACCGCTTCCTGGACCACCCGACGGCTCCACGAACTAGCAAGGCCAAGAAGGTAAAGTGTGTCAAGGCCTCGTGCAAGGACATCAATCTCATACTTGGGGAAGATATCACTATGGGCGAGGTTGTGGATACTACAAATAGGGATCTGGTGGGGCGTGTGAGGGGACAAACTTACTCGGCTGAGAGGCTCCGCCTCTCGACCATGGAGATCTGGGGCACCCTCCTTAAAGAGATTTCTTCGATTACCGTTCTAACTCACGATTGGTTTGCCCTTAGCTTTCATCGGGAAGAATACACATACTAGATTCTCTCTCACTACTGGAATATTAAATTAGCCCCAACGCTACTAAGACAATGGAGCCCCCTTTTTGATCCAAAAAGGGAGCAGTTGGGTGCAAGTCCAATATGGGTTCATCTTCCAAGGTTTCCTCTACATTTCGGGTCAGACAATGTCTTTATTCGCATTGGAAATACATTGGGCACATATTTGGATCATGATAGGACATACGAATCGTCTGGTAATAAATCCATGGCCTACATTCTGGTTCTCCTAGATACCAGAGACAGTTTGGAGGAGAAGATCACTCTGCACTGGAGGCACTTCACCCGCAAACAAATCCTAGACTATGAGGGGGTCCCCTTCAGGTGTAGAAGGTGCCATAAGATCGAGCATCTGTATAAGGAATGCCCTCTTGTTTCATCGACGACTTCTCCATCACCGAAGGGAAATAAGAAATTGCATACAGATGATCCTCAGGTGGAAGAACAACCTTCTCGCTCTGCCAGTCTAGATGGGGACACTTCTCTGCCAACTTTCTCTGTCACATTGCAGCCTACATCCCCACCCTTGACGAGATCCCAGACTGCTGTGGCAAATGCTCTCTCCATGGGTACTCTTCCTCCTCTATGCTCTTCTATTTCTTTTGATTGCACTGCACAAAAAATACATGTTGCTTTTGCATCCATTACTTTCTTGAGCACATCCCTTCTCACTTTTCCATTTGATCTTCCTCCATTATTTTTCTCCACCACCCCACCCTTTGTTACTGGAGTTGGCCCCATCATCCCATCTGAGCCCTCCACCTCATTTCATTCACATTCATATAATCTCTGCTCCTGGGTATCCATTCCACCTGACCTTGTTGGATTAGGGTTCCTCTCTTCCAGCTGAGACCAAACCCTCCCGTGGGCGCCCTTCTAAGATTTCGAGAGCAATCATGCTTGACAGGGTAGATGTGGCCCTAAGCAGATAGACTACCATTGATAGGGTTCTTAGAGCAAAGAACACCCTCATTCCAAACCTCCCATGAAGTGGTTGTCCTTCAACTATAGAGGGTTAGATAGTCTTGCCAAAAAACTAGCTCTCAAGAGGCTCTTGGATACAGAGCCATGCGACATTGTATTTTTGCAAGAAACCCTAGGGAAGGCTGAGCAAGTTACCCAAATTCTACACTCTATGTTTCTTGGTTGGTGTTTTCATGCCCTTGATGTCAATGGAAGATTTGGAAGCATTGCATTGGGCATAAATTCTCGTTCCATCAAACCTATTACTGTTAGGGGAGGCCCTAGTTTCCCGGGAATGACATTTTCTCCTCGGAATTGGGCAAAAACTTTCGTATTGTCAATGTATACACACCAAATCACAATACGATGGAATTCTGGAACCATCTTCTATAGCTCTCCCTAATTAATTCTAATAATATCATTTTGGGAGGTGACCTCAATTTCACGATTGGTCATGAAGAATCCTGGGGACATCATTCACAGTTGGATCCTCTATCAGATCATATGGATCATTTAATGGAACATCATCACTTGATTGACATCCCTATGAATAGAAAGCAACCAACTTGGCATAATAGGAGGATTGGAGATGCGGCGTTGGGAAGGAGATTGGACTGATTCCTCATCAAAGAGGACTTGCTTGCCACCCTCACAAATTTTCGTCAATGGGTTGGATTTGGGGGAATCTCTGATCATTCCCCCATTTATCTGGAACTGGCTGGTCCATCCCAAAAGCTCAAAGCACCCTTCAAGTTCAACTCGACCTAGTTACAGGACCCTAATTATCATAAATTAGTTACTGAGTTTTGGAGAGACCATCCTCCTACACAAGGACGCAATCTAGCTGAAGGATTTTGTTGGAATCTTATGGAACTTAAAAGTCTCTCCATTCAATGGGCCAAAGCAAAACGATCCAGAGATGACCAGACTCTTTGTGATATTGAACACCAACTTGCAGATCTAATAGATGACTAGGGTGGGGGATTCATCTCTGTTGAAGCAAAAGCTACCCTCACTGATCTGGAGGCACAGAGATCCAAGATACTACAGGAACGGGAGGAGACTTGGAGACTTAGAAGCAGAGCCATCTAGCTAAAGGCAGGGGATGACAACACAAAATTCTTCCACAATTTTTCCAAGGGAAGGTGGGCCTGTAACACCATCTGGAAAATGCCTACTGATCATGGACAGTATGCACAAACATTTCATCAGCTGGCACACTTGGGAAATTCACATTTTCAGCAGCTCTTCAAAGCTCCCCCAGGAGCATCGCTTGCTGAAATCATTCACATTGTTGGTCATTTCCCATGGTTTGTGGACCCAGACTTATCTGATGACCTTAACAAACCTGTAACCATGGGGGAATTGGAGAGCACCCTGAAATGGTTCAAGAAGGATAAGAGCCCTGGTCCTTATGGTTGGTCTATGGAATTCTACCTAGCCTTCTTTGAGATTTTAGGCTTGGATCTTCTCAAGGTCATAGAGGAATGCAGAATTTCTGGGCGTATGTATGAAGCCATCAATACCACCTTTATTGCCCTCATACCAAAGGTGGATTCCCCCTCAATCTTTCAATGATTTCCATCCCATCTCCCTCTGTAATTGCCTATATAAGATTATAACCATAATCATTTCCAATTGTATCAAACACATTCTCTCGAACAACATATCTTCTGAACAATTTTCATTCCTCCACAATCGACAGATTCATGAAGCTATAGGCACTTCTCAGGAAGCCCTCCACTCAATCAAACTAAAGAATTTGAAAGGATCCATCCAAAAATTTTACCTATCAAAGGCCTTTGATCGTGTTAGCTGGCTCTATATTAGAATGTTACTTACACATCTCGGCTTCCCTAACCCCTTCGTCTGATGGATTATGTGTTTCATATCTATTGTCTCTTTTAGCATCCTTATCAATGGATCTGCATCCAATTTATTCCATGCTAAGAGGGGTATTAGACAAGGATGTTATCTCTCCCCACTACTTTTCTGGCTGGTCATGGAGGTATTAAGCAAGCTAATCTCACATGAGAAAAGAGTTGGGAGATTACAGGGACTCAAAATCACTGATCAATGTATCCTTATCAACTCCTTTTCATTGATGATGTGTTTATCTTCCTCAATCATGGAGGCATTCATGACTTTAATATTCTTTTTGATGAAATGAAATTATTCTGTTCGGCCACTAGGATGGAAACCAATAGACCAAAGTCCACCATCACCCTCTCGGCTTGCTGACCACAGGAAACTAGACATGCTTCCTTCTACTGGAGGATGGACTAAAATATTTGGGGTTCTACATTAAATCACATGGATACAAAATTGCTGACTGGACCTGGCTGGTGACTAAGGTGGAAAAAAGGTTGATCAACTGGAACCATTGATTTTTATCCAGAGCAGGGCGACTGGTGCTTATCAAATCTGTCCTAGAATCCACTTCGGTTTACTAGATGTCACTCACTTGGATTCCACAAGGAATTCTTTCGAGAATACAAAAAAATTGCTGCAATTTCCTCTAGAAGGGGCACAAGGAAGGGAATCCATTTTCCCGAGTTAGATGGAGTTGCATTGCTATACCAAAACAATGGAGGGGATGGGGCCTCAAAGATATTCCTGCCTTTGCACATGCATTGGCTGGCAAATTGGGATGGCTCCTCCTAAAGTCCAGAAGTCTATGGACATAAGTGGTCATCTATAAATACATCTGGCCCCAAAACCTCATGGACTAGGTCTGCCTACCAACCTGGAACAAACAAGGCATATCAGTCATACGGAAGGTTGTATTACAAACCCTCCCTACCATTAGGAGTGGCCTAACCTGGCGAATAAATGATGGAACAACAGTCCGCATTGGGATAGATCCATGGACAGGATGCGGCAATCTATATCAACTCCCTCCGGCACTGATTGCATTCCTAAACAACAGGGGCATTAACTCGATTGCACACATTGTGGATCAACAGAATTCGACTATATTCCTACAAGCTTGGAAGTCTGCAGCTACTCTTGGCATCCCAGATCAGTGGATACAGGATTGGGGAAACTATACAAATGCCTTATCTGAATCGCATGTTCGCATTACTGATGGCGACGATGATCTCATATGGGCCCCTGCAGCTCATGGAGCCTACTCTCCTAAAGAGGGATACCCCATTATTCATGCTGCACATAAACCCCCTGTTCTGGAGAGTTGGTGGAAAGCGATCTAGAAGCTCAAGGCACCACCCTGAACGTGGATTTTCATGTGGAACATCATAATGAACAAGACTCCAATAGGCATGAACCTGATGAAAAGATCATTCTTGGGTCCTTCTTGGTGTGTCATTTTCCAAAAGGAGGAGGAATCAAATGATCACCTATTCATGTCTTGCTCAACCACTCGACACATTTGGGAGCAAGTCCTTTCCTCGCTGAACATGTCACAACGTTGGGAGGGTCTCAACATCAAGGAGGCCTGGAACAGTTGGTGGACAACTTCCTCCAACATGAAGAATCGCAACCTCCCACTGATTATATGCTGGCATATCTGGTTAAGTCAGAACAAAATCATTTTTAACAATTCGCATATCTGGTGGCTATTGATTATCACTAGGATCTGCAACAATTTCATTGAAATCCATGAGGATGAACAGTGCACTTCCGCTCGCTCCATCACTCCCGAAATTATTGACCACGACCATCCATGGGCTTATTTCGACGACTCTGCCCAAGACCAAGGGTGTGGGGGGGGGGGGGGAAATCCTGCTACACCTATCTGACACTCACTCCTTCCGAATGCACATGGGGCTGGGTGCTGGCACTAACAACTTTGTCGAGCTCATCACACTTTGCCATTTATTATACTTTGCATTGGATCATAACTGTAGACACATTCAGATCTTTGGGGATTCTAAGATTGTCATCAATTGGTTCAATTGCACATCTGCTTGTCATGTACATTCTCTCAGGAACATTTTGGATGATGCATTGTATTTAAAATCACAATTTGAACAGATTACATGTCTCCACATTTACAGGGAGCACAACCAGGTTGCGGATCAACTTTCAATGGAGGCAACACATCAACCTAGGGGTGAATGGTTGATCCAGGAACAGAGGGAGGAAGAGATCTTCCAATTTTACCACAGGCCATATATAGATCGGATACAACAGAGGGTCGATAGGCCCTAATTACATAGATTATATGATCCTTAACATATTAGAAAATTTGCAAAGCAATTTTGAAATTTTTGTATAAATATTTACTGAACTTTGAAGGTATACCCTTAGTGGGTACTTATGTACAGACCTATATATTTTGATGGCTACGATCACACATATAGCATATGCCACTGACATCTACAACATGTAATTTTCCATTTATAATAGAAAATTACTATTTTTCCCAGAGAAAAAAAACATACCCGGTTTCAATTAGAATTACATACAGACAAGGTGTGTCTATATAATATAATTTTATTCACTATTTACATAATAAAATTATGATTTATTTTTTCTCAAGGAAAAAAAATTAAATTTTAATACTGAAATTATTTAATGCTATTTTTAAATTAATTGAAACATCTATATTTCATGTCCAATTTTATATCCATCTCGTAAGGTTCATGTCATTCCGATTTAAAATATTTATACATCATATTTGATACGAGGTAAATGGCTTATATTTATTAAATTTAATAAATAAAAAATTGTTAAAATGTTAATTTATATTAATTAAATTATATTTTTGATCATTTAATAAATTAAAAATTTTAAAGTTGTGGTTTACAAAATTAAAATAAAATGTTATATTATATTAAAAATTCTAACAAAATTTTGATAAATGGAAAAAATATTTAAATAACGAAATGATGTAATATCTTATATAGTGTGATTCATGCTTTGATGCCTATAAGTTTATTATTTCCAAAATTTTATATATATTTTCATATTCACCAAAAAAAACTTAATGGCATCTAAACAATGTAAAACAAATTTTGTTACTATAAGGTTCATTTTAAGAAATTATTTATTCTATTTTTAATTATAAAAAAATTATATCATTTTTTGGTTAATTTATTTAATTAAATGTATATAATTTTCAATGGGGTGTTAATGCAAGTAATGAGGGTGCTTTACGGGTTGTACCCACTACCCTTAGACATGATGTACAATTATGAGGAGGGGTTGTAGCCAACCCTCTGTATGTATTCACATGTAAGAGCCCAGATGACCTTGACTCATTATAAACCTATCTAGACAATGTCTTGTAGAGAAATTAGTGGTGAATTGAGAGGAGGAGGCGAGGCTAGGTCCTTGACCTCCCTGTGGGTGATTTATGTTCGAGTTAGTGATGAATGATTCTTTGTGTTATGGTTTGGGTTTGCTATAATGATGACAAAGATAGGGCTCTCTGGCCCACAAGGGCATTGGTGGCAGGAGTGGAGTATCTTAGAATTGAGGTCTTTAGTTTGAAGCTTGGAAACTTGGTGCGTGATGGATTAGTGTGGGATTCACTTTCAACCCCCTGTGCTAGAATTCAAGAATATGTATTTATAATAGATGCCCCAAGTGTGCCCTCTCAGTTTCAGACATGCCACTTAGGAAACAAATGTACTGTAGGTGTGGGGGAGGGGACTGTGGTTTGCATAGGCATAGAGGAGCAAGGCTATTTTCTCATGACTCGACTTCCACATACTTTAATGTTGTTCCGCCGGAAACAAGGAAAGAGATACGTAAATTGGAAACTTAAGCTGGGGTGGAGAGACAATCCCACTCTAATTCAGAAATATTGGAGGATATGTGTACTTGGGTTCCTAACCCTGGAAACACCGGGGGAAGGAAGAAGCAATCTCTGAACTCTATGGCCTTGAATTGGCAAATGAAAAACATGTTGGGGATTGTCCCGAAGGACAAGAAAGTGGAGCATTATAATATCTTCAACACCCTAAAATATATCAAGAGAATGCTTTGAAATCAACACTTCTGTTTGGACAAAATTGATGTTCATATTGCTCATGTTGAGGGGCATATTCTATGTGACTTTGATAATGAGGATATTCCAAACCCGCTAGGTTCAAGTGTAAGGGCTCCCATGCCTATTTATTCCTCTGAAAATGATTAAAATGTATTGTCTATTAGCTTTCTTACTTTCTGTCTACTCATTTTTGGTTCAACCCAGTCAAGAGGGATTATGCTTTTATAATATATTTAGGTCTTAGTTTTCTATATGTTAGATCTGGTATAACACTTTTTTTTGTGAATTTTTGTAACCATGTATATCTAGAGTCTACACTTATATGATTATATATGTAAGGTTAGAAAAGTTATATACTAGCATAGTGATATAAATTAAATGGATGGTAAATATTGATACACTTCAAAACATTGATGACATGACACATGACATTGACAAGATTAAATAAAATAATAAAAATTAACTAAATTCTAATTTTATTATTATTATTATTATTATTATTATAATATTATTATGAAAAAAACATTTATACATTTTTAAAAAATATGTAAGAAGATTCTTACTCATAGATATTCACCTCTACTTTACATTTTGTACACTTATATAATTATATATGTAAAGTTAGAAAAGTTATATACTTGCATAGCGATATAAATTAATTGGATGGTAAATATTGATACACTTCACAACATTGATGGCATGATACATTGACAAGATTAAATAAAATAATAAAAATTAACTAATCTCTAAATTATTATTATATTATTATGAACAAAAAAATCATACATTTAAAAAAAACATGTAAGAAGATTCTTACTCATAGATATTCACCTCTACTTTACCACGGAGAGTCTTACCCTATAAGTAAGCTTTGTTATAATATTTTTGTTTACCAATATCATATGCTCAAAACTCATGTTCATGTGATCGCACATGTTCATATTACATTTTTTTAATTAATCAATTCAATTAAAAGGATAAAAATGACATAACTACTTTTGAGATAAATCACAACCTTTGATATATGACTACTATTAATAATATTCTAAAATATTTAGTGAAGGTTAAATCTCTACCATCCACCTAACAATTGTTGATAATTAATTATCTAACAAAACCTATTAGCATGGAAGCTATATAAGATAAATTTTATTCTTATAAGTTTCATTGTAGCAAAAATATAATATCAAAATTATTTAGTGTTATTTAATTTTTTTTGTGCTGAGAGGCCCTCTCCAACTAAGTATGGAAGAGATGTTTTAATGTTATGTTATGTAAACATTTTGACTCGGTAAAATAAAAATAAATTTAAAATTAAAAAAATTAAGAAACTAATGGTTATAAATATGGCTATGGTAGTTTAGGTAAAATTGAGGTCATAGAGAAGCCCTGAAGGTTAGCTCAATGGGTCGAGTTCCCCTTGCTAAGTACCTCGTTGATTGGGAGGTCATGGGGTCTCTCTTAGATGCCCTCGAAGTTAGGATTTGCCAGTTTGTTTGGCAGGATGTGATACCTTCGGGTTGATCTGCCTATATTTTCGATGAAAAAAATGAGGTCATTGAGTCCATTTATCGCTGGTGGTTTTGCCCGTGGTTTTGCCAATGGTATATATATATATATAAACAACCCAGATCCATCTTAATTTCAAAATTCACAAGCATCAAGAGGGATCAAATCTCTGAAGGTGTAACCTCTTTTTTGAGTGCAAAACTTGAGGAAAGGTTTGCACCTCATGAGATTTAATCCCTCTTAGCACTTGATATTTTTGAAATTAAGATGGAATGAGGATGGTTAATTATAAAGAGAGTTTCAAATGATTTTTTTATGTTAATTCATTCTTATTTATGGGTCGAGAAATCACCATCTAGGGGTATCTAAGTCATTGGCTAAATTTTTTTACCATTGGTTTCAAACAAAATCTTTCATATAAGGAGTGCCTCAACAAAGCAAGATAATTCTAGATATTGAGGTTTTCAAATGAATAGTTTATGTTGGCATTATGACTCGGGTTTGGCGCTATGGAACAGGTGTTGTCCTTGATGGCAACTCACTCAAGTGGAAAATCTCTATTCAGGCTCTCAAAATAATAGAAAATGAGATACCCGTAGGTGAGCCTAACAAAAGTTGTGGACCCACAGGTTCCCCGAGCAAGAAGTGCGAGCATACCCGCAGGTTCTCCGAACAAAAGGTGTGGTCATCAAATTCACTCACTCCAATGCAGAAAAGCACGCGCACGTGGAAATTTTTATGATTGATCCATGGTATTTAGTCCGACATGTTTGATCCTATGGTTTTGGTCCGTGGTATAGCATCTAAAATATTGAACCCCGGTTTTGGGTCCCTTGTATTGGCTTTCTATGCTTTTGATGCATGGTTTGTGTAAGGGCTTGCCTATAAAAAGGAAAGGAGATCATTTGGCTAGATACTTGTGAATGTTGAATATATTAAGATGAACTAGATCTGAAATACTTGTAATCGGTTGATGAAATAGAATTAAACCTGAGCATAAGAAGACTGATCAATTGAGGGGTCATGATCTCTTTGGCGCATGATCGGATCTGTGGATTTGACAGTCTGGGGTACAATTGAGGACTGATAAAGTGTTTATATCTGGAGGTCCCCAGGCGAGATACGGCGCAGGTGCGGAGGTCCGCAGCCCAGTAGAAGGTGCGGGTGCAGAGGTTCGCAGCTCAGTAGAAGGTGCAGGTGCAGGTGCAGAGGTTCGCAGCTCAGTAGAAGGCGCAAGTGCGGAGGTTCGCAGCTTAGTAGAAGGCGCAGGTGCGGAGGTCCGCAGACCAGTAGAAGACGAAGGTGCGCAGTCCAGGAGACAGATAAGGTGCGGAGGTACGCTGTCGAGTAGACAGATCAGGTGCGGAGCTGCGCAGGCTGGACACAGCAGAAGTGCGGATATTTGCAGGTTTATATTGGTGAAGTTGCGGACTTTTCTTGAAATATTTGTTGGCTGCCTTTTGTCTATTGCTGCAGAATTTTGGGTTTAGATTACTGGTATTGCTTGTCTGGTTACTGCATTATGAGAGGCTATTGGTTGATTCATTAGTTGATTGTAAAAGGAGATTGGTTGATTCACATGTACTTGATGATTATTTGATGTTCATGGATCCAGTCTGAAAATTAATGAAACGTGGTCCTTGGAAGAAAAGAAGTAGGTTAGCACCTACGTACTAGTAGCTCAGCTAGTACAAGAGCTAAGGGGGTTGTAGCTCCCTTCCAAGAGAGACTGGAAAATGAGAGAGGGTTGTAGCTCTCTGCAGGTTGCAGCCTACGTACTGGTAAAGGACTGCACCAGTACAGAATCATTGTAAAAGAAGTTTCTAATTGAAAGAAGATAGAGACACATTGCAGCAGGTGGTTTTCACCCACATTGGGTTTCCACCTTATATCTGGTGTTCTTTGGTGTGACTGTCTGTTTTTCTTGTTCCTGTTCATTATTATATGGTATTGACATTCAAATTAATGGTCAACATCTGAAGAATAAATTAAATTATAAATCTAGAGGGAATATTGAAAAGAATTTGATAATACTGATTCACCCCCCCCCCTCTCAGTATTATTTTCAACAATTGGTATCAGAGCAGGTCCTTCAGAAGAAGCTTGATAGCTTGAAGGAAGATCTATCATCATGAGAAACTACGAGAGAGAAGCATCGATCAGGCCACCAATTTTTGATGGGACAAACTTCGTATATTGGAAGGTAAGAGTCACTGCCTATCTCCAATCTCTTGGTACAGAAGTCTGGGATATCATAGATACAGGGTACACTTTTCCGTCAGCAACACCTACAAATCCGGCTGGTAAGAAGCAATATGAAACAAATGCAAAGGTTGTCAATACTCTATTAGGATGTCTATCTCAATCAGAATTCGTCAAGGTTATGAAAAATAAATCCGCAAAAGAAATATGGGACAAGATTGTTCTGAGCTATGAAGGAGATGAACAGGTAAAACGAGCAAAACTTCAAACCCTCAGAATTCAGTATGAAAATCTCAGAATGCACAATGATGAAAGTGTGGCTAACTATTTCCTTCGTGTAGATGAGATTGTTAATTGTATGAAAAACTTGGGTGAAGAAGTAAAAGAGGCTGTTGTGGTTGAAAAGGTTCTAAGATGCTTTTCCCCTAAATTTGAATCTAAAGTTTCTGCAATAGAAGAAAAAGAGAATCTACGAAATCTCACTATGTCACAGCTGCACGGAATTCTGACCGCTTACGAAATGAGGAAAGGAGGACCATCAGACAGAAGAGAAGCTGCATTCAAGGCTTCAGGCAAAGGAGATTACTATGAGTCAGGACATCTATCAGAAGAAGATGAAGAATCAAATTTTGTCAAGAACCTTCAACGGGGTGCTGGAAGATTCAGAGGTAAGTTACCTTTCAAATGCTTTGCTTGTGGAAGAGTTGGTCACTATGCTGCAAAGTGTCCTCATAAAGATAGGCTTGATAAAGGTAAGGAACTTGTCAGATGGAACAAGAAACAAAATGTAAATAAGAAAAGTTATTACACTCATGAAGACAGTGATGGACTTTCAAATAGTGACGAAGATGAACAAGGTAACAATTATAGACTCTTAATGGCTTTTGAAGATGATGATTTCATGGATGCTATAGATGAAGAAGGTCTGTATGAAGAGATTTTTAAACTCAAAATTTGTTTAGAAGAGAAAAATATGATTATTGATACTCTGCAATTCCAACTGGCTGAAAAAGAAAAACTTCATGAAAAGTTAGAATGTGAAATTGTTGGTCTTAGAAAAGAGATTGAGAAAACAAAAGCTCTTAATCTTAAATTTGTTAAAGGATCTGAAACACTGGATGAGATTATCAATGTGCAGCGTTCTCCACTAATCAAGACAGGTCTGGGAGATAATGAAGAAGCATCTCAAGCATCCACCTCCAAAAGTTATCTTGATGTAGCAAGGAGGAGCGAGCAAAGGCCTAATAGAAATCATCAGGTAAATCAGGGACAGTTTACCTCAAGAATGAACAAAGACTATCAGGTAAATCGGGGGCAATCTACTTTAAGGACAAACAGAAGCTACAACCAGCCTCAGGTAAAACCTTCCCAATTTGCCTCAAGAATGGATGTCAATAGAAACTACAATCATTTGGCTGGTAGATTTGATAATCACAGGAGTTTCTTCAATGGCCAATGTTTCTCTTATCATAACTTTGGCCACAAAGCAGCTCAATGTGTTGCCTATAAGACAATCATGACTAGAGAAGCTCAAAAACAAAGGAGCATGACTGGGATCGTGAAAAGAACTTACAATAACTTTTCTGCTCTTGAAAATGAAATAGAGATCTCTATTTGTAACAACTTCGTTCATGAAGATTCTGAATGCAGGAGCAGGTTTCGGCAGACAAATCAGAAGGAGCAAGCCTCAAGTGTCAAAACATGGAGAATGAAGGAACCACAACCAGAGAGATGTGGTATAGCTTTATATGCAGAAGGGCAAGAAAATCAATGGTACATTGACAGTGGCTGTTCGAAACACATGACGGGTGATAAGGAAAAACTCCAGTCATATAGTGCCTTAGAGAAGGAGAAGGTCTCTTTTGGAAATGACACCCCTGCGCTCATAAAAGGTAAAGGTTCTGTTCAGTTGAAAGAAAAGGTCAAAGCTGGAAATGTTATGTATGTTGATGGGTTAAAGCATAATTTGTTGAGTGTCAGTCAGATGTGTGATCAAGGAACAGAGGTAATATTTCGATCAAATGGATGTAGTGTTCGTGATCTTGATACAGGAAAAACAGTGATCAAAGGCATAAGGACTCCAAATAATTTATACATATTCAAAGAAGGACAACATCAATGCTATCTAAGCAAGAATGATGAACACTGGTTATGGCACAGAAGATTGGGGCATCTTAGCTTCTCATAGATAAGGAAAGCATGTAAATACCAGGCAGTTCGTGGCCTTCCAGACATCAGAATTCCAGACAATACAATTTGCAAATCGTGTCAGTTTGGTAAGCAAACCAGAACTAACTTCCCTGAGAAGGAAGGATCAGCTAGCAGGCCACTTGAACTTGTCCATACTGATGTATGTGGCCCATCTAGGAAAAGGTCACCTCGAGGAGAAGAATATTTCATGTTATTTATTGACGACTTTTCCAGGATGTGTTGGATAGGACTTATGAAGCACAAAGATGAAGCCTTTGAAAAGTTCAAATCATTCAAAGCATTGGTGGAGAACGAATCAGATCACAAAATCAAATGCCTCAGGTCTGATAGAGGTGGGGAGTTTACCTCGAATGAATTTTTCGACTTTTGTGAAGAACATGGAATAAGAAGGGAATTATCTACAGCTAGGACTCCTCAGCAAAATGGAGTGGTGGAAAGGATGAACAGAACGGTTCAACAAATGGCTCGTGCTATGCTTGATGAGTCTGGAACTCCCACAACCTTTTGGGGTGAAGCTGCATTTGCTGCTGTTGTTATTCTCAACAAGACAAATATTCGAGTGAACAACACTCAAACTCCTCATGAGCTCTGGTATGGTGAGACTCCTTCGGTAAAACATTTCAAAATTTTTGGAAGTAAAGCTATATCAAAAATAATGATGAAAATCTTGGCAAGTTTGAACCTAGAGCAGATGAAGGCATTCTCCTTGGTTATTCTCCTCACAGCAAAGCATACAAATGTTACAATAAAAGGCTTGGAAGGATTGTCGACAGCATTGATGTAGTGGTGGATGAAAAAGAAAACACTCCCAGGCAGGTAAGATCTGAAGACTTCAAAGATGATGAGGACTATCCATCAACATCAAATCAGATTCATGATGAAGAAGAAACCCATGAGGCACCAGAGGAACAGATAAGGATAGAAGAAAAGACTCCATCCAGGTATGTTCAAAAGAATCATCCAGAATCTCAAATTTTGGGGCAAAAGGAGGCAGACATACAAACAAGAAGAACAATTGCAGAAGCTTCAAGCTATTTGGCATTACTTTCCTCCACTGAACCACAAAATGTAAGAGAGGCATGCAAAGATGAATGCTGGGTCAAGGCAATGGATGAAGAACTTGAACAGATTGAAAGGAATAACACTTGGGAATTGGTTCCTAGACTAAAAGATAAGAATGTCATAGGGACAAAGTGGATTTTCAAAAATAAACTAAATGAAAATGGAGATGTGGTTAGAAACAAGGCAAGACTTGTTTGTAAAGGATATGCGCAATAAGAGGGCATAGACTTTGAAGAAACCTTTGCACCAGTTGCTAGACTTGAGGCTATAAGAATGTTTCTTGCTCTCTCTAGCTTTCAAAAGTTCAAAGTATTTCAGATGGACGTAAAATCTGCCTTTCTAAATGGAGACTTGAATGAAGAAGTGTACATTGAACAACCAGATGGGTTCATCCTTGGAAATGATCCAAATCTTGTATGCAGGCTCAAAAAGGCTCTCTATGGTCTTAAACAGGCTCCTAGGGCATGGTATTATCGGTTGGATAAATATCTTCATCAACAAGGTTTTATAAAAGGATCAACTGACAGCAATCTATATATAAAGGTTGATAATGAAAAGTTGCTAATACTTGTTGTGTATGTAGATGATATCATCTTTGGTAGCAATGAAGAAGACATGAGTCAAAAGTTTGCCTTAGTGATGCAAAAGGAGTTTGAAATGTCCATGCTTGGTGAGCTCACATATTTCTTTGGTTTGCAAGTCCAACAAAACAAAGACGGTATTTTTCTATCACAAACCAAGTATCTCAAGCAGATCTTGAAGAAATATGGGATGGAGGATTCGAAACCAGTATGTACCCCTATGGTGACAGGATGCAGCCTCAGTGCGAATGATGAGTCGGCAGCAGTACATCAACCAACCTATAGATCCAACATTGGAAGTCTGCTTTATTTGACAGGTACCCGACCAGACATCATGCATGCAGTGGGAATGGTTGGAAGATTTCAAGCAAATCCAAAGGAAACTCATCTTCAGGCAGTTAAGAGAATCTTCAAGTACCTTCAAGGAACTCAAAACTATGGCTTATGGTATCCTAGAGATACAGATCTCACACTTCATGCTTATACAGATGCAGATTGGGCCGGAAGCGTGGATGACAGGAAAAGCACTAGTGGTGGTGCATTCTTCATGGATCCTAGATTAGTATCTTGGTTCAACAAGAAACAAAGCTCTATTGCATTATCTACAGCTGAAGCAGAATATGTAGCTGCTGCATCTTGTTGCACACAACTCCTTTGGATGATGCAAACATTGCAAGACATGCAAATCACTTGTACTCCACCTATCTCCATCTTCTGTGATAATACAAGTGCAATCAGTATTTCAAAGAATCCTGTCATTTATTCAAAGGCCAAGCACATACCAATCAAGTATCATTTTCTTCGGGGACAAGTGCTTGAACAAAAGGTTAAGTTGGAGTATGTTCCCTCTAAGGAACAAGTTGCAGATATACTCACCAAACCGCTGCCCAGGGAGACCTTTGAATACCTCAGGCAAAAGCTAGGGGTAGTTGATGCATCATCTTGCTGTTGAATCTTGTCTGTTTCAGAGATTGTTGGTTGTACGCGAGTTTCATATGGGGTATACGTGTACATTCGCTGGTGTATGGATTGGTCAAAGACCGAATGGCATAGGTTCAGGGGGAGCATATATTCTTCTAATAATGCATTGTTGGCATTATTGTAGAAGATCTTGGAGGAGCATGGATGCTGATCTGAATATTGCTGCTAATGTTTTGTCTCTATATTTCTTTTGTCAAGGTCATGTAACGGCCTTTGTTCGGGATGAATGATGTAATGTACTTGGTTGTCATATGTAAATTTCGGATGATCCCCACTTGGTTGGGTGATGAATGTACGTATAGAATCTTTTGGTGATAGAAAGGTCATTTGGTGTATGGTGGTTTATGGTTCTTCTTGAAGAAAATTTCTTTTGCAGATCTGGCCTACAGTCAGGGGGAGCATGATCAGCACAATAGAATAGAGTTTTCAGCATGTTCTCAAGGCGAGCATAACCCTTTGCCCTTGATGAAAAAGGGGGAGAATGAATTTGAGGAACTTGGGGTTGCCATCAAGTCCAAAGGGGGAGATTGTTGGCATTATGACTCAGGTTTGGCGCTATGGCACAAGTGTTGTCCTTGATGGCAACTCACTCAAGTGGCAAATCTCTGTTCAGGCTCTCAAAATAATAGAAAATGAGATACCCGCAGGTGAGCCTAACAAAAGTTGCGGACCCACAGGTTCCCCGAACAAGAAGTGTGAGCATACCTGCAGGTTCTCCGAGCAAAAGGTGCGGTCGTCAAATTCACTCACTCCAATGCAGAAAAGTGCGCGCACGTGGGAATTTTTATGATTGATCCATGGTATTTAGTCCTACGTGTTTGATCGTATGGTTTTGGTCCGTGGTATAGCATCTAAAATATTGAAACCCGGTTTTGGGTCCCTTGTATTGGATTTCTATGGTTTTGATCCATGGTTTGTGTAAGGGCTTGCCTATAAAAAGGAAAGGAGATCATTTGGCTAGATACTTGTGAATGTTGAATATCTTAAGATGAACTAGATCTGAAATACTTGTAATCGGTTGATGAAATAGAATTAAACCTGAGCATAAGAAGACTGATCAATTGAGGGGTCGTGATCTCTTTGGCGCATGATCAGATCTGTGGATCTGACAGTCTGGGGTACAATTGAGGACTGATAAAGTGTTTATATCTGGAGGTCCGCAGGCGAGATATGGTGCAGGTGCGGAGGTCCGCAACCCAGTAGAAGGCGCAGGTGCGGAGGTTCGCAGCTCAGTAGAAGGCACAAGTGCAGAGGTTCACAGCTCAGTAGAAGGTGCAGGTGCGGAGGTTCGCAGCTCAGTAGAAGGCGCAGGTGCGGAGGTCCGCAGACCAGTAGAAGACGAAGGTGCGGAGGTGCGCAGTCCAGGAGATAGATCAGGTGCGGAGGTACGCTGTCGAGTAGACAGATCAGGTGCGGAGCTGCGCAGGCTGGACACAGCAGAAGTGCAGATATTCGCAGGTTTATATTGGTGAAGTTGCAGACTTTTCTTGAAATATTTGTTGGCTACCTTTTGTCTATTGCTGCAAAATTCTGGGTTTAGATTACTGGTATTGCTTGTCTGGTTACTGCATTCTGAGAGGCTATTGGTTGATTCATTAGTTGATTGTAAAAGGAGATTGGTTGATTCACATGTACTTGATGATTATTTGATGTTCATGGATCCAGTCTGAAAATTAATGAAACGTGGTCCTTGGAAGAAAAGAAGTAGGTCAGCACCTACGTACTAGTAGCTCAGCTAGTACAAGAGCTAAGGGGGTTGTAGCTCCCTTCCAGGAGAGACTGGAAAACGAGAGAGGGTTGTAGCTCTCTGCAGGTTGCAGCCTGCGTACTGGTAAAGGACTGCACCAGTACAGAATCATTGTAAAAGAAGTTTCTAATTGAAAGAATATAGAGACACATTGCAGCAGGTGGTTTTCACCCACATTGGGTTTCCACTTTATATCTGGTGTTCTTTGGTGTGACTGTCTGTTTTTCTTTATTCCTGTTCATTATTATATGGTACTGACATTCAAATTAATGGTCAACATCTGAAGAATAAATTAAATTATAAATCTAGAGGGAATATTGAAAAAAATTTGATAATACTGATTCACCCCCACCTCTCAGTATTATTTTCAACAATTGTTATCAGGGCAGGTCCTTCAGAAGAAGCTTGATCTCTTGAAGGAAGATCTATCATCATGAGAAACTACGAGAGAGAAGCATCGATCAGGCCACCAATTTTTGATGGGACAAACTTCGTATAGTGGAAGGTAAGAGTCACTGCCTATCTCCAATCTCTTGGTACAGAAGTCTGGGATATCATAGATACAAGGTACACTTTTCCGGCTGGTAAGAAGCAATATGAAACAAATGCAAAGGTTGTCAATACTCTATTAGGATGTCTATCTCAATCAGAATTCGTCAAGGTTATGCAGTATAAATCCGCAAAAGAAATATGGGACAAGATTGTTCTGAGCTATGAAGGAGATGAACAGGTAAAACGAGCAAAACTTCAAACCCTCAAAATTCAGTATGAAAATCTCAGAATGCACAATGATGAAAGTGTGGCTAACTATTTCCTTCGTGTAGATGAGATTGTTAATTGTATGAAAAAATAGGGTGAAGAAGTAAAAGAGGCTGTTGTGGTTGAAAAGGTTCTAAGATCCTTGTCCCCTAAATTTGAATCTAAAGTTTCTGCAATAGAAGAAAAAGAGAATCTACGAAATCTCAGTATGTCACAGTTGCACGGAATTCTGACCGCTTACGAAATGAGGAAAGGAGGACCATCAGACAGAAGAGAAGCTGCATTTAAGGCTTCAGGCAAAGGAGATTACTATGAGTCAGGAAATCTATTAGAAGAAGACGAAGAATCAAATTTTGTCAAGAACCTTCAACGGGGTGCTGGAAGATTTAGAGGTAAGTTACCTTTCAAATGCTTTGCTTGTGGAAGAGTCGGTCACTATGCTGCAAAGTGTCCTCATAAAGATAGGCTTGATAAAGTTAAGGAACCTGTCAGATGGAACAAGAAACATAATGTAAATAAGAAAAGTTATTACACTCATGAAGACAGTGATGGACTTTCAAATAGTGACGAAGATGAACAAGGTAACAATTATAGACTCTTAATGGCTTTTGAAGATGATGATTTCATGGATGCTATAGATGAAGAAGGTCTGTATGAAGAGATTTCTAAACTCAAAATTTGTTTAGAAGAGAAAAATATGATTATTGATACTCTGCAATTCCAACTGGCTGAAAAAGAAAAACTTCATGAAAAGTTAGAATGTGAAATTGTTGGTCTTAGAAAAGAGATTGAGAAAACAAAAGCTCTTAACCTTAAATTTGTTAAAGGATCTGAAACACTAGATGAGATTATCAATGTGCAGTGTTCTCCACTAATCAAGACAGGTCTGGGATATAATGAAGAAGCATCTCAAGCATCCACCTCCAAAAGTTATCTTGATGCAGCAAGGAGGAGCGAGCAAAGGCCTAATAGAAATCATCAGGTAAATCAGGGACAGTTTACCTCAAGAATGAACAAAGACTATCAGGTAAATCGGGGCAATCTACTTTAAGGACAAACAGAAGCTACAACCAGCCTCAGGTAAAACCTTCTCAATTTGCCTCAAGAATGGATGTCAATAGAAACTACAATCATTTGGCTGGTAGATTTGATAATCACAGGAGTTTCTTCAATGGCCAATGTTTCTCTTGTCATAACTTTGGCCACAAAGCAGCTCAATGTGTTGCCTATAAGACAATCATGACTAGAGAAGCTCAAAAACAAAGGAGCATGACTGGGATCGTGAAAAGAACTTACAATAAATTTTTTGCTCTTGAAAATGAAACAGAACGCTCTATTTGTAACAACTTCGGTCATGAAGATTCTGAATGCAGGAGCAGGTTTCAGCAGACAACTCAGAAGGAGCAAGCCTCAAGTGTCAAAACATGGAGAATGAAGGAACCACAACCAGAGAGATGTGGTATAGCTTTATATGCAGAAGGGCAAGAAAATCAATGGTACATTGACAGTGGCTGTTCGAAACACATGACAGGTGATAAGGAAAAACTCTAGTCATATAGTGCCTTAGAGAAGGAGAAGAAGGTCTCTTTTGGAAATGACACCCCTGCGCTCATAAAAGGTAAAGGTTCTGTTCAGTTGAAAGAAAAGGTCAAAGCTGGAAATGTTATGTATGTTGATGGGTTAAAGCATAATTTTTTGAGTGTCAGTCAGATGTGTGATCAAGGAACAGAGGTAATATTTCGATCAAATGGATGTAGTGTTCGTGATCTTGATACAGGAAAAACAGTGATCAAAGGCATAAGGACTCCAAATAATTTATACATATTCAAAGAAGGACAACATCAATGCTATCTAAGCAAGAATGATGAACACTGGTTATGGCACAGAAGATTGGGGCATCTTAGCTTCTCATAGATAAGGAAAGCATGTAAATACCAGGCAGTTCGTGGTCTTCCAGACATCAGAATTCCAGACAATACAATTTGCAAATCTTGTGAGTTTGGTAAGCAAACCAGAACTAAAATCCCTGAGAAGGAAGGATCAGCTAGCAGGCCACTTGAACTTGTCCATACTGATGTATGTGGCCCATATAGGAAAAGGTCACCTCGAGGAGAAGAATATTTCATATTATTTATGGACGACTTTTCCAGGATGTGTTGGATAGGACTTATGAAGCACAAAGATGAAGCCTTTGAAAAGTTCAAATCATTCAAATCCTTGGTGGAGAACGAATCAGATCACAAAATCAAATGCCTCAGGTTTGATAGAGGTGGGGAGTTTACCTCGAATGAATTTTTCGACTTTTGTGAAGAACATGGAATAAGAAGGGAATTCTCTACAGCTAGGACTCCTCAGAAAAATGGAGTGGTGGAAAGGATGAACATAACGGTTCAACAAATGGCTCGTGCTATGCTTGATGAGTCTGGAACTCCCGCAACCTTTTGGGGTGAAGCCGCATTTGCTGCTGTTGTTATTCTCAACAAGACAAATATTCGAGTGAACAACACTCAAACTCCTCATGAGCTCTGGTATGGTGAGACTCCTTCGGTAAAACATTTCAAAATTTTTGGAAGAAAATGCTATATCAAAAATAATGATGAAAATCTTGGCAAGTTTGAACCTAGAGCGGATGAAGGCATTCTCCTTGGTTATTCTCCTCACAGCAAAGCATACAAATGTTACAATAAAAGGCTTTGAAGGATTGTCGACAGCATTGATGTAGTGGTGGATGAAAAAGAAAACACTCCCAGGCAGGTAAGATTTGAAGACTTCAAAGATGATGAGGACTATCCAACAACATCAAATCAGATTCATGATGAAGAAGAAACCCATGAGGCACCAGAGGAATAGATAAGGATAGAAGAAAAGACTCCATCCAGGTATGTTCAAAAGAATCATCCAGAATCTCAAATTTTGGGGCAAAAGGAGGCAGGCATACAAACAAGAAGAACAATTGCAGAAGCTTCAAGCTATTTGGCATTACTTTCCTCCACTAAACCACAAAATTTAAGAGAGGCATGCAAAGATGAATGCTAGGTCAAGGCAATGGATGAAGAACTTGAACAGATTGAAAGGAATAACACTTGGGAATTGGTTCCTAGACCAAAAGATAAGAATGTCATAGGGACAAAGTGGATTTTCAAAAATAAACTAAATGAAAATGGAGATGTGGTTAGAAACAAGGCAAGACTTGTTTGTAAAGGATATGCGCAACAAGAGGGCATAGACTTTGAAGAAACCTTTGCACTAGTTGCTAGACTTGAGGCTATAAGAATGTTTCTTGCTCTCTCTAGCTTTCAAAAGTTCAAAGTATTTCAGATGGACGCAAAATCTGCCTTTCTGAATGGAGACTTGAACGAAGAAGTGTACATTGAACAACCAGATGGGTTCATCCTTGGAAATGATCCAAATCTTGTATGCAGGCTCAAAAAGGCTCTCTATGGTCTTAAACAGGCTCCTAGGGCATGGTATTATCAGTTGGATAAATATCTTCATCAACAAGGTTTTATAAAAGGATCAACTGACAACAATCTATATATAAAGGTTGATAATGAAAAGTTGCTAATACTTGTTGTGTATGTAGATGATATCATCTTTGGTAGCAATGAAGAAGACATGAATCAAAAGTTTGCCTTGGTGATGCAAAAGGAGTTTGAAAAGTCCATGCTTGGTGAGCTCACATATTTCCTTGGTTTGCAAGTCCAACAAAACAAAGACGGTATTTTTCTATCACAAACCAAGTATCTCAAGCAGATCTTGAAGAAATATGGGATGGAGGATTCGAAACCAGTATGTACCCCTATGGTGACAGGATGCAGCCTCAACACGAATGATGAGTCGGTAGCAGTACATCAACCAACCTATAGATCCATGATTAGAATTCTGCTTTATTTGACAGGTACCCGACCAGACATCATGCATGCAGTGGGAATGGTTGGAAGATTTCAAGCAAATCCAAAGGAAACTCATCTTCAGGCAGTTAAGAGAATCTTCAAGTACCTTCAAGGAACTCAAAACTATGGCTTATGGCATCCTAGAGATACAGATCTCACACTTCATGCTTATACAGATACAGATTGGGCCGAAAGCGTGGATGACAGGAAAAGCACTAGTGGTGGTGCATTCTTCATGGGTCCTAGATTAGTATCTTGGTTCAGCAAGAAACAAATATCTATTGCATTATCTACAACTGAAGCAGAATATGTAGTTGCTGCATCTTGCTGCACACAACTCCTTTGGATGATGCAAACATTGCAAGACATTCAAATCACTTGTACTCCACCTATCTCCATCTTCTGTGATAATACAAGTGCAATCAGTATTTCAAAGAATCCTGTCATGCATTCAAAGGCCAAGCACATACCAATCAAGTATCATTTTCTTCGGGAACAAGTGCTTGAACAAAAGGTCAAGTTGGAGTATGTTCCCTCTAAGGAACAAGTTGCAGATATACTCACCAAATCGCTGCCCAGGGAGACCTTTGAATACCTCAGGCAAAAGCTAGGGGTAGTTGATGCATCATCTTGCTGTTGAATCTTGTCTGTTTCAGAGATTTTTGGTTGTACGCGAGTTTCATATGGGGTATACGCGTACCTTCGCTGGTGTATGGATTGGTCGAAGACCGAATGGCACAGGTTCAGGGGGATCATATATTCTTCTAATAATGCATTGTTGGCATTATTGTAGAAGATCTTGGAGGAGCATGGATGCTGATCTAAATATTGCTGCTAATGTTTTGTCTCTATATTTCTTTTGTCAAGGTCATGTAACGGCCTTTGTCCGGGATGAATGATGTAATGTACTTGGTTGTCATATGTAAATTTCGGATGATCCCCACTTGGTTGGGTGATGAATGTATGTATAGAATCTTTTGGTGATAGAAAGGTCATTTGGTGTATGGTGGTTTATGGTTCTTCTTGAAGAAAATTTCTTTTGCAGATCTGGCCTACAATCAGGGGGAGCACGATCAGCACAACAGAACAGAGTTTTCAGCATCTTCTCAGGGGGAGCATAACCCTTTGCCCTTGATGACAAAGGGGGAGAATGACTTTGAGGATCTTGGGGTTGCCATCAAGTCCAAAGGGGGAGATTGTTGGCATTATGACTCAGGTTTGGCGCTATGGCACAGATGTTGTCCTTGATGGAAACTCACTCAAGTGGCAAATCTCTGTTCAGGCTCTCAAAATAATAGAAAATGAGATACCCGCAGGTGAGCCTAACAAAAGTTGCGGACCCGCAGGTTCCCCGAACAAGAAGTGCGGGCATACCCGCAGGTTCTCCGAACAAAAGGTGCGGTCGTCAAATTCACTCACTCCAATGCAGAAAAGCGCTTGCACATGGGAATTTTTATGATTGATCCATGGTATTTAGTCCAACGTGTTTGATCCTATGGTTTTGGTTCGTGGTATAGCATCTAAAATATTGAACCCCGGTTTTGGGTCCCTTGTATTGGCTTTCTATGGTTTTGATCCATGGTTTGTGTAAGGGCTTGCCTATAAAAAGGAAAGGAGATCATTTGGCTAGATACTTGTGAATGTTGAATATCTTAAGATGAACTAGATCTGAAATACTTGTAATCGGTTGATGAAATAGAATTAAACCTGAGCATAAGAAGATTGATCAATTGAGGGGTCGTGATCTCTTTGGTGCATGATCAGATCTGTGGATCTGACAGTCTGGGGTACAATTGAGGACTGATAAAGTGTTTATATCCGGAGGTCCGCAGGCGAGATACGGCGCAGGTGCGGAGGTCCACAGCCCAGTAGAAGGCGCGGGTGCGGAGGTTCGCAGCTCAGTAGAAGGCGCAGGTGCGGAGGTTCGCAGCTCAATAGAAGGCACAGGTGCAGAGGTTCGCAGCTCAGTAGAAGGCGCAGGTGCGGAGGTTCGCAGCTCAGTAGAAGGCGCAGGTGCGGAGGTCCGCAGTCCAGTAGAAGATGAAGGTGCGGAGGTGCGCAGTCCAGGAGGCAGATCAGGTGCGGAGGTACGCTGTCGAGTAGACAGATCAGGTGCGGAGCTGCGCAGGCTGGACACAGCAGAAGTGCAGATATTCACAGGTTTATATTGGTGAAGTTGTGGACTTTTCTTGAAATATTTGTTCGGTGCCTTTTGTCTATTGCTACAGAATTCTGGGTTTAGATTACGGGTATTGCTTGTCTGGTTACTGCATTCTTAGAGGCTATTGGTTGATTCATTAGTTGATTGTAAAAGGAGATTGGTTGATTCACATGTACTTGATGATTATTTGATGTTCATGGATCCAGTCTGAAAATTAATGAAACATGGTCCTTGGAAGAAAAGAAGTAGGTTAGCACCTACGTACTAGTAGCTCAGCTAGTACAAGAGCTAAGGGGGTTGTAGCTCCCTTCCAGGAGAGACTGGAAAACGAGAGAGGGTTGTAGCTCTCTGCAGGTTGCAGCCTGCGTACTGGTAAAGGACTGCACCAGTACAGAATCATTGTAAAAGAAGTTTCTAATTGAAAGAAGATAGAGACACATTGCAGCAGGTGGTTTTCACCCACATTGGGTTTCCTCATTATATCTGGTGTTCTTTGGTGTGACTGTCTATTTTTCTTGATTCCTGTTCATTATTATATGGTACTGACATTCAAATTAATGGTCAAAATTTGAAGAATAAATTAAATTATAAATCTAGAGGGAATATTGAAAAGAATTTGATAATACTGATTCACCCCCCCTCTCAGTATTATTTTCAACAGTTTATTGGATACAATGTTGTTAAGGTTGTGTAAACGGGTAAAAGAATAAGTATATTTAAGTATGAATTACTTTAACCAGTATCTATCCATATTGACCCCAAATCTCTCAAGCTCCGAGAGGTATTAAATATTTTGAGGTGAAAATCTCCTTTGGCAGTACAAAACTTGAATAACACTTCAATATATTTGATCCCTTTGGATGCTTGATAAATCCTAGGTTAAGATGATATGAACTCCATGTTGAATATGGAAGGAATTAAACATCTCCATCAATTTCAGCAACACACACACACACATAAATATATAAATTTCATGCTAAGCATGAAAGGAATTACTTATTTCCTTCATTTTGAACAATACACCAATAAAATGTTTAGACAATACAATGTTTTAACTATAATAATTTTTATTTTTATTTTTAATTGCTTTATATAATATATACATAATTGATATTGAAATACTATATTCATTATGGGCATTGAAATATTTTATTTTTGGCTCACATTCTCCACCTTGAAATCCCTACCATCCACCAAATAATTATTGATAATTCAATTAAAATTTTAGAAGCCCCATTCCAAAATAGACACACTTATCGACATAATTACTTTGATTTAAAATAGGCATTGAAATATTTTATTTATGGTTAAAATTATATATATTTTTTCTAGAAGAAAAAAAATGTACTTTAATTAATAGTCATAACAAAATTACGTTCAACATATACACCAAAAAAGTGCATTACACCAAAGGGAACTGTCTGATCCATATGTGCAAAGAGCCCATCACAAGGAAAAACAACAAATATGAATAAAAATGTTCACTCCATTAGTATCCTGACATTACAAAATCCTATCACAAATGGATAGATATCTGAGAAAAAAATGCCACAAGGGAAAACCAACAGACTAATGCATGTAAACCAGTATGGATTCTCATAGAATGAATCATCAGAAAAACTCTATTCAAAGCATTCGATCCAAAAACCTATAAGTTGTATCCAAAAAGAAACTCGTGTGTATGTAGAAGTCCAAAACCATAAAAAAAAAATTAAAAAAAAATTGCTAATGCTTGGAATTAGGCCAAGCCTCCTATGAACCGTACTGTGTCCATCTAGGACCTATGGTAATATTCAAAATGGTCCAAAATGTGATACTAATTCACATGCCAGAGCCCCCTATCCAAAATAATGCCTTAGAAAGCTTGTATTCTTTCTTTTTTCTTTCCCTGTATATGTGCCTGCAAGAAAAATATGAAAAATCAAGACATATTCTTCTAGCATCCTCCACAATGTTGCCCAAGAAAATGTTTCTGCATCGTTCAACTCCATTGATCCAATTTACAATTAGCATTGAGTCACCAAATGACTGAATCTTTTCACATCCCTTCTCAACAACAAATGCAAACAAAGATCTACAAGCCATGGCTTCCACCCAATTGTTTGTACCACTACCCATCCCCAGTTTTACCTTAAACAAATGTTGATCAGATAGATGGAGAGTAAAAACCCCTCCTGCTTGAATCCCATCAACCTAGGAAGCTCCATCATAGAAATCCCAGGGAATTGATCTGTCAATTTCCTCCTCTCTTATAGTTATGATTTGATGAGACCATTTTGACTGTGGATAATGATTGAGAATGGTTAGGCTTTTAATAGCATTCTTCCTTGAGCTAGATGGAAGACCCTTGAAGATATCCTTGTTTTTCACTAGCCATACCCCCCAATTAATAATTGGTGGCAAAGCACGAATGGATTCATTGGCCCAATTCTACTCCCATGAGTGCCACACAACTTCAAGCACAGGTTTGGACCATCTGCATTGCATAATCAAAATTTCTCTACACTCTCGCCAAACCTGTTGGGTGAAAGGACATGAAACAAAAAGATGATATATGGAATCATTGGAAACCTTGCACAAGGCACACCAGCTTGGCCCAATCATTTACCTACACTGCATAACATCCCAAGTAGGAATTTTCTTTTACCATTATGCACTAGGTCAAACAACTTATATTTTGGTGGACATTTAGCTTTATAAAAAATAGACCACCACCATTCAACCTCTAACAATTGAGCCTGAGTCGAGAGACGAATGTACCCCATTTTTTGTGTATATAACCCCATCAGGGTTAGGGACCATATTAATTTTTCATCTTGGTTGGTAATTCTAATGTGAGCCTTGGACAATGCCCTCAAATAGATCCTCCAGTCATCCTTCACCTCCTTGGGAAAATTCAAATCCTCAGAAGAGAGACACCTTTGATTCTAGATCGATGTAGCTGCTAGATTGGCCACTTGGTTCAAATGTGTGAGAACTTCATCCCCGAGGAAAAAAATTAAGTTTTGAGGGAGAATTTGATCCCCATCACACCCCGGCCAGGGGTCACACCCCAAGCGAACATGCTGCCCATTCCCAATCCTCCACTCTATACCTACTGTAATCAAGTCAAAAGTGTTTAACACAACTCTATAGACACAAGCTACATTACCAATAGGTTTGATTGGAAGCCTAATCCAAGTTTCCAATGAAAGAGGGATGATATATTTATGATATACAAGTTCAGACCATAAAATATTCATGCACAAAAGCCTCCACCCAGACTTGGCTGCCAGGGCCTTTGCAAACAGGAAGATATGTTTAAGACCCCACCCCCCCCAAAAAACTTTAGGTTTGTGATTCTTGTCCATTTTACCCCAAGGCAACACATGTTTCTCCTAAGATACTTCCCAGAGGAATTTAAAAAATATCCTTCTCACATTTTCCAAAATTCCCTTAGGAATCCATGCTAAAGTCATCCAATAGACTAGGATTGCTTCTAGAACTTATTTAGCCATTACCAACCTACCTGCATGAGAAAGCCACCTATGGTTCCAACATGAAAGTACCTTCTCCAATTTTGTGATGAGCCAAGACCAATCTTCTATTCTATAACAGTTAGGCTTTAGATGGAATCCCAAATATTTTAGGTCTGAGCCAAATGTTAGGATCTCAAAAGGAAAGAAAAGTCTGATGTTATTTATGTCCCACACTTTCAAATTGTGGATGGTGATTGCATATTTTGAAACATTGATAACCATGCCTGTATCTTTGTTGTACAAATCCAAAATTTCATGAAGGAATTAGAGATCTCTTAGAGAATCATTACTTTTTCTATGATTTTTCAAATACAATTGCAGAGAGAGATTGGTCTAAAGTCTTCAAAGGGTGAGGGATTATCCACTTTTGGGATTAGGGCAATAAATTTTAAATTAAAAGCTAGGAGAATTTATCCCTCCTCTCTAGATTCATTAATCACTCTCCAAAGGTCCTCCCCCAAAAGGTCATAGAGATGCACAAAAAGTTATATAGGCTAAGGCTCTTATCTTTCTGAAAGCTACCAAGGAAAGATTTGAGTTCCTCTTCCGAGACTTCCTCCATTAGGGCTTGACTTTCCTCCTCATCCATAAAGCAAGGAAAATAATTTTATACCCTAATAACTTCTGCTATGGATGTACCTTCAAGAGATGAGTATAGAGATTTAATGTGGTCTCTACCTAGGGTCGCCTATCCATCAAAATTTGTCACCTCCCTACCCTGTGGATCTTTCATGTTCCATATAATGTTTGTCAAATTTCTATGTTTAGCGTAAGATTGGATAAAGTTAGTTTTCTCATCCCCTTTTTCTAGCAATATGGCCCTACTCTTTAGCCTTGATCCAGGTAGATATTGGTGGCCACTCACCTATTCCACTTAAACCCCCACCACTGTTTCATTCAATTTTTCAGTTTCCTTAATTGTAACACAATTTACTATTTTGCAGTTTTTCGGGTCCTCAACTTCCAAAGATGTTTTGAGGCCCTAAACAACTTTTTTTTAGAAAATGGGAAACATAGGACTTTAATTGATGTTTGCAGTACAAAGTTGTAATCCTTGGATAGATATTTATAACGAGGTATTATGCACGTCAAATGAAGACCGTATGCCAAAGTTATGACCCCGAGAAGTTGATGTACCAATTTACCCAAACGGGGCCCACCGTTTTGGTGCTTCATGTCCCAGGTTTAGGTTTTTGGATGTTTATGGTTTTTCATTATTTCTCAATAATAAATAGGCCTTTGAGCCTCATTTTAGCACAATTTAGAGGCATGTAGCTGCCACAACTCTTCTCTTAGATAAGCTACCATCCCCTGAGCTAGTTTATTTCCATTATGTATGTAAGCATATTTCATTTCTTTGATATTAATGAAATGAAGTGTTATTTTTGCTGCAACTATGTATTTATGGTTATATCTGTATTTTGTTGCATTCCTGTTTAAGTTCGGATCAGTGGTATCAGAGCGATTTTCTCTTTCTCTATTTTTCTTTTCATGTCCCCAATGAGGCCAGGGTATAAGGAGTTAGGGCTCAAACTAGTTGAACCTTTGCAAGACCAGCCTCACAAATCCCGAAGGCCTCCCATGGCGGAAGAAAATAAAGACGAGGGGGTAGGAGATCCTTTCAAAATATTGCTCAAATAATCCCTCGAGCAACAAAGGGATGTGATGATGGACAACTTTTCCCAGATCCTTCACCGGCTACCCACAAGTGATGCATCTCCTTCCAACAACCACTTTGGAAGCACCACACCCTTTAAGGTACAAGTTAACTTTGATATCCCCAAATTTGAAGGTCATATAGATGCGAATTTCATAGATAAATGGTTAAATATGTTAGAAGGATATTTTCTGATTCATGATTTTTCCAACAGGGAAAAGATTACTTTTCCCTCCTCAAAGATGCCCCCCACGTCAACGATTGGTGGGAAACCTACTGTGAGAAGAGGGACGAGAGTGCACCCTCACTATTTTAAGCCAGACCACTTGGAATTATTTCCAAGACGCCATCAAGAAGAAGTATTACCCTGTCGGGAGCTACGAGGATAAATACATAAAGTGGACCACCGTGCAGTAGGGAACAGACCAAGACGTGCCGAAGTTCACAAATATTTTTCATACCCGTCGTACAAAGTTGGATATCAAGGATTCTGAGCAACATTTGGTACTCAAGTACTGTGACTGTCTACACAAGTACATCTAGGACGAGATGGAGTTCCTAGACATCTCCTCACTCGACACAATCTATCGATACACTATCAAGATCGAGCAAAAATTTAAACAAAAGAATCTAGAGTTTGGATTTTCGAATCCAAAGCAAGGGAAAGGTGCCCCCAAACCACTGAGCAAAGGACAAAGCCAAGGTGGGGCAACTCAGCATAGCCCGCTGAAGCTGCAAGCAAAGAACAACACCGCAAAGACAAATAAGAACATGGGAAAATGGTGTGAGTTTCATAAGAGCCCCACTCATAGCACAAGTGAGTGTCGGGCCAAGAAATCACTAGTGGTTAAGCTGAAGGCTTCCGAATCAGATGCATGTTTTGAATCTGATTCAGAACTCGATAAGGGGAATGAAAAATGGAAGCAGATTATTGACGTGGAGTCCAGTGCCACCATTTCCACCAGCAAGATCCAAAAGAATGAGCCTGAAGATCCAGAGGAGGGGGGAGAACCTCTTCCACTCACAAATGTGGGTGAAGGGTTACCCTCTACAATTCATTGTCGATAGCAAGAGCCAAAATAACCTCATTTCAACAAAGGTCATTGTTGGCTGATGAAATTACCCATTTTTACCTACTTCCACATATCCCTTTCCATCTGCTTTATAGCTCTTATGAGGTTAATTTGTATCCCAATTAATGAAAGGTATATCATGTTGGCATGTCTTCTTGAATTGTTGATTAATGAAGCGGTAGTCATAGGGGAACAATACTTAAATGACTTGCTGACAAGATTCTTTGTAGATTACTCAACAATTTGTACCGAACATCATTTGACATAACAAGACCCATCATGATGCTGCTGATTGTGGACTGGTGGCGTTATTCGAGGGTTGAGCCATCAACTGACCAACTGCCTGGATAGCTGGCAGATCCAGCTCTGTTACTATCTTTTCATTCTGTTTAGGATTTGAGGAACTGTTGTATATTTTTGGGACACCACAATTTCTGGGTTTGTTAAGTTATTCTATTCATGTAATGATGGTTGTGTATAAGTATGGCACAACTAAGAAGAACTGGATGATATTCCTTTCACTTGTAACAACAGAATTTTAGCTTGTAATCTTTTTATGAATTAATAAGAGTAGCAACATATCGTTAACTTGGTGTGATCTATAATTCTTCAGCCACGACCCTGATCGAAGAGTTGGGCCCACTCTTTCGATCAGGTGTTGTTGGAATACAGTTCGTGTGGTATAGGTATGTCTTTTAATGGTATCGTTAATGTTTTATGATTGTTGTTTATTTCCTTGTTGTTATTTAGAATTATTGTTACTCTAGATTGTTGTTACTCAAGGTTGATGTTATTTAAGATTGTTGTTACTTGATTTGTTAATTTCTGTTGGATTGATTTAGAACTCTTTTGGGCCAATGACCTTGTATTTCGTAATTGATCAATAACAGGTAGGGAACCTGTGGCTTGCATAGACCTTGAATAATGAACTTGAAATAACCAGATGAACCCCTGGCTGAAAAATAAATGTAAAGAGGGATTGAATCTATAAATTGATATTAGGACTCCAACAGTTGTGAAGTAGTTGGGTCTACCATCCACAACACACACACAACCATACACCATTGAGTGGGTTCATCAAGGATGAGATCTCTGCATTAGCCAATAGTGTCACCTTCCCTACAACATCATGCCCTTCACAAATGAGGTACTATGTGATGTTTCTTCTCTTGAAGTTTCTGATGTGTTATTAGGACAACCATACTTGTGGAAGCCACATGTTGTATATGAGTTTAGGCCCTGCACTGTTATTATTACTTTGGCTAATACGTTGTACATGATACTAGAGGTAGCACTTCCTACCACCATCTCTTTGATCACTACAAAGCAATGCAGTAAGATCATTTCCCAGACCAAGATTTTTTTTCTTTATGATTCACCCTCATTGCAAGAAGAATATTATGGTCACGACCTCTAGATAGGAATCCTCTGCACGATAGAAGCAGATGGACAACATCATGGAGGAGTATAGGGACATTTTCACCTCATCCACAGGGGTACCTCTGCACTGTCAGGTCAAGCACTCCATCGATTTTCCCCGGGCACGTCGCTACCTAATGGACCAATCTATCAATGCTCTATTCTGGAGAACGATGAAATCAAGAGGTAGATTCAAGATTTATTGTAGAAAGGGAACATCAGGCCAAGTTCATCACCATGTGGGAGCCAGATCATGTTGGTACAGAAGAAGGATGGGACCTAGAGACTCTGTATTGACTATCAGACACTGAACAAGATCACTATTCGGAATAGGTATCCAATACCACATATTGGTGACCTTTTGGACCAGCTCAAGGGGGAAAAATATTTCACCAAGATTGACTTTAAGTTTGGTTATCACCAAGTACAAATCAAACCCTCTGATGTGTGGAAGACTGCCTTCAAACCCAAGGAGGGTCTTTTTGAATGGTTGATCATACCTTTCAGGTGGACGAATGCCCCCACAACCTTCATGAGGTTGATGGACGACATCTTACGACCGTTCACCAACTCATTTGTGGTTGTGTATTTGGATGACATCCTGATCTTTAGCCGAAGTTGGGAAGATAACCTCCAACATATTCAACAGGTCCTCCAAACCCCGCAACAACACAAATTGTGTGCCAATTTGGAGATATGCACTTTTGGTATGACCCAGGTTCAATATATGCAGTACATCCTTGATGAGCGGCATATGCGTGTGGACCTAGCCAAGATACAAGTAATTCAGGATTAGCCAACCCCAACCACTCTAATAGAGCTCTATAGCTTTCTGGGTCTTTCCAATTTCTATCGCAAGTTCGTGTTGGGGTTCTCTCATATCACTTGGTGTTTAAGTCAAGTCACCAAGGGAAGAGCGAAATAAAAGTTCTTTTGGTATGAATCCAAACATAAGGCATTTTCCAAGTTCAAGCATCACCTCTACTCTGCACCAGTGCTCACATTACCAGGCCTATAGCAACCATTTGAGATTGAGAAAGATGCCTCCAACTATGCTATTGGTACAATTATTACTTAGCAAGGGCACCCAGTGACATATCACAGTGAGACACTTTTAGACACAATCCGAAAGTATCCCACCTATGACAAAGAAATGTATTCCATTGTGTAGACCTACCGATAATGGAAGCATTACATTATGGGGAAGGAAACTATCATCCACACCAACCACCAACCCCTACAGTTCATACAGACACAAGGGAAGTTGCAGAACCATCACCATCAGAAATGGTCCACCTACCTGCGACAGTTCCATTTGAAAAATAAGTACAAGAAGGGAAACACCAATAATGTTGCAAATAGCCACAACCAACTTCCGGTCATGGAACCGATCACTGCACTTGACTCTTGTGGGCATGAGACTTTAGGGTGGCTGCACCTTTACGTGAACGATCCAGAATTCGACAACACATATCAAACGCTCCTAGAAGGCAAGAAAGTTCCAAATTTTCACCTCTGGGATGCATTGTTATGAAACCTGAGACACGTATGTATTCCTTCAAGCAAGTGTGCCAATATGATTTGGTAGGCACACTATAGTCAGGTCACTAGACATTTCAGAGTAGAGAAAACAATTGTAGTGTTGCAGAAGTATTTTTATTGGCTGAACCTTTGAAAAGATGTTGGGAAGTACATTAGATCCTGCACTACCTGTGCCATTTCCAAACCAAACATCAAGAATCAAGGCCTATATAATCATTTTCCTACAACTAGTTAAACTTGGGAATCCATCTTCTTGGATTACATGTCAAGCCTTCATTCTACTAAGGATGACAATGACTGCATTTTCGTGGTTGTCGACAGATTCTCTAAGATGACCATTCTAGCAGCCTACAAGAAGAGTATCACAACATAAGCCATTGCTAAGCTCTTCTTTGAATGAGTATGGATACACTTTGGGATTCCAAAGTCCATTATCTCATATCGGGACAAGAGGTTCCTAAGTACATTTTGGTCAAGTCTATGGTCGATGTTGGATACCGAGCTCACTAAGTCCACGACTTTCCACCCCCAAATTGATGGCCAAACAAAGGCCGTCAACAAGATGATCGTGCACATTATGTGCATGTACAACGTGATGCATCCACTCACATGGGATGAAAGCCCCCCCTGTGTACAACATAGATACAATAGATCTCTCCATGGATGAACTGGCCACAACCCCTTTCAGATGGGGTTTGGATTCCATCCACTATGTCCCATTGATGTGGTCATACCATTTGCAACTACTCAGGGGGATTTAACTCGTGTCCATTCTGAAGTTGATAGGGCTAAAAACTTCATTGAGCACATTCAACACATCTGCCAGTAGGTCCATGACAGATTAGACAAATCCAATGCTAAGTACAAGAAACATCATGATCAACATCAGGTGCCACACAAGTTCTAGGTGGGCGACAAATCTTGGTTACATTTGCAGAAGGGGCACCTCACTGGGCTCCACTGCAAGCTTTGCCCACTCCAATATGGGCCTTACACCATCACTAAGGATGTAGGGGATAATGATTTCGAGCTCATAATTCCACCATTCCTTGGCCTGCACCTAGTGTTCAATGTGGACCTCCTTTGACCATACTTTCCACCATTACTGGACACATCAGACATTGCAGAACAACTCACACCAACATAGTTAAACCTAGACTGCATGGAAGAGGCCACAATTGATTAGATCATGGACACAAAGATCAAGAACACTCGCCAACAAAAGATCCAAATGTATCATCTTGTTAAAGTTTGTCAACTCCCGCACCAAGGTAATTGGCTCAATAGGGACCAAGTTCGGCAGAAGTTTCCCCATCTCATGGAGGCACTCAACGCAAAGGGGACCATTGCTTCCTAAGGGGGGAGGACTAATCTAGTTGGATATTGGTGGCCACCCACCTATTCCACTTGGATCCCCACCATAGTTTCTTTCAGTTTCCTTAATGGTAGCACAATTTACTATTTTTGGCAGTTTTTTTGGATCCTCAACTTCTAGAGCCGTTTTGAGGCCCTAAACGTTTTTTTTTTTTTTTTTAGAAAACGAGAAAATATGAATATTTGAATGATGTTTGTAGTAGAAAGTTGTATTCCTCAGATAGATAATTATAACGAGGTATTTTACGTGTCAAACATAGATCGTATGCCAAAGTTACGACCCCGGGAAGTTAATGTACCAATTTACCCAAATGGGGCCCATCGTTTTGGCGCTTCATCTCCCAGGGTTAGGTTTTTAGATGTGTAGGGTTTTCCATTATTTCTCACTAATAAATAGGCCTTTGAGCCTCATTGTAACACAATCCAAAGGCATGTAGCTGCCACATATATTCTCAGAGATAAGCTACCGTCGTCTGAGCTAGTTTATTTCCATTCTATATGTAAGCATATTTCAGTTCTTTGATATTAATGAAATGAAGTGTTATTTATGCTACAACTCTGTATTTATGGTTATACCTATTTTTTGTTGCATTCTTGTTTAAGTTCAGATCAAGCCTCCATTAACTTCTTTTATTTCCAGAATTTCCTTTCGTCAAGAGATTAAGCTTCCCAATGCCTCCCTAGATAGAAAGTCACCAAAGCCCTCTTCATTTAATTCAAAAACCAGACCAATCTACCTTTATATATTGAGAATTTTCTCCTCCTCCCTAATCCATTTTTCAGTGACCCTTCCTTTTGTCTGTTTCTTAATTTACTTTAGATTCTTTGCAAATTGTTGCACTGCAGATATACCATCGTCCCCATCGAAATGCCTACAATTATTGTTGATAAGCTCTTTGAAGGACTTGACCTGAAGCCATTCAAAATTCATTTTAAAGGGGTTTGCCAGTTTTTTAGTCCTCCCCTTCAAATCCAAGACGATAAGGGAATGATCTGAGACCCCACACACCCCAATCCATTGGCAAAGAAGGTTGAGCCTATGAACCAAACCATCTACAAGAAGAAATCTATCAATGCACTTGTCCACCCCGTCCAGGCCAACCCTTTGGTTTCTCCTAGTAGATTTATTTCTAACAGGCTGCAAGTCGACTAAATTGGAATGGATTAGGTGATGAATGAAAAAATTAGACAAGATGTTTGGTTTGGATCAATCCCCCCACGACTCAGTGAATCTAATTGAGAAATTTAGATCCCCTCCCATCACCAAAGTCTCCCTCAACAATTTCTTCCCCAAGAGGTTAGTCTAGAAACACACCCTAACATCATGAGGTTCGTAGATATCTCATACCCATTTCCATCAAGAATCCCTCTAAACCCAGACCTAAAAAGATGCTCTATGAACCTTCCATTTGATTTTTACGAGAGTCCCACCCTAAGGTGAGCCCCCCATACCGACTTTTGGTATATAAACCAATGAAATTCCAATAAGGAAGACATTTTTTGAGAAAATTTGTGATAACATCCCCTGCTATTAATGTTTCCTGAAGGAAATTATGTTAGGACCAACTGTTTAAAAGCAAGTTTTTTAGGGTTACTTGCTAAACCTTTATAGTTAAAGGAAAGAACAATCATTGGGACACAACACATTGGGCCTTCAATTCTCTAAGGACCCTATCCATAGAATATTTTTAACCAGAAGAGCACTCCTCCCTAGCTCTTGCCTGTGCGAGAGAGATGTTTGATTTATGACCATGGCCTCTCCCTATACTGGGTGGGTTTGGGATGAGACCTAATCCTCCTTCTTGAAAGCCCATAGATTGCCTAGAATTGCTAGATCTAAGATTATAATGGGAGAATTTGACCCCAAACCCATCAGAAGACTCATATTCAAAAGATGTAATCAGGAAAACAGAACCCGAATGGATCCCACGAATCTCATAAACAACTTGTTGCAAAGATAGGGAGGTGTCCAAGTTTTGAATGGAATCAACCTTTCGTTCAAATTCCATACTCTTTCCAAAATTTAAAGAAGTAGACAAAATAAAAGAGACAAAAGGGGAAAAGGAGGGTGTACCCTAAGGGATGTTGTCTGACGTCGCTGGTGTGTCCAACTCCATTTTGACCTATGGATATGGCTTCTTTCCTTCTTCTTGAACCCGATGGGAGACCAAGAACACTTCATCCTATTGCTGGGGTATCATGTTCACATCATTGACATGAGGCTCAATCGAAGGACCCCCATATGTACTCTGAGCCCTCATCCCCTCAACCCCATTAGAAGGGTGATTTACATAAACTTGTGGCTCTAGGCCCATCCAAAGCTCTGTCTTTACCCCAACACTTTCTTTTAACAGGCCTACATGAGCTCCCTTCTCAGCCTAACCTCCAACTTCGTTGGCCTCCCCATCCCCATTCTTCCTCTGCTTCTTGTTATAATCTTTTTGGAATTGCTTCTGGTTGTATGTAAGAGGGAAGTTGCCAATTAAGTGCCCATACTTATGACACCTACTGCACCTGAAGGGGATCCCTTCATAGTCTAGATCCACCAACCATTCCTTTCCTTTACCAATGTTCATTGAATGATAGAGCTTTTCCCTCAAATTTAAACTAACAAGTATTCTGACAACTAGCAATTCTTTTGTCTCCCAGAATGAGTAGTCCATCATTCAGGAATTTCCCAAGGTGTTACCAATGTTGGTAAAACACTTAACATTCCACATATGTGCCAGAAGTATAGGAATACGAACTCATATTGGCATAAAATCCATATCCTCTCTACAATAATAAAAAAAGGGGTTCAGGGCTTGAAAACCACTAGAGTTTTATAAATAAACCACACCTCCTTGGCTATCTTTTTGCGTCCTCTTGGAATTTAAAAATTAAGTGAACCCACCCTTTCGCCATGCATCGAATCTCCAATGAGGTTGAGACTCTCCCTGATGCATATTGGTCCCTCCAATTCTCCAAAGTTTCCACTTGAAAAGCTCTTCTCCTTGCCCTACCAACCAACGATTTATCAGAAAGTTCAATAGCCTCACCCATTTCCACGTCATCCCCAACACAAATATTGTATTGAATCGCTCTGCTCTTGCACTATAAAACCTTCTCCTTCTTACGTTTCTTTGAAATCTTCTTCTTACAACTCTGACCTTGCACCTCCTTAAGGGCCTCAACCCCTTAACATTCCTGAACAACTTCAATGGCTGGTGCCCCTTGAAAAAAAGGGGCTTTGAAGCAACTACCTCTGTGATAACACCAAAACTTTCGAAAGAAGTACTTACCCTGAGATCCTTAGTAGTTAGGATGAATTCACTAGATAACTCTAGGGATGTAGGAAATGCAAGGTCCCTTCCCCCACAAAATCCTAGCTCACCACAATCCACAACCTTGTCTAAGGAACTAACCCCAAAAATATAAACTATGCCTCCCCCATTGAAAAAATTGAGTTACTAACAACCTCCAAAGACTGATCTACTGACTGATTCTGACCATATAGCGCAGGAGAAGGTGAAAGAGGAATAGAACTAACCACCATGCCAACAAAGAAAACAAAACCACTGCTAACTATAGGGCTTACCACACCAGGGTTACAATAATTTCTAGTTGGCACCGCTAGGGAGTCATCAACATGAAGATCAGGGCCAATTGAACCTGCTAGTTATGATTCAAAGCTCCACCCTAGACTCTAACTGAGCCCCCACTTAGAGCTCAAAACCCATGTAGTCACCGACGAAGTAAAATAGAACCCTTAATAGGGCTTTCGAGCTCAAAATCTACCTGCTATGCACTGTCCATCTCCGGTCACATTGCCACCTTGGTTAAAAAACAAGAACCCGGGGAGGGGCACCAACTATTAAGAGCCTACGAGATGGCAAAAAAATGATAGGGGCCACCCCAAAAATAGTAAAGAAACTCAAGATAAAACCATACACTACTCAGTGTTGACTTGGGGAAGGGAGAGCACGTTCCTGCAATGAGAAATTCAAGCCTCTGGTAAAGGCCCGTAACCCAAACAGAATTTCCCCCATGTAGATGAAAGAAAACAAAACCAACTGTAGCTTCTCCGTTAATGGCTATAAAAACCTTGACCGCAAACTACCCCTTCTAACCCTGAGACTATTTGCAACTGGGGACACCTGCAAACCCTAACCTTCCGATTTCCATCGCCATCTCAGAAACTATTCTTGCACGTTCAAATCCTATTCATTGGAAAATCATGTTAAGATTATACACACACACACACACACACACACTTGATATTCTAATATATTAGTATTTTGTTTAAGGTTTATATTGAATTTGTTTTGAAAAGCAAAAGAATTACACATCTTTTTAACACATGAAAAACAATGTTGGTGTTGTTTTTTTTAACATTAAATTACTTTATCTCTCTCTATGTAGAAAGTTGTCTTTACATAGAAAGTTGATATAAATTAATGTGTGTTTTTTAATCAAATATTTTGTATTTCCAAAAAACAGAGGTTTATATGCTAATATTTTGAAGCATGTTCTGGTTTTCCACTAGGAAGACTAGACCAAACACAAAATTTCATTGGTTTCAAAATTGCAAAAGATATGGTGCTAACCATAGTTCCTAAGAAAAAATTGCCTAGACTATCTTTTGGCCCTCTTGGGCCATTTTTAGATTGAACTTTACATAATTAAAACATAAAAGAATTTAAAACAAAGAAACTAAAACAAATTTAGATTGAATTATCTTAATTGGTAGCTTCAATTGGAATTGGCTCTTTGTTGTTGCCTAGATAGAAATATGGATTTGGAGGAATTCCTATGTACTTCTCAATATGACCCAACCTTGAATCCATTACTACCATGTGCCGTTGTATCCAATTTAGAGATAGAAGAATATCCTCCTTACTCTTGTTTCTATCCACCAAAATACTACTAAAGAGGAACCTTAGGTGCCAATATATGTTCATTGTATACATGTATTAGTTATAATGTCTTACAGTATGCCTTGCATCTACAACCTAATCTACTACATCTGCTAACACTTCATTATCCATGAGGGTGTGTCTCCCATCAATTGGTTCCATCGTTTCCTATGCAATTTCTTCCTGAACTTGCTTCAGAGTAAGTTCTCTATACCTAGCTACTGAACTTTTAACTCTCACTTGAGCTCGAGTGTGTCCCCTTTCTTGGTAGTAGGTTTCTCCATGGTATACTCGAGCTTTTTTACGTGGCATGATGAGAATCATAGGCGTATTCTATGCCCAAGGGTAAATAAAATACCCCCTTGGCTAGAAGTTGACCATCAAAGCAACTCAAACACTGAGCCTAGCCTCAAAAGGGGCCTCTTCCATAGGAGGGTGCCAAAATCCTTTTTTTAACTCAATTTGTTGTTTATGTCATGACTTTTGGGAGGTCCAATCTCAAATATGAGCCTACCCACTTCAAAATTGTTTGGGATAACAAATAACACCATAATTGTGACAATGAATCCTCTAGGAATTCTTATAGAGGAATATGGGGTATAATCGAACTTGTGTCTCCTGCCACTAATACTTCCTGTAGGAAGCTTGCCTAGGAGGTTTGAGATAAATTGAAAATACTATGTCAAATGAAGCAATTTCCTCCTCGAGCCTCTCTAAATAGTGTGGAAATTCCTAATAAAATTGGAATGAAATTGAATTATGTGGGGGCGGGGGTGAGGGAAACAACATAACCATGCCTACTTTTCCTTTGTATCCCCCCAAAAGAGGAGCTTGAGTATTCAAAGACACAATTTAGGAACCAGACGAAGCGTTAGAGAGGGATTACTACTATCCATTGTGATAATATAAATAAGAAGCACCAACATCAGGAGAGATAAAAGAGACCCATGTCCTTGTTAATGCATTATGATCCATCCATGATAATAACCAATGACTCGAAAATTATGTAAACTTATTCCCCCCTATAAAGGACTTGGAACTAATACTCACCATTTGACATCTATTGAATGCAAAATTAATGAGATAAGGTTGTATAACATGCTTGTTGGGTGACCCAATATTCATATAATAGTCATTTCCAAATCGTTCTGTATGATTCACGATCCTTCTCGTGTTGTAGATGTAGAGATGATTTTCAATGCAATTCGTTGGGTGGTGGATTTGGAGACTATTCTGTGCACTGTGCATGTGCATGCTTAGGTTGATAAGGGGGTGTGTTGCCACGTCCCATTGGCATGTGGCTTAGTGGGATGAAAACTACCCACCCCCCACCACCTCATGTCTTGAGCACCCATATAGGGGATAAAAAAAATGTTACTTGATATGGACATTGAAATATTTTTATTTATGACTAAGGGTGAAATTTTTTTTATTAATATATATTTTTTAAATACTAAATATCAATTCTAAGGTAAGAATATAAACATATCTTTTTCATCATGGTTTGTAATATCAAGAGCACATTTTGAGTGAATGAGATTATTGATGTTTGGTAACGCTTTAAATTAAAACTAACCAAATAGGTATATTTATTTGTGTTTTTTTTATTATTATTATTGTCGACATTGTTTTATATTTATTTATATGAGCTCAACATATCACTTGGAGGAATTGGACCTATGTGTTGAAGATAACAATCATTCTTCCCAACCATCTAGCATAAACTCAATTGATAAGACCTCAACAATATTATCCAATCCTGAATTGCTATCTTGTTGCTCGTTAATGGTTTTTTCTTGAGAGAAGGGTTGTGATCAGCTACAAGTGTTTGGTGATTCTTTGTTGGTCATCAATTAGGTTAATAAAATTCAACAGTGCCATAATTTACACCTTATACATATTTTGGAGGATTTACAGAGAATCAAGCTCTCTTGCGTATCCTTTTCTTGCTCTCATATTTACAAGGACTGCAATAAGGAAGTAGACATATTATCTAAGGAAGGCCTTCAACTAGATTGGCGGATTTGGTCCATTGAAGAGATCCTAAATGGCACAAGTTATTGTTACTATAATCATCCTTTTATGGATGACTTTGGTGCACAAACTTAGTTCATATTTTCTCACTATTCTCTCTTTATTTCCATATCATGTTGCCAGGTTTTGCAATCAATATTGTAGCCAATATGGCCAAAAACTATTGTTTCTAAGTATAACTACTATGATATTTTTTTGAGCTCTTTGAGAGGGCCCCAAGGGGCATTTCATGTAAATATGCATACATTTTTCTTGGAAAGTTTGGTATTTTTCTTCATGAGCACTGTTTGGATTGGGGCAGATCCATTGTGAATACACACTCATATGTGTATATACAATACATACTCATACGTGTATATAAAAACTATAATTTTGTTTACATCTATAACCAAAAAAAAGGTTTTTTTCCTTGAGAAAAAAATAATCCAATCACGAGCACAAAATAAAAATTATCATGATTTCTATATTAAATGATATTAAAATTTTAGTTAAAATGACATATAAACTAGTAATTTATAACAATGTAGTCTAAACATTTTATATTTTGGCATTTTTCTTTTTGTTATAGTTTTGATCCATTTTGCTAGAAATTTGATGAAAAGTTATTGTGATTGAAAACTTGAGTTGTTGAGTATATACAATCTAAGTACAAGAAAGTTTTTCAAAGCACTAAATCCATTTATACATTCAAAAGTATAATTTAAATAAGGAAAAATTACAATCTCACTAAGAATTATATCATCTAATTGCAAAAAAAATACTAAAACGCAAAATATTTAAATGATGACACCAAGCATAACCACATTTCCAACTCATCCATCGTAGAAAACTATCATAACTCTAAACACCTTATTTGTTTTGACCATACCAAAATTCTAGCTCCTATTTGACTTGAATCATGAGAGTAAAAAAAAAAAAAAAACTAATAATTTCAATTGTGAAGATGGCTCAACCAATCTTTGAAACCTATTATTCATTGCCTTAGTTACTAATGATCCTCTCGTATTGTCTTCCTGGACTAGCTCTCTTGGGTTCCCCCTCCTCTCACTTCCCGAATATCTTGCTCCCTTCTCATTGCTCTTTATTTTTTATTATTAATTTCTATCCTCCTTGCTCGTCTCTTAGCTTTTTTCTTCTTCTCGAGCAACCTCCTCTTATTTGATCTACAAATTTCTCTTTATTTTTGTCCCTCTTTTGTAATTGATTCCCCCTTTGAATCCTCTCATTGCCTCTCCAATTTTCACCTCTCTTGTTAGTACATTCTTATTTTTAAGGTTGATTCTTTTGTCATTTTTTTGGTTTTCCTTTGAATTGATTCCTTCCTTTCATGAGGTTTCCATTCCATTTTTCTTAATAGTTGATATCTCTCTTTTTGGTTTACCTTATTTTTCTTATCCTCCTTTATTTCTCTTTTCCAAATTCGATCCTTTTTAATTTCATTAATATTACCCCCTTCTACTTAATATTTATTTTCTCTTTCTCTTTCTTTGTTTTGCCCTATCATTTTATCCTCCTTTATTTTTTCTATTTAGTTTTTGTCCAATTTAATTTCATCTTCTTATATTCCCTTTCTTGGCTTCGACATTGAATTCTCTTTTTTTAGCTTCCTTTTCTTGCTCTCCAACATTTTTCCTTTGTTCTTAATCTTCCAATAATTTATCAAAAACAAATACCCTATTATTATTTCCTCCAATAGTTAATTAATTTTTTTACCCTAATTTTTTTAATTTCAAATATTTCTTTTATCGTCTAATGATATTTTCTTTTAGAATCATATTATCTCTAACTTATTTTGTTCCGGATAATAAGTGAAATATCCACTTAAAATATTAAACATTTCTTAAACTTACACATAATTCATCTCTAAAAATAACACAAATACTTTATCGCACTAACAAAAATCAATACGCAAACAACAGTTACATTTACATGTAATAAAATAAACATTGTGAATAGTGTTTGACAAGAAAATCAATAAAGATACACCAAACACATAATATCTTGCAAAATAAAACGTGGACACCTAACACACCCATTAAACATATAGAAGAACGTATAGAAAATCCATATCGAGATAACTCTTATATGTAAAAGATATGAAGAGAAAATATTTATATAACCATGGGATATGATTTGGTCAATAAGGGATGCAAGTAAATCTGCCTTCTGCTTTTCAAAATTATAATTTTTGAGAGAAGGTACAACATGCCAATAATTACATGTTGATATGCCCATAACTACATGTAGATGACAACTACATGTCGTCATTATCGTGATGGTGCAGAGTATAGTGGCTATGCTAAAAGTATTTCACATAAAATGTTATGAATTAATATTAGTCTCAAAGCTAACATTAATTGGTTTTACTAGTAAATTTTGATACATGCCCTATCCTAAGTTTCTCTCAAAAAGTGATGGCCTGCACCAATATCAGGCCAAATAAGACTTCAAAGTGCATGATTAACAAGTTAAAAAAAAAAAAAAAATTAAGGGGGAAAGGGAATCAGGAAAAAATTCACTTGATCAACTGGGACACAATCAAAAGAGACATCACAGAGGGCGGTTTACAGATCCGCGATCCTGTGATGGTTAACCTTGTGCTTGGTGGTAAAATCCTGTGGAAATTGCAGTGTGATCCACAACACCCGGTTAGTGAATCACTCTTGCACAAGTACGCAGATGGTCCTGTGCTACGGAATCTGCAAGCCTGCATCTCAGTTAAATGCTCCCAAACCTGGAATTTATGCCGAAAAAGTCTACACTTCTTCAGAGAGAAGGTGTATCGCATGCCCGGAAATGGAAAGAAAACCTCTCTGTGGGGTGATCGCATTATGGATCGTGCTCTGCTATCTGAGTCTGAAGACATCGTAGATATAAAGGAGTGGCTCCAACGCGCTGGCATCAATAGCGTCTACGATCTTTCTAGGTGGGACAACAAAGGCAATTGGTGCTGCTGGGACTTCCACGGCGTCCCTGTTAGACTCTTGCAGCAACAAAATTGGCTCATCGAATTGCTTGAAGAGGCAGCACCAGTTCATCAAAGCATGAAGGACGCATGGGGATGGGGACACTCAGGAAGGTATACCACAGCTGCTGGTTACAGTGCCCTTCACCCAACAAAAATCAGCAATCATCCGCCCAGTTTCTGGAAAAAAGTATGGGATCCTGGAGGTCTTCCCAAAGTCAATTTTTTTTTTCCCTGGATTTTGGTGCATAACAGAGTCCTAACAGGAGAAAATCTGGCCAAGAGAAGCTACGCAGGACCGCATAGATGTGCCCTCTGCAGAAGCAATACTGAAACAACTAAACACCTCTTTATTGACTGCTATTTTGCTAAAGAAGTATGGGGCTACATTCTCCATGAACTCCAGATTGCCCCCTCGGGCCATGATTCTATAGCAGAGTTATTTGCCTCATGGAGCCACCTATATCCCCACAATATTCCCACTAAATCTCTATGGAACAGAATTTGGATCGCCATCCCCAAATACGTATGTTGGCAAATTTGGTTGACCCGGAATGAACATATTTTCAAAGAAATCTCTTATACTCCCTTGAAAGTAGCAACCAAAGAAAAATCCCTCCTTTTAGAAGCAGTCCAACAATCTTACTTTAAAGAAGACCTCACTCTCCTTCCTGAAGAAAAGAGATGGTTGGATTCTCTTTCCCCTCTGCCTCGAAAGCTCCCCTTGGTCCCCCCCATTGCAAACCCTGAATGGCAAAAAAGAGATTCTGACATCACTTTCCAAGATTGGTGGAGGCATCAACATCTAACCTCGATTTTCTTTGATGGGGCTTCCAAAGGGAACCCCAGTGCTGCTGGAGCAGGGGGTATTATGTACTCTCTGGATGGCTCAAGAAGAGATTGCTTTTGCTGGGGTATTGGGCAAAAAACCAACAATCAAGCAGAGATTCTAGCTCTCCTCAAAGCATGCCAAATTGCAAGGGAAAGAGGCATCAAAGACTTTCAAGCATTTGGAGACTCAGAAATACTAATCAAAAAACTCAACACAGAGGAATTGTTCAATAATGCAAGCCTCAACAAAATTCTTAGCAGATTAAAGAGAACCCTCCTTGAATTCGACACCTACAAATTCTACCACATTCTAAGGAATTCGAATAGTGAAGCAGACCTCATGGCAAATAAAGGGTGCGCTCTTCAGAAGGGACAACTCAACATTAATGACGAGATATCATACCAATCTTGCTTCTCTTGACAGAATTGTAATCCATCCTAGCATAAGAAAGAGGATAAGGAGAACTGTACTCTTGGTTGTTTAGGCTTTGGCCCAACCATCTACCTTCAAATAAATAAAAAACATACCCATTTCAATTAAAAAGAAAAAAAACAAGTTCAAAAAAATGGTGATATTTGATAGAATATGAATAAACTTTGCATTAAGCTTCTTGTTTTAATTGAAACCAATGCTATTTGGCACGGTATCGATAACTATGTACTCATGCCTTTAACAGATATAATAAAGGATGCAAGTAACTATATAAAGAAACTTTAAAAGTTAGATTAATAGTTAAACCTTTTATTCAACTTACATTGTTGATGGGGAGATTATAGGTTATAAGATTAAATACAGATAATTCCTTTAAGATTTTTAGTCATTATTGCGGTTTGTACTTGAGTCATAGTCCCTTCAAATATTTGAGAGAAGAGAAGAGAAGAGATGAGTTGAGATGATACTAGGTTTTATATATATAGAATAGTGACTTCTCTTAAAATTTGATAATAAGATTGAGGAAAATTGAGTAGTATGTCACAATGAATCTATAAATTGGACGAAACATGTAGATTTTCCTGTAGATTCACAAGCTCATGCAATTTACTAAAGCACGGGACAAGAATCTACTTCTACTTTGAATCAATGGAAGCCAATAGATTGACGAAAATAATATGAACAAGAAGAAGACAAATCAATGGCACATAACATAATAGTTTTTCCTGGGGAAAGCCACTACTCAAAACCCTGCCTATTTGTATTACATTAAATCAGAAATATGAGTGAAGATACAAAGCTTATTCTCACTAGAACAATTCCGCACAAGTATGCTCAACTCACTACCTCACAAGCCAACTCTTAGCCAACACTTAGCCAATTTCCATTGCCTGCCAAGCCCCTATTTCCTTATGCGCTTGGTCAAAGAATTTGGATGAATACAATATGCTCCGCTCAACCTTGAGCTTAACCTACACAAGTATTTCCTATCCTCTACCTGATGACTTCCCTTGGCCAAGACTTAGCCAAATTTCCAAGCCCCTATGATTCTAATTCTTTGCACAATTGCTGAGAGAATTAACCTGTATTTAAAGGGAAATTCCTCATCCATAACTTCGCAATCCAAAATTAGGTCCTTATCTGATTGCATGCATGATCTGTACAACTCGAAAAATCATACAACTGATATTACATTGTCCTTGCACTCTAGCCTCAACTGGGTCTTCCTATGAACTGACATGCATGCATTTCTCATGAGGGAATCTTTAGTTAGCTGGAGTAGCACCTAAGGATGCACCAATGCACCGACTCACTACTAATCCTCTATTAGTTCCACAAACATTTAGAACTAGTTTAACTGACTATAACTCAGTCAAACTAAGTTATCTAATTACAACTCAAATAAACTCAATTTGAACCCCTAAAACTTAGGGATCACACTTACATGACTCCAGATAGACTTCCAACTCGAAATTCCTAAGTTAATTAAACTTAATTAACTATTTACAAGTTGCTATGAGAATAGAATTCGATTTTAATTCACAATTTAATTCAAGGACAAATTAAACTAGAATTTCTAGATTCTATTTTTAACATTTCTTGTTGCTATTTTCAACACTCCCTCTCAACAAGAAAGGAATTCAACTCGATCCCGATCCTAAACCTTTGGAATGTTTTGCATGCAACACTTTTCTCTAGTGTTGTTGCTACAACAACTCCATAAATAAAAAAACATCCAACCTGAATCAGTATGATCCATCTATCATCAAAGTCTTTGTCTACTACTGCCTCTGTCGATTGAAAAATTTGCGCTTCTGCTAACTCTACCTTTCTGCATTGTTGTTAACCCTTCTTTGCACTTTTCAGTATCTAACTACTCTAGCCTCTATCACTCTGATCTCTGACTGCATCAACCACCACTGATTACTCCTACTAATATGTACTTTGGGCTCCCGTAGAAAGGTACAATCCATGAGACAAAACCTCTCAATGGACCTTGCCCAATTTCAGCCGTCTTGGGACTATCACTTCACATCGCCCCACTTCACACTTGGAGGTATGGTTGCATGTGCTCCCTATGCCCACTTGGCTCAAATTCCCCCCTATTGAAGGTCTCTGCATGAGTGGATGCCTCCACTCGGTCTCCTCTCTGCTTCTCCAATTGTGGCTGCTCCATAATTGTCTAAGACTGCTTCTTCTCTACTTGAGTGGATCTCTCCACTTGGTCTCCTCTTAGCTTCTCTAGTTGTGGCTTCTCCACAACCTCCTAAAGTTGCTTCTAAGGCTTCTTCTGGGGCTGCATGTTGAGAGGTAATTTACTTTCCCTCTCAACCACCAAGTCTCTAACATTTGCCTTGCTCCTCAAGACTTTGCATGCATCTTGTACCTCAAGAGCATATAGTTTCTTGACCCATGCACTGATCTATTTCACCTATCCCATGGCGATGTGTCTAAGGAAAACCTTTCCCTTACTAAAAATCACATCATAGCCATGGTCTTCTAATACCGCGACTAAAACAAGATTCTTCTTTAGTCCTAGAACATACATCACATCTGTGATCCTGAGAGGGGAGCTAGATCCCCTCTGAAAGGTAACCGTATCGATCCCGGTAGCTCAGCTCCCGTCATCTCCAAACTCTATGCTCTGATTGAGGTCTTTCTCCTCAAAATCACTAAAGAGATCTATGTTCCCCGTCATATGGAACAAGGCACCACTGTCAAGATACCACAGACCTCCCATGACAGTGTTGGCCATGCATGCAATGAGAGTGAAATCAAGTTTGAAATGTGAAGCTAGAGCTTCACCTACTGCAGCTACTGCATGATCCTTCTTGCTTTCTTTCTTCTGTGGGAAATTCGTGGCATAGTTCCTGTGTTCGTAACAGTGAAAACACTTGACTTTTGACAAGTCCATCTTCTTGCCGCCCACCTCCATCTCGATTTTTTGAAGTTTATCTTTCAATGCCAACTTCCTATGGTCACTGTTGTTTTGGAAAAGGTTTGTCAATGCTTTCCACAGAGAATATGGAGTCTCCTTCCCATAAAGACTCAAGACAATGTGGTCTCGAACTCCCTCAAGGATTATCTGCCTCGCCCTTTCCACACACTTCTTCCATTTGGCCAAATCTTTTGCATTCGATGCTAGTGGCTTAGGAATGTCTTAATCAATGAATTCCTTCAGGCCATTATCCTCCAACACAACCTCCATCATGTCCTTCTAGGCTATGTAATTCGAGTTGCCATCCAAGGCATACTCGAGCCATAAACCGTAGAATGCCATCTGTCGATCCTGAAGTATGTATTGCAAATTCAAATTTCACCTATAACCCAAAACTCAAAACTTCGAAATCTCCTCTAGTATATTGAATTCAGCTCTGATACCATGTAGATTTTCCTATAGATTCACAAGCTCATGCAATTTACTAAAGCATAGGACAAGAATCTACTTCTACTTTCAACCAACGGAAGCTAATAGATCAATGAAAATAATATGAAAAAGAAGAAGACAAATCAATGGCACATAACACAATAATTTTTCCTGGGGAAATCCATTGCTCAAAACCCCACCTATTTGTATTGTATTAAATCAAAAATATGAGTGAAGATACAAAGCTTGTTCTCACTAGAACAATTCCGCACAAGTATGCTCAACTCACTGCCTCACAAGCCAGCTCTTAGCCAACACTTATCCAATTTCCATTGCCTGCCAAGCCCCTATTTCCTTGCGCCCTTGGTCAAAGAATTTGGATGAATACAATATGCAATTCTCAACCTTGAGCTTAACCTGCACAAGTATTTCCTATCCTCTGCTTGACTGGCTTCCTTTGGCCAATACTTAGCCAAATTTCCAAGCCCCCAAACTTCTAATTCTTTGCACAATTCCTGAGAGAATTGGCTCCTATTTAAAGGGAAATTCCTCATCCATAGTTACAAAATTCAAAATTAGGTCCTTCTCTGATTGCATTCATGATCTGTACAACTCGGAAAATCATACAACTGATAATACATTGTCCCTGCACTCTAGCCTCAATTGGGTCTTCCTCTGAATTGACATGCATGAGTTTCTCATGAGGAAATATTCAGTTCGCTGGAGTAACACCCAAGGATGAACCAGTCCACTAACTCACTACTAATCCTCTACTAGTTCCATAGATAATTAGAACTAGTTTAATTAACTATAACTCAATCAAATTGAGTTATCTAATTACAACTCAAATAAACTCAGTCTGGACCCCTAAAACTTAGGGATCACACTTACATGAATCCATATAGACTTCCAACTTGAAATTCCTAGGTTAATTAAGTTAATTAAACTTAATTAACTATTTACAAGTTGCTATGAGAATAGAATTCGATTTTAATTCACAGTTTAATTCAAGGACAAATTAAACTGAAATTTTTCGATTCTATTTTTAACATTTCTTATTGCTATTTTCAACAAAACATATGTTATATTGTAGAAGAGACCAAAGACCTCATGTTTCTTTGAAAGTGGACTAGATCCACATGTCTCTTCTTATAATAATATAATAATCAGATAAAATGTCCCAAAGAATGTTGAATTGGATATGTAACAATGTCTTCCAAAATATAAGTAATAATGTCCATCATTATTAAAGCACTATAGAAATGTTTTTATTTTTTTAAATCAAATTAGTAAGGATGTATCATATCTCCGAGACATAAAAAATTCTTGGTACAAAAGATTTAATTGGTTGGTTAAGTAGGAGTGACATATATTTTTTTTTTCTCGTGATGTTATTTCTTTATCAAATTTATTTCTAGAGATTTGATCCTTCGTAATACATAATAAAACCAATCCTTCTTAATACATAATAAAACCAAAGTTAAAATAAATATACACTAGTTTAACTAATTAGTCAAACACGAATACAAATATCTTTAATATTTTGATGATATGCCAAAAGTCTTTGATTAATATACTAATATACTTAATAATGAAATGACATGTGCATTGTCAATATTTTGAACTTTGAACCATAAATTTTAAATGAATATAATTTAAGGTAAAATCAAATGGTTTTCATGAGAGAGACTTATTTATCTTAGTTATATGCTTATTAAAAATATTAATATTTGAATAGAATTAAAATATCAAATTTTGATGAGAAAATATCATCAATTTTTATTTTTTATTTTTTTTTACTGGTAAAATTGGTAAGTAAGGTAGTCTCATACCTATGTAATATAAGATCAATTTTATCTATTACAACTCTAACTACTAAGTACTACCATAATTATTCTTAATATAAACATAAATTAATAAAAATCAAATAAAAAATAATATAATATTTTACAAAACACATTTACATATATTACTAAATATTAATCTATAAATATATATTTTTAATTTTTTTAATAATACACTTATTCTAAAACTATTTTCAAATATTTTATTTAAAACCTTTCAAGTCACCAAATTTCACCTGCACATGAAGACGCACTGATATAGATTCTTTTTTACTTTAAATATGAAGATAAACGACTCTTTTTATATCTACCTTTCCAAATTAAACTTTAATATTTTTATTTTATTATATTATTTCAATTTTTCCTTTTTATTTCTTATTTTGTAATTTATTAAATTGTCTAATTTTAATAATAATAAAATTTAATTTATTTAACCGAGAGGCTTATCCTACAACTCAATATGATGTTCAATATATTTACTTTTATTATATTATTTCAATTTTTTCTTTTTATTTCTTATTTTCTAATTCATTAAATTGTCTAATTTTAATAATAAAAAAATTAATTTATTTAGCGGAGAGGCTTATCATACAACCCAGTATGATGTGTAACCTTATCCATCTATCAACGAAGTTGAAATTTTGCTCATGTCGACACAAATAACAATTAAAAAAAAAAAGAACTATACAAAATATTTAAATAATGTTCATAAAAAAAATTGCATGTGAAGAAATTGGATCCCTCTCGGCTCATGTTAGATCTGTATTTAATATGGATCTATGTTAGTTATCTATAAATGGGATGTGGATTGTGAATGAGGGAAATGGCTCCTTTGTATGTACACATGTTGAAAACCTTATTTAGTTAGGCAAGTAAATTGATTTTATCTTCTTTTTTTTTTTTTAATTGATCGGTAATTTTTTATTAATATCAAGATGATAAAAGTTTACATTGCAATCGCTTTCTCAATACTTTCCAAAAACCATTTTTTGAGCAATCTAGTGAGACTTTTTTACCACTTGGAATTAAACACAGGTGATGCTTTGAACTATCCAAAAAAACTATCCAAAAAAAGAGAGTATAGAGTATCATAAGAACTAGCTTTGATGCCTATCCAGTCCAGCTATTGTAAAATGAAATAAGTTGGAAAAGTAAAGTATCTACCGTAATACATATACTTGTCAAAAACCAAAACTGACTAAACATCCAAGCACTAAACAACCCAAATTTTATCCATTGTGGAAAAACACTCAAATTTCTTGATGGAATTTTTAGTCCAAGATTATGACTGGAGATGTGGCAGTAGAGTTGGACCAAGGCGAGGCTTGAGTTGGAGCATTGATCACCGTAGGCCCTTCGTGGTGTTCATTTAACTCTATTCCTGAGTCTGAGACCACCTAACATTCTATGTGAAACAACCAATCAAATATATCATCCAAGTTGTATCTAATATCCCTCAAAATTCTCTTTATATCCTCCTAACTTGCAAAGAGCTTTTAGTTGTCTACCTTCTTGTCTCTAATAACCATGTTGAGAAGAGTTTCCAGTTGGTGATGATGGTTTATGGAATGAAGGAAGTGGATCCTTCGCTTATGATACTTTCCTAGGTCTAGTACCCACTTGAAGCTACTGCCTTCTAACTCCGAAAATGAGAAGTAAACACGATCCCCAAATTCTTTAGCCTCCAACTGAAGAATTTCCTTACGAACCTCCATGGGTGCTGCTTCAAAAAATTTGCAACATATTCCCAACCAAACAGTGTCTGATGACACGTCTAAGGAGGCCCCGAAGTGCCACCTTTGTGACTGGGGGTGGCATAGCCTCCATGGATCCATGACCACAATGAACCTACAATTCAAAGAGCTAACATTTGTGGTATAATGACCAACTCCAATAGGTTCAACAACGTGATGGTATAGTGAGGTGAAAAGAGGGTTCAAGAAACGTAAGGTTACACCAATGAATTTGAAGATTACACTGTAGAGACAACCATAGACCCAATTAAAACCATATGGAGAAGGTACCAGGGTACCATATTCCACACACCAAGATGAGACAACTAAAGGAAATCCCAATAGGGTCTGATTTGAAAGGGGCTACTGAGGGGAGGACTGTAACAAGTTCAAATGATGGACTAGACCCATAATTATGGAGAAAAAGAATAAAGAACATTGACCCTTGTGAGAAATAAGCACCAAAGATTGGAAACTGAGAAAATACAAGTGGTTATAGTAAACAAGCAATATATCACCCATTGTCAACGAAACTAAGGTAGGACCAGAAATTAATAGTGTTACTAGAATCCCAAGACTGAATTGTAAGAGACCGGTTGAATTTTGTGAGACTATAACCAAATGCCGCTTTGAAGCTATGAAAGAGATACAAGAAGAGATTACCCTACTTCCAAACGATGATCCAACAACTATGAGGCCAGCATAGGAACATTCTTTAAACATATAAGTGAAGACTAGGAAACAAATACCTCTGTGGGACCATTCTTTAGGAATATAAGTGAAGACAAGGAAACAAATAACTCTGAATTTGTGTGCAACGTGAGAAGTTTGCAAATATACATAGAAAATTATTTGGACCCAAAACCTCTGCCACCCTAAAACCATAGCCATGCAAATATAATGCACCGAAGACGTACGTGTGTGAGCATGTAAAATAAGGATAGTTCCTAGTACACTCTCCACTGTGAGCCAGGTGTAGAGAATTAACCCAAAGTCCAGAATTAACTCACGTCTAGTGCTACCATCGAGGACCACCACCTTGGTGACCAAACAAATTTACACATGCCCATTATGACAAGGCCGCTGTGAATGTACCACCGACGAGTCTTAGATCCAAAAAACACCATTGTTCATAAAAAAAATTATTTGTCTCCTAACTATAACGAGGTGGTCAAAAAAACACCCCCATTGGGGGTTTGTAATCCCACGCCGACTTTATCCTATTATATGCATCACTTTAAAGCCAAGACGTCATTTCTCCTAACCATTACCGACCAAGGCTCATCTAAAGCTACGTGCCTCTCCGAGATACTCCAATTCACCTATACATCAGCTGCCTTATTTCCTTCCCGCTGCGTATCTATAGGAATAACATAATAAAAGCTCATCAAAAAAACCTTTATGTTTCTTACCACTTCCTGAAGGTGCTAGCTGTGAATGATTTTGTCCGTCCTATGCCCTTGTATAAGTTTATAGACTGTTTGGATGACTAATTGAGAGTCACCATGAACCTAGATGAGACAAAATCCTTCTCTTATAGCTATTTGTAAACCTCTCCCAAGTGCCATGAATTATGCCAGATTGTTTATTGCAATACCACATGAGAAGGCATAAACATGTACAAGCTCTAACTTTCCATCTGTAATAATGCCACCATAACCCACTATTCTTGGGTTTCCCCTTGATGCCCCGTCAAAACTTAATTGGATGAAATATCTAGGAGGAGGCATAAACAAACTATAGATGTTTTCCTTACGTCCATTGTTCTTAGCAGGAATGGAGACCCACATACTAGGTGAAATATCAAGTCTTTTTAATATACTAGAATCAGAATCATCCATTTCACTGTCTTCCTAAAGTAGGGGTTATGTCAACACCATTTCCTGAATGTTTTTGAGAATGGTTTCCTATAGAAGTGATATATGCCTTCCTTTCCCTTCAAAGATTCTCAGGGTTCACACCTTCCACAAAATCCACCATGTAAATCCCAAGGTGAGATGTCAGGCTCGTAAGACCACTAGATTATTATACTTATGTTCATACAATTGCTCTATCCATGATTTTATATGCATGCTACTAGGTAGCGAACACCTAAAAACTTGTTGAACAAAGGTCCACAATCTCTTGGCAAAGGGGAAAGTGATGAGGAGATGGTATGCAATTTCTTCTGCTTGTAGACATATAACACAATATGATGGACCCTCTAATCCCTTCCTTCTCAGACAATCCCAGGTTAAAGAACATCCTCGTGCAATCAACCACAAGAAGGTTGAGATCTTAGGCCATCCTGATTCTTTCCACAATGTCCTCCACATGGTGCTCTTCTCATGAGGCTAAACAACCTATAACAGAGAATACACTTCTTTAAGAGTAAATGTCCCTATTAATTCCCTCCCCCCCCCCCAATGAATGTATTCTTCTGTTGTCAAGTATTCATTGAAATTCCTCCCAACTGTGAATTTTATTTGAGTTGACCTAGTCTCCCTTGTCCTTCCACTATCTCTAGTATGGATTTTGTTGAGAATGCTTCCAATAGTCTGCCACCTTAATAGCTCCTTGAGTTTTTGTTATGTGTTTTATTTCTTGTAACTAATCACTTCCTTCTAGTAATGAGAACTTTTGATAAGAGTCTTCCCAAAAATATGTTTTCATCCCTCACCTGACCTCCCAAAATATTTATTTCTTATAAGTTCCTTGCTCTTCTGTGCCCAATTCTAGATACTAGAACCATTTATGTAGCCTTGAAATCATAAATGACCTTCCTGAGTAGTGTTAGGAATATACTTTTGAGTCCATAATTTCTTCCAAATTTGAGGACCCCCTTGGACCCAAAACCACCCAGCTTCATAACATACAACAAGCTGATAAGGTGGGGGTCTTTAAGACCTAGTCCTCCCATCTGCGTTAATGTAATCGGTTTATTCTAGCCAATGAATGCCCATTTTCATGTTTTAGATGAACCTCTCCATAAAAAATTATCTAAATATTCCTTAGCTATTGACAAATTGAATTTGGAATGGGCATTACTGATAGTTGGTAATTAGGTATTTCTTGTAAGACTGCTTTAATCAATACTAGTCAACAAGGAAAATTAAGTGTTCTAAAGGCCCAATTACTAACTTTTCATCGACTTATCTCTATGAGACCTTCCCATGTAGTGACTTTATTGTGGAATAAGAGAAAAGGTACTCCAAAATATTTGGAAGGTACTTGGCCTTTACTGAAATCGAGAGCTCGAGTTAACCTAATTTGAAAAATCTTCGGATAGTTGAAAAAGAAAATATTGGACTTATTTTTATTGATCAATGTACTTGAGGCTTCCATGAAGAGTTGTAAGAGTTTATCCACTCTTTTCACCTCCCTCCATGTAGTTAGTGCAAATAATATGACATCATCAACAAATTGTTGATGGGAAATCGACAAATCCTTCCCATATAGGCATAGACCATGAATGTGTCCCACTTCACAAGCTTTACCAAACATACGACCAAGACCTTCCATTGCTAAAATAAAAAGAAAGGGTGATGATGGATATCCTTGCCTCAATCCTCTAGAAGGTTGAAACATAAATGATGGCACACCATTAATTAGGATAGATATAAATGTTGATAAAACGAGGGACCCTACCCACGAGATCCATTGCTTTGAGAATCCATAGGTTTGTAGAACATGGTATAAGTATATCCAGCTTAAATGATCGTATGCCTTTGATAAGTATAGATTGATACTCACACTTGGATTTTTGGATTGTCATAGAGAGTGTATGATTTCTTGCACAACAATAATGCCATCCACTATCTACCTCCCCTATACAAATCCTAATTGGTTTAGGGATAGTAAGAGAGGGAGAATAGGTTTCAAAACTACGACAAATCATACTATTTTGTACAACACATTACATAGAGCTATAGGCCTAAATCCATCTGAGTTGTAAAAATGTCTTGGTTTTGGGGCCAATGAGAAGAAAGTTGCATTTAGCACTGGATAAATAGATCCAAATTTTCTTGATTCTTCCACTAACTTGTGGATTTCCTCTCCTAAGAACCCCCAACAGACATGAAAAAAAATCGATGTGAACCCATCAGGTCTTGGTTCCTTGTCCTTGGGCATATTCATCACCACAAATTCTACTTCTAAAAAGGAGATTGGTCTTGTCAACGCTATATTTTGTTCATCGGTTATAATGCCTGGTATATGTCGAACTACTGCATTTATCAATTTTTTTCTCTTATAACTTTTTTCTATATAGAGATCATGAAAATAGGTAACTAGTTCCTCCTTAATATCCTTATGTTGTAGTTTTTTCGCCATCAATGAGAAGATCCTATTGTGTTGGCATTGTTGAATCATGGCGTTGTGGAAGAATTTAGAGTTTCGTTCTCCCTCTTGTAGCCATTGTTTCTTGGAATTTTGTTTCCAGAGCGTCTCTTCTCGTTTTCTTCGTTGTTCTAAATTTTAAAGGGTAATCAATTCAACTTCTAGTAGCTCTGGAGATCTCCCCTCATTGAGCTACTCGAATTTAAATTGAGTAGTTAACTCATTGATCTTTTAAGTAGTGATTCTCTATTTTAATGCAAGAATTTATCATTCATTAAACTGATAGAATTTCCATGAATCTTCACAATTTATCTTTTTGAACTAAAAGTTTCCATTTGATTTGGGATTTCTTTCGTTGCTACTCAAGTTAATTTTTCCTTCTACGTTTGTCAATTTCATGCTTGATGAACATAACCTATTGATTTATGAATTAAGGAATGAAGGGTTGTCGAGTGCAGATTTGTTCTAGTACAGGAAAAAAGTGTTCTAGTACATGAACATCATGTTCTAGTACAAGAACAGAGCGTTCTGGTATAGGAACAGAGTGTTCTAGTACAAGAACATAGTGTTTTGGTGCAAGAATGGATTTGTTCTGGTATAGGAATGAGACTGTCCCAATACAAGAATAATATCTCTTCGGTACAAGAAGCAAAATTGATAACACAATAGGAAATAATATTCCTATGTTTTCTTAGCATTGGAATTTAGTTGCAGGAACATATTTTTTCTTTTCGAATTCTTCTTGAGTTTTGATTGAATGACTGATGAGCCCCAAAAATGTACAATTATTTGGGCTCATTCAACCTCCTAATTTGGCTTAGTCCACCATTCTCATTTGTTTATTGCATGTTTTTGATTACTTTTATGTTAATAGAGTGAATTTGGTTGGTCACTATGCCAACAAGTCTAATGGGTGCTTTGTGTAGCCTTGTTGGTCAACTTGGAGACAAAATTGAAGGTCTTAATGAGCACTTGGCAGCCAAATTCGTGGGAGAACAAGCTAGAGGATTTGTAGGAAGGTGTCCCCCTCATTTATGGACCCTTACCTCGAATTCTCCACCATCAGCTTGGAGTTCAAAGGCCACCAAATCAATGAGCTCAAGGGCAGCCAAGCAAGTCAAGTTGGACTGCTGTTAACTACAAGTCTTGGGCAGCCAAGTCCCTAACTTTTAGGAGGACTGTTGGGTCCTCAAATTGTATAAATAAGAAGGCTTGGGGCCTCATTTTGGTTAGCTAGTGGGTAGTCATTTTTGTAGCTAGTTAGTCATTTTGTTTTAGCCATTAGTTAGCTAGCTTGTAGTTCGATTTTTAGGCCATGGATTAGCTTTGCTTTCAGCTCATTCTCAAGCTCTCCTTATGGACAATTTTGATGTACTTTTCATTTCTTGATTAATAAAGATGGATCCAGCTTTGCACCAGCTCTAAATCTTTCATGGGAGGCTGTAGCTCTTGGGGTTGGGCCCATCTCAAGCGCCCAGTACCTCCCTTGTGTATCTTTATGTGTTTGCTGCGTTCTTGAAATAAAAATCTGCTCTTTAGATCTTGCTTTGTTATGGTAGTTGGTTTTGATGGGTAACGTAGCTTTTTATGCTTAGAATCGATTGGTAGGAGTTTGTTATGCATTTAGATCTTTTGGAATGCTCTTTCTCACGTGAAGTACATGGTTCTCTTTCCAAACAAAGCTGTTGTTCATTTATTTCATTGACAATTAGATTAAGTTAGCTAGGACTTGGTTTGTTTGCAAGAATTCATTGATTCGTTTAAATGAGCATTGTGCAGGGCATCTCTATCATCTTCATCACCTCCTCAAGTTCTATTTAACCTCTGTCTCACTCATTTACCCTCCAACTCTCTCATTTCCCACATAGCTCCATCTCCTTCAACTTTCGTTGGTTCCATCCTTCCAATCATCAAACCATTGCATGCACTCTTCCCTCATCTGATTTTCCAGCTTCTGAGCCATCACCAGCCTCATTCCTACCTTACACATCTCCCCCTACCATTCCATTACTCCTCCATCACTCCAAACACTCACGGTAGGTCATCCTGTAGCCATTTGTAGACATCCTGTAGAAAACAGAGTATCCTGTAGGATCCTCTGCAGGCTTCCTGTAGGAGGCCACTCACTCGGTTGCCGAGCTTCTGAATGTGAGGGACCTCTGTGGATGGATGCTAAGGATCCCTAGGAACCTCTCCTAGCCTTCCCAACCTATCCCACGCTTTCCTTCCTTCTCCATCCCACCTGCACAACCAAACCCTAGTTAGCACAAGATCACAATCATTCCACACACTTAAAGGAAAAATACAAAAACATAACTTTCATGATGCAAGTAGTTTAGATCCATGCATTTTCATTTATTAGAGGTAATGACAGCATTGGTAGAAGTTGCATTTACATTCCTTGCATTGTAGAGGTCAGACTAGTTAAATTAGGGTTTCCTAGGTTTACATGCTTTGATTTGCTTTCAGTTCATTTTTGTCAAGTAAAGTAGCTTTCCTTTGAGATTAGCTTTCGTCCATCAATTAGCAAGCTTCTTCTGAGAGCCTATAGAAGTTGGCTTGAGCCCTAGCGGACTTGTGCCAGTTGACCAAGTGACAGCTGCAACAAGAGCTAGTACTTGTGCATATAGCACCGTCGCTTCCAAGTTTGTACGAACTACCGGGTTGATAAAATGAGAGACAGGAAGCCCCAGGAGTTGTAGCATTATTGCTACAATACTGGAGCTCACCATCTTTTTGGCGCCGTTGCCGGGGAAGCGGCAGAGTATTGGTGATTGTTGCTATTCTTCTATTTTCTACTACAACCTTCTGCTAAGTAGTTTATTTCATTTCCATTATGCAATTTCATTTATGCAAAAGTAGATTAGCATTTCTTGCTTTCATAGATTAGCATTTCCCGCTTTCATAGATTAGCATTTCCTGCTTTCCTAGAATAGCCTTTCAATTCCGCAATTTCCTTTCTGCAAGCGTAGATTAGCATTTCAATTCCGCAAGCGTAGACTAGCATTTCATTCTTGCAATTTCATTTGAGCAAAATAGAGTAGTCCTTTCCTGCTTTCATTTTAATTTCGCAAGATAGTTAGTTGCCGTTCAATCTATTTCATGCCTTGTAGGAGTAGAGATAAGTTAGAAAAATGATTGCACAACACCCCCACTGCTTCACACAGCCAACGTTCTCCTTCGATGGCTGTGATGAAAGGACCCCTGGGTGGACATCAAGACATATCTGAAGAACCTCTAGGGGAGAAGAAGAAGAAACATTCCTCTGAAGCAAATGGCTACAAGCAGAAATGCTGAGAGCAACATCTTGTCCAAGGATGAATTTGAAAATCAGATCAAAGATTTCAAGAGAGATATGAGGCAGTTTCTTGCCATGCAACTGGATACCTTGCGGATCCAAAAGAAGCAAGAAGAAGCCAAGAGGGCTTTGGTCATTTTTTGTCCTAGGTGCCTTAAAAAGCATCCCAGGAACGAATGTCCAATGCACTCCCTAGAAGTGTGTTTTGTATGTGAAGAATACCATCCTACAGATCAGTGCCCTTCCTTGCCCAGAATCAAAGCTGCATATCAAAGAGCCAAGGGAGCCACTGAATCACTCTATTATATGAACCAAAGGAGGCCACATGGACCTAGATCTTACCAGCAGGAGATGCAAGGGATACCCGAGACCTATTATGACCCTTATCAAGCCACTTTCATGCCTTCTTGGGATCCCCCTGCTCATCCTTCCTGGTCTACACCTCCTCCTTGGTCATATTCTCCTTGTTCCTTCACAGATCCATATTATGCCCAACCAGTTGCTCATTCGTTTCACTCTTATGCTCAGCCACAGCCTCAGTGGAATGCACCTTATCAGGAGTGGAGGCCCCAGTACAACTCTCATCCCGCTCATTTTCCTCCACCACCTGTTCATCCACAACCATCGCCTCCTCCTCCACCAAGGCAACCCCAAATGCCTACCCAACCACAATGCCATCCATCTCCATCTCAATTTCACACCTCCACTCAACTACCCGTACCTCCATTTCCAAAACCATGCAATGGAGTAGCTCAACCCAATTGCAAAGCTGAGGCACAACATGTGCAAATGACTCCTTTTGAGCTCAATGATGTTCACCAAAGCTCAGGAAGAGTGTTGCAAAAGAGAGAATCTATTGACAACATTGAAGGACCAAAAGCAAAAGAAGATTCCAAAGAGGAGATCAAAGAACCATGGGCTGCACTTGATGAAGAGAAGAGATCAGAGTCAGAGATCGAGAGAGTTCCCTCATGGTTACCATTAAACCTTCCATGTATTCAAGAGAAAGATCAACAAAAAGAGGAAGATCAAAAGGTCATGATAGAAGGTGACATGGAGAATGATCCAGATCAGCAAAAGAACCAAGGATATCAAAGCTATATTGAGATATGGTTTCAGAAGGTCACTCAGTTGCAGCAGTACTCTCTTCCTCAGCTATGTTTTGTACTTTCAAAGTCAGATCATTTTGTCTCTGAAACTTGGATAGTTGTCAAAGCATGCATTCCGAGCCTTCACATCATCTTGTCTCTAATCTTGATGTGCACATGGCTCCATTGGAAGTATTCTTATACTTGAAAATGATTTTGTTTTTTCAAGTAGGGTAGGGTAGAAAAAAAAATGAAAAAAGAAAAAAAATGAAAAAAAAGGAAAATAGAAATCTAAGGTGAAAACCTCCTCGAAGGCGCCTTAGATTGGCTCATTGATTGAAAACCTCCATGAGGCGGTCAATGGGTTGAAAAAAAAAGAGAAAAGAGAATAAGATCTTTGGGTGAAAACCTCCCTTGGAGGCGCCCAAGGCAGGCAATTAGGGTGAAAACCTCCATGAGGCGCCCTAGTTGTTTTTCAAAAAAAAAAAAGAGAAAAAAGAAAAAGAAAAATAAAGCTAATCTCCCTTTCATGTTGCAGCAATGACATTGCAGGTTAAAGAAGGACGTTTCATGACAGGAGGAGCACTCAAATCAAAGACAAAGGAGTTTTTGTGCCTTCTACAGGAAGTTTCGTATCTTCTACAGGAAGCTTACAAAAAAGTCAAATTGATCTCCAAAGAGGACCTGAAGGCTTGGAATATGTCCATGAGGCCTACACTCATCTATGTTTCCACTCCTCACCCCTTTTCCATCATTCTTTTCATGTCATTATGCTTCTTTCCTCCAAACTGTGTTTTCTACAGGATGCTCTATATTTCTACAGGAAACATCCTGTAGAACCTTTGGACGAGCCAAATTCAATCTCAAAAATGAATCTAATGGTGGGAATCTGTTGATTAGGCCTACAAGCACTGGTGTGTCCATCCCTTGCCTTTCTCCATCATTCGTCCACCTCCTTGTGCCTCTCATTGTGCTTCTACAGGATCTTCCTGTAGAAATTGCGGGAAACTAGGCATGCATTTCAAAAAGTGGTTTTGCAAGCATGGTAGCTTCCTCAAAGGTTCAAGAGTCCTCCTGCAGTCTTCCCACTCATCCTCCATCATCTCCATACCTGCATCATAGCAAAAATTCATTTTGTCATACCATGCAAACACATGCAAAATGCCTTGAAGCCAAAAACACATAGAGCAGAATTTGTTTTTGCCATAACTTGAAAACCATGCATCCATTTGACAAACCGTTTTATGGGGGATTGTACAAGGTCGATGACAACATGCCTGAGCAGTTTCATGCAATTCCGATGCACGGTTTCCAAGAAATCAGCCTCCATCACCATCAACCATTTTTGCCTTTTCTCCATAACCGTGCATCCGTTTCAAAACCTGTTTCATGGGGAGATGCACATGGATGATAGTAGCCTACCCAAGCAGTTTCAGCCAATTCCGATGCACGGTTTCCGAGAAATCGAGCTCTGAAATCTTCAGCCATTTTCCAATTTTCTCGAAATCCGTGCATCCATTGATCACGAATTTGCTATGGGAGATGCATCATGATGGTAGGAACATGCCCACCGAGTTTCAGCTCAATCCGCTTTGGCGTTTGGGAGAAATGTCGAAAACAAGTTCTGGTTCGGGGAAGATGCAGCAACAGCAGCTTGAATGTGCAGATTTGAACGTGGAAACGATTGTCTGGAGCTTGGATCCGTCCAGAGGACACCTGCACAGAGAAAAAACAGCCATGAATCATCAATCAAGCCACCATGCAACCACATCAACACATGCATGCAGCAAAGCTTCATGGCAGCCAACTGACTTTCAGGTACGTGACAAAACCGATTCCTCTGTTTGCATGAATCTAATCTGAACATTGCATGAATGAATGAGATGGTTAGGATTAAAAAATCGGTGGCCAGCTAACTAGCCACCCACATCTAGTTCAACAGCACTTGGTGGGTGAATGAGACACGTGCGCTCAGCCATGCACGTGAAGGAAAAAAACGGACAGTGTTGGTTGTTTAAACTCCAGTGCAACGGGTGGATGAGATCACAGGCAGAGAACACACAGTCGACAACTGCAGTTCATAATGGCACAACAATTGCATGGGCTAGCACATGTATGTGCCACCTCACCCCAAAAATCACGCATGTAATCTGAGCGCTCAGCTGAAATTCAAAGGCTGTTGGTTAACTTGCACTTGCCACATGATTCACTCGAAGTGTATTCAAATTCAGGTATTGCTTCCCTTTTTGTGAAGTTACATACTTTGAAATACGAGCTCTCTTCTTGTGGAACAATGACCATATAGTCAGTTTGATAGCTCAAAATCGCAGTGTTCTTCTTCCACTCATTTACGAAGCTTTGGAAAAGAATACGCAGAGCCATTGGCACCCGACAGTTCATGGTTTTGACATTGAATGTGAGAAAGATGTTCAGGGAAATGGATAGTGACCTTTTTCATGAGTGTCGGCGCATATTTCAAGAAAAGCAAGCAAAAGCGAAAGAAAATGAAGAAAAACGTGAACTGATCTGGAAACGTTTGGAAGAAGTTGAGGAGTCTAAAAGTGGAAGCAAAGAATCCTTGCCAGCCATTCAGGCATTAAAGATTTGAGGGTCAGATTGAACCAACTTTAAATGAGCAAGTTGATAGTTAACCTGATAAAGGGAACCCTTTAAAGCTGGTGAGATTTTTATAGGGACTTTGTTGTAAACCTTAATATGTTCAATATCTATGGAAGTCCAGAGAAAGCAGACCTGGAGGAATGTGCTCTTCTTAAGCTTGTCTTGTGAAAGAAAAGTGGATGGGCTGTTCTAATTTGAAGGAGTGAAAGGTTATGATCAGCTTGGCTTGTTGTCCAAGTGAAGGAGAATGTAATGTATCAATCTTGTCGTGTTCAGGCACTGCTAGCAGGCTATTCATTTCAGATCACCCTTCTCATCTAAAGAAAATGGAAATTTCACATTTCGGGCATGGCAGGACTGTAGATGAAATCATAAATGCAAGACCCCGCATGGAAAACCACTCAGCAATAGCTAATGTTGGCAAGGGCATACTTTCAGGTTCTCAAGTAGAGTCATATTGCCCACAGCAATGCACAGCATAATGGTGTTGCTCCCACAGTGAGGAAGAAGAGCAGAGAAGGGGAGAAGATGAAGGATAGCCACAGCCAAGCTGAAAGGAAAATCACCCACAGCCAAGAAGGATACAGTGGTGCTGTCTGTTTCTACAGGAAGACAGAGAAAAGTTATCAGACTGTTTCTACAGGAAGACAGAGTCTGTTTCTACAGGAAGACAGAACAGTTCTACAGGAAGTTTGAAAGAAGGAATCCAAAGGAGAAATCAGACGAGATGATTAGCCAAGGAAGCCACCCGGGCCATCAAAGACAAGGGGAGAGATTTGGTTGCTCAGAGGATGAGCAACACTTTCAGTAGGGGGGTGATGATGAGCCCCAAAAATGTACAATTATTTGGGCTCATTCAACCTCCTAATTTGGCTTAGTCCACCATTCTCATTTGTTTATTGCATGTTTTTGATTATTTTTATGTTAATAGAGTGAATTTGGTTGGTCATTATGCCAACAAGTCTAATGGGTGCTTTGTGTAGCCTTGTTGGTCAACTTGGAGACAAAATTGAAGGTCTTAATGAGCACTTGGCAGCCAAATTCGTGGGAGAACAAGCTAGAGGATTTGTAGGAAGGTGTCCCCCTCATTTATGGACCCTTACCTCGAATTCTCCACCATCAGCTTGGAGTTCAAAGGCCACCAAATCAATGAGCTCAAGGGCAGCCAAGCAAGTCAAGTTGGACTGCTGTTAACTACAAGTCTTGGGCAGCCAAGTCCCTAACTTTTAGGAGGACTGTTGGGTCCTCAAATTGTATAAATAAGAAGGCTTGGGGCCTCATTTTGGTTAGCTAGTGGGTAGTCATTTTTGTAGCTAGTTAGTCATTTTGTTTTAGCCATTAGTTAGCTAGCTTGTAGTTCGATTTTTAGGCCATGGATTAGCTTTGCTTTCAGCTCATTCTCAAGCTCTCCTTATGGACAGTTTTGATGTACTTTTCATTTCTTGATTAATAAAGATGGATCCAGCTTTGCACCAGCTCTAAATCTTTCATGGGAGGCTGTAGCTCTTGGGGTTGGGCCCATCTCAAGCGCCCAGTACCTCCCTTGTGTATCTTTATGTGTTTGCTGCGTTCTTGAAATAAAAATATGCTCTTTAGATCTTGCTTTGTTATGGTAGTTGGTTTTGATGGGTAACGTAGCTTTTTATGCTTAGAATCGATTGGTAGGAGTTTGTTATGCATTTAGATCTTTTGGAATGCTCTTTCTCACGTGAAGTACATGGTTCTCTTTCCAAACAAAGCTGCTGTTCATTTATTTCATTGACAATTAGATTAAGTTAGCTAGGACTTGGTTTGTTTGCAAGAATTCATTGATTCGTTTAAATGAGCATTGTGCAGGGCATCTCTATCATCTTCATCACCTCCTCAAGTTCTATTTAACCTCTGTCTCACTCATTTACCCTCCAACTCTCTCATTTCCCACATAGCTCCATCTCCTTCAACTTTCGTTGGTTCCATCCTTCCAATCATCAAACCATTGCATGCACTCTTCCCTCATCTGATTTTCCAGCTTCTGAGCCATCACCAGCCTCATTCCTACCTTACACATCTCCCCCTACCATTCCATTACTCCTCCATCACTCCAAACACTCACGGTAGGTCATCCTGTAGCCATTTGTAGACATCCTGTAGAAAACAGAGTATCCTGTAGGATCCTCTGCAGGCTTCCTATAGGAGGCCACTCACTCGGTTGCCGAGCTTCTGAATGTGAGGGACCTCTGTGGATGGATGCTAAGGATCCCTAGGAACCTCTCCTAGCCTCCCCAACCTATCCCACGCTTTCCTTCCTTCTCCATCCCACCTGCACAACCAAACCCTAGTTAGCACAAGATCACAATCATTCCACACACTTAAAGGAAAAATACAAAAACATAACTTTCATGATGCAAGTAGTTTAGATCCATGCATTTTCATTTATTAGAGGTAATGACAGCATTGGTAGAAGTTGCATTTACATTCCTTGCATTGTAGAGGTCAGACTAGTTAAATTAGGGTTTCCTAGGTTTACATGCTTTGATTTGCTTTCAGTTCATTTTTGTCAAGTAAAGTAGCTTTCCTTTGAGATTAGCTTTCGTCCATCAATTAGCAAGCTTCTTCTGAGAGCCTATAGAAGTTGGCTTGAGCCCTAGCGGACTTGTGCCAGCTGACCAAGTGACAGCTGCGACAAGAGCTAGTACTTGTGCATATAGCACCGTCGCTTCCAAGTTTGTACGAACTACCGGGTTGATAAAATGAGAGACAGGAAGCCCCAGGAGTTGTAGCATTATTGCTACAATACTGGAGCTCACCAATGACATGCTCTATTTCTTCAACAAACTCTTTGGTTAATGCTTTTGAGTGAATCTAGTACCCAGAGTGGAGTGGTGTCATTTTGCTGGCAAGGATTTAAAGGTTTTCCTTGTAATTTATTCTTTTTTATTCTGCATGATTAATTATTAGAATAAAATTAGGATTTGCAGGGTTAAATCCAGAATCTTTGGCATTTCCTGTGCTATGCCTCGAAGCTTACGTAGCCATTGTTTGACAAATTAAGTGTTGAAGGAATTAAATTAAATTGTAATTCTGGCACCCAACAATAGGTTTTTCATAAGATGTATTCAAGGGTGTAATCCTTCAACATAAATGCCAAGTCTAGATTTACATAAATAAATAAATAAATTAAATGTATGTTATTATAAAGATGAATTATTTTTTAAAATATTATTTAATTCATATATATATATATATATATATATATATATATATATATAAACTTATATTACTTGCCAATGAAAATCACATACAAAGCCATAGATCTATAGGTCTCACCTCGACCATGTTTGTTGACCATAACTAACTGATAATTACAAACTATCCAAAATAAACATAGTTTTGCCGTCCAAAGCCTTGTAGGCCAAAAAATCCAAGATATAAACACAATAAGCAAAACTACAGAAACCAGACCTAATCATCAGAAGTAATAGACGTCAAATTATATGGCCCCGTACCTGGAGGGGGTGGAGGGCTGTAGGTGAAATTAGCATGTTGTTTCAAGTGAGCTAGCCATGCTTCCAACTTGTCCAATTTCTCAAAAAGAATATTTTGTCCACACCATACTACAACCACACGCTCATGAAGGTGGCACTAAAAATATTGCAGTTGATTTAGAGAAACAATCAGTGCTTCATGCTCTTCTCGATGAGTTTTATCTTATTCCTCCAACAATGCCTGCAGTGACTCTTTGGTTTTCCTCTTAACAGTAACTTTTGGGGGGTGCTTGTCCAAGCAAAGGTTTTAACCTCGACCTTGTCCGCATCCACCCCGCTATGCTCTACCACTGCCTCTCCCTCGACCAACCACAACTCCAGTCCTCTAACCATGACCTTGGGGCACTGCTTCCACCGAGGCTGCAACCATTGTAGTAGCATGAGAACTCCACCTGGTTTGCTTCATCCCACCACCAGTACCACCACCAACAACACCCGCCACCTAGTCTCTTGAAGATAGCCTTTGTTGGCACAAAATCTCCACCACCAACTGCCAACGCAAAGAGAGCAAGCTAATAAGGCCACTAGCAAAGGAGCTAGCCTGAGAACGCCCATGCTCATGAGCAAACAAACCACAGGAAAAGCAACCCAACACCCTGGACCTAGCACGATGAAATGACTCCCCACCCAGTTGGAAATGCAACATCTAACCAACACGCGGAGAACAAATGCCACTGGTGAGAACACCAACACCACAGATACGAACCACACACCAAGGGTGAGAAATATCAAAACCCTAATTACCCACCAGACCAACCATACTAACCATAATAAACACTTCATAGATCTTAGCCCACTCAGCCCAGAGCACCACCACCAGATTTAGAGAATATCCCTAGAAGAAGATTTAATAAAACCCCAAACTAGGACTAGAAAAGAGAACCCAATTTCAATAGCAGCTAAAGACCCAGGTACACAGAGAGCTACTTCCACCATGTTCTCTCGAGAACATGACTACTCATGTACATAAAATGAAAATAGAGATAAATGAAACACCCCTAGAGGAGTCCATTTACCAACCACCACAATAAGGAGTTCCCTATGAAATCCCTAACCCCAAGCACAGGAGGTCGTTTTCCCACAAGGCTCTGGCTTACGCTGTAGGAAAGTCTAAAAGCTAAGAAATCGAAACAGGAGCCAAAAGGATGACAACAAAGCCTACATAAAAGGAAACCATGAATTAATAGGACCCTCTTACACACTAAAAACTTCGGGTTCCGAGTCAAACGATGCAAATTTACACCATCATCATGAAATTAATGGCGTCGCATAGACTTGCAGACATATTGTTTCCTAGTTCGAACCCGTTGAACTGAGTAGGCCTGCTCTCCACCTCGTTGGACTAACATATAGAGGGTTTTGATGGAGTCCCATTGAGAGCCATAAATGCTCTATCTTCCCATGCCACCACCGTAAATGCAACATTCCTTCACACTCACTTACCACTGCACTTTATACCCTGTACTCCATGCGAGAGAGCGGCTTGCCTGTCAACCCCTCACCTTGAGTTATCTCATTCGAAACCACGCGGGAGGAGCATTCCCAACTCTTGTCACCTCATGAATCTTGCACCCTTGCATTTGGTTGGGGATGGAACCGATAGGCTTCGCTTCTACGACTGGTCCTTCCTAACGCCTGTCTTAACACTTAATCAATCCTTGAGAACGGTTGTTTTCCTTCCTTAGGTTGGGCGCCTCATCCTTCTCTGTTGCCAACTAATCCCTTCAATGTTCAATTCGTACGTATGCGCACCGGGGAAAATATTATTTAATATTTTAAAATTTGTTATTAAATTAATTATTTTTAAGGATAAATCATTTTTAATTTTATCATAAAATAAGTATCATATCTTTTAAATATTCAAAATATAATATTAAAAGACAAATATGTAAATTTATTATATTTATTATTGTTAATTGGGGTTATCTTAGGTGGTTGGGTGGAATAACTACTATCTTCCCCACCTAAAGTCAAATCCCCACTAGTGACATGATAAGCATTGTTGTAATGGCTTCTTACATATGAATATAAAATTACATATTTTTTTTTGTAAGTTCAACATTGGTGAGGCTACATCATGGTCATGTCCAAAAATAACACCCAAATAAAATGACGAATTGAATTAATGGCTTAACATCTAGGAATGTCTTAACAACACAATCACCACCCATCCAAGATCCCATGAACTATATATAGTTATACATTAAATACACAAAATATATGCATGCATTAATAATATTTCTTTATTAATTATTTTTTTATAAAATTATTATTATTATTTATAAATTTCAAAACTTATATTATATAACCAAAAAAAACGCAATTATTAAATATTTTAGGAGCTTACATAATGTCACAAATAATTTGAAGGACGAAATGACAATCACACAATTCTACTTTAAATGAGTTGGTTTTGACTATACCACCCAAACAAGTTAAGACTATATAAAGCAATTAAAGACCATACACAATTCTAATTTAAATGAGTTGGTTTTGACTATACCACCCAAACAAGTTAAGACAACATAAAGCAATTAAAGACCATAGAAATATGGAATTTATCATGTACGTATATGAATTTTATTTTTATATTATTTATTTAATTATATATAAAAATATATATAATATTTTATTATAAATTTATAATATATTTTAGTTTTATATTATTATAATATAAATATTTAAATTATTAAAATACTTTTAAAATTTAATACTGGAAAATTAATATAAATATATTATAAATTAATTTAAGAATTAATCTGTTAAATGTTGAATATTTAGCTATAAGGTGTTTTTTTACGACCTCCCAAACAAATAAAGACTATAAAGATACACTTTATGATGTATTATTATTGGTTTTAATCAATTTTTGTGTTTAATTGTCTCTTTTTTATGTTTAATATTATGTGATTTTTATATGTACGGGTGTTTATTAATTTGTAAAAGTTATGAATTTAGTTTTTATATTATTTATTTAATTATGTAATATTATGTATATATATATAGTTTGAGGGTTAGTTTAATTGGTTAAGTTTTTATTGTTAAAGTGTTTTGTTATTTAAAGGTTATAGGTTCAATTCTCTTGACATTTTTGGTGTTAGACTCTATGGTTGAGCACTCCTACATCCACATAATATTTGTACAAATTAGATCCATCTGAAGGGATCACTTCCTGTTTTCTCAACCACGAAGCTGACGCCGAGGGTGTTGAGAGAATTGAACCTGTGACCTCTCAATAGCAAGGGCACTTTAACGATGGGGACTTGACTAATTGAGCTAACCCTTGGGGCTCATATAAATATTTATATTATTAGAATGTTTTTAGAATTTAATATTGGAAAAATAGTAACTTAAATATGTTATAAATTAATTGAAAAGTTAATATATGAGATGTAGAATATTTAGTGATAGGGTATTTTGTTAAGGCACTCTTTGTATTAAAGTTGTTGATTGGAAACCCCGTGGGTACAAAAGATCTAGCTATGTTAAGGGTTAATGTAGCCAAGCTGGGTACAATCCCTTTGATAGCCTAAATGCACTTGGGTCATGGCTTCTAAGCCAAAGGCTAATCCTACAAGCCACGAACAAACTAGCAAATTAATAAAAGAAACCATCTAAGAGTTTTCTTATATTAATTAATGGAAGCAATTTGGATGGTAGTTAAGGTAAGGGTCTCATGGTAAGTGCTTTAATGAAGGTGGTCTCCAAGGTATGCTCTTTGGGGGTTTAGTTGGCCACTCCATCCTACATGCCAAAAACTTGATATAATAATGGAAGGGCAAGGGTCATAAGGATGAATTATAGATCTGACAATGGTATATGTTAAAAGTAAATGTTTTAAATGGTGATAAAATTGTAGAAATTGCAAGAAATTTGCTACTGTTAATGAAATCGAACTGAAATCAAGAGACAAAAATTTCTTCTATTATTACGCGGAAAATAAAACACACGATAGAAACACATGTAATAACATGCAACCATCAAAACACAAGGAACAAAATGATTTTACAAGGTAACCCAACTAGGAAAACCCCCTTCGTTTTTTTGCATTAATTCAGATGAGAATATGGATCAATTACAATGTCTTGCTTCAATCCTGAACCACACCTTGCACTGCAATTCTCATCTCCTACTCACTAACCTGCTCTGACCAACACTTAGCCAATTCAAGCCTCATCCTTCCTCCTATTTCCCAGCGAAATCCTGGATGAAATTAGCCCCTAAAAAATAGGAAAATTCCCCATTTCCTTGCACAAATCCTAAAGGAATTGACCACTTGCTCAATGAAAAAACATTGTACACTCAACTAGTATACAATTAATAATTACAATGTGCCTTTTCCTCCACTCCAACTAGGCAATTCGAATTCCATGCACAAATGGGTTTATTTTTAGTAAATTGATCAATTTGCTGAGATATCAGTGAGTTAGCAACTGTTATAACTACTCAACTGAACTCCTACTGACTCCACTAAAGACTAGAGCTCAATTAGCTGAATTTAATTAACAATAACTCCACTATATTGCTAAATTTTAGCAATCAACCCATGCACAACTCTACTTCTAGCTTATAACTCGAATTTATTGACTTAACTAAGAAACAAATCCGTGTCACTCCAGCCAACTACAATCCAAGTCATCCTATTGATGTGGAAAATCAAATTTCTCCATTTGACTAAGGCACAAGTCAAATGAAGACTTTTCTTGCTACATTTTAACACTCCCTCTTAGTAAGAAAAGGGTTCTGCACCACCCCTATCCTACACCTGTGGAACTAAAATTTTCCTCTTGACAATGCCTTTATCAAAATATCTGCATCCTACTCCAATGTGGGAATGTAAGCAATGTCATGATTCTCCTTTGCACACAATCTCTCAAGTGATGGTACTTGATATCAATGTGCTTGGACCTGTCATGAAATATTAGATTTTCAAAGATTTTGATACAACTCTGATTATCACTATGAATCACAGTAGGATTCATCTCTCGACTGAAAAAACCAACAAGAATTTTCCTCATCCATATGGCCTCGCATGTTTCTTGACTAACATCCATATAGTCGACCTCTACTGAGCTAAGTGCTACAGATCCCTATTTCCTGCTATACTGGGAAATCCCTGTTGACACAACACTGAAGATAGCTCATAAATTTCTCTTCATGACTGATGGACTCCTTCCTAATCTGCATCAGTGAAGCCTTGGAGCTTCACGCCATCAGTCCTCTTATACCATATCCCGAAACCTGTTGTGCCTCTGAGGTATCTAAGCACATGTTTTGCTACTTTCCAGTGAAGCTTGGTAGGCTTCACCATAAACTGAATTAGCTAATTAATTGCATAATATATGTGAGGCCTTTGTTCACCAGATACATCAGGGACCCCACCAATTGTTTGTATATGGTAGCATCTACTGCTTCTCTTGTAGAAGAATCCTCCTTCCTCCACTTGGTAGCTAGAGGAGTGTCCATAGGCTTGGAGTTCTGCATATGGAATCTCTGAATTATTTGATAGGTATACTTCCCTGACCTACAAACAACTCTCTATCTCCTTGGCACACCTCCAAACCAAGGAAGTAGTGCATCAAGCCCATGTCATTCATCTCGAACTCTCTTGCAAGGTCCTCCTTGCAAGACTGGATTAGCTTCTCATCCCCTGTCAGTATCAAGTCATCTACATATAGGACTAGAATGAGAAATTTTCCATCTACCACAATGTAGTAGAGATTGGAATTTGCTTCACTCTTAGTGAAGCCCAATCCATTGAGATATGTGTCTATCTGAGTGTACCAAGCACGGGGTTCTTGCTTGAGACCATAAAGGGATCTCCTAAGTCTACACACATGTGTCTCCTTGTCAAATGTCTCAAATCCCTTAGGCTTCTCTATGTAAATCTCTTCCTCAACCACTCCATTGAGGAAGGCAGTATTCACATCCATCTGGTGGATCTTCCACCCCATCTATGTAGCTAATGCTAGAATGGTTATGATGGAGGAGTATCTTACCACTAGGGAAAATTTCTCCTCATAATAAACTCTCTACTTGTGAGAAACCTTTGGCCACAAATCCAACCTTTTACTTCTCGATACTGCCATTAGTTGCATGTTTCACTTTGTATATCCATATGGAACCAACCACTGACTTGTTCTATGGTCTTGGCACCACTTCCCATACACTGTTCTTCATGATGGAGTCATAATCATCCACCATGGCATTTACTCATACTGGTTGAGAAACTACATCCTCAAATGAAGAAGGCTCAGAATCAATGAGTTATGCCATGAGTGCCATGTAAACAGTGTATATATCTAGAAATATTCTGTACCTACACAAGGACGTGGGAGCTCCCACAAGCTCTTGTGCATCCTGCACCAACTTGTTATCCTCTCTGGTCCTCTCTCCCCCCTCTCTGGAATATTTTGGTTGAGTGGGTGCCTCCATTCTGCCTACTCTCTACTCCTCCACAACATCCTGATCTCTGACTGAGGCTCCTCCTTTAGAGCTAGAATCTCCTCCTCTGGTGCAATAGTCACCTCTCACTCTAAAGAGATTCTCATAGCCTCCTCCTTATCAAATCTGACATCTCTCCTCATCGTTGTCATCTCGAGTGAGGGAAAATACACTCAATAGTTATGAGGTGTCTCTGGATATCCTACAAAGGTCCCCATCTTAGCTGTAGGATCCAACTTTTTCTTGCTATCCTTGGAGACATGATAATAAACTGTAGCTCCAAAAAATAAAAAATGGGATACATCTATCTTCCTCCCAAAGAAAGCTTCTTCGGGTGTGATCATGCCAATTATTTTGTGAGGGCTCTAGTTCTGTAAATAAAATACTGTACCGCAATATTTTTCCCACAAATATAGTGGTAGTCCTTGATCATGCAACATCGCTCTTGGAACCCCTAAAATGCTTATGTTTTTCCTCTCTTCCACCCCATTTTGCTGTGGGTTGTGGGGTGTAATCAATTATCTTATAATGCCTTCCTTAGCACAAAAATATTTGAAACCATTAGACACAAATTCTCCTCCATTATCACTTCTTAGGGATTTAAGTTTCTGACCAGTCTCATTCTCAACTAATTATTTGAATATAACAATTTTTGCAAACACTTCATCTTCCTTCTTCATAAAATAGATCCAACACTTGCGGGAAAAGTCATATATGAAAACTACATAATACCTATGTTTTGCAAATGAGACTGTAGAAAGTGAGCCACACACACTTGCGGGAAAAGTCATATATGAAAACTACATAATACCTATGTTTTGCAAATGAGACTGTAGAAAGTGGGCCACACACATCTAAGTGGACTTGCTCCAAGATGGCTCCAACTCTACTCTCTAGGCACTGAAAGGAGGCTTTGACATATTTTCCAAGAGTGCATCCCTTGCAAACATCATGTTGGTCAAGGGTGCATTTTCAAACTCCTGTGGTGATATGCTGCATGATTTTCAAAGCTCCATGGTGTAGGTGACCCATTCACCTATGCCATATTTCTCCAACATCTCAACTCTGAACATTTTCTCCTTTGTTGTTCAATGAAGCACATGCATCACCAATAGCTTGTAGAGATTTTTCACTCTAACACCCATTTTTTTTACTTTTCTAGTAGCAACATTCTTCAGATAAGATTTTCCCCTTACTAAACACCACATCATAACCTTTTTCCTCCAATACAGCTACAAAAATCAAAATTTTCTTCAACCCAGGCAATGTACACTACATTTTTCAGGTGAACATGGGAGCTTGACTCCCTCTTAAAGGTTATAGTACCAATTCCTTTGGTACTATTCCACCTATCATCTCCAATTTATATGTGTAATTGTAGGTCCTTCTCCTCCAGGATGCTGAAGGACTCCTTAGATCTTGTCATATGAAATGAGGCTCCAAAGTCCAAGTACCATACACTACTTCATATAGTACTTTCCAAGCATGCAATGAGGGTGAAATCCAATTTTAATTATGATGCAATAGCATCACCTCTTGCTCCTCCTACATGATTCTTCCCGGATTTCTTATGCAGACACTTGGTTGCATTTCATGGCAGTGAAAATATTTAATTTTGTTGAGGCCCTTCTTTCCCTGGTTCTAGCTATATTTTGGCTTTCCTTGGGCCTTCTTTCCTTTGGCTTTCTTTCCCTTGCCTACCAAGCCAATGTTTTCTTCCTCCTTAGCTTTGGCTATGACACCATCTCTAATGTTTCTTTTGATCTCCTCCTCCACCAAAATAACCCAAAGTCTCTCCTAATATGGTAGCTTGTCTCTTCCATTAATTGAATCCTCATAGTTGTGCCAGGATTTCAGAAGGCCAAGGATTGCTAATCTCACAAGTTCAGATGATGGCACATTTTCTCCTACTCCTCCAAGTTCATCTCGAACCTGAGTGAATCTGGAGAGGTATTGTGGAATGGTTTCATTTTTTTGCATTCAAATGCTCCTACGTTTATCTCTCAATGAAAATTTCATGGCATCACTACTACCCTGGAAGAAATTTTGTGAGAGTTTTACTCATTGCAAAAGGCGTCTCCTTTCCATGCAAGTTCGAAACCACATGATCTTTAACACCCTCTAGAATAATCCTCCTGGCCTTTGCTATGTCTTTCTTCCACTAAGTAAGTGCTTGTGCATTTGATGCTGTTAGGTTCGGAATATTAGTTTGTGTATATTCTCATTCTCCATTGTCATCCAAGACAACTTCCATCATGTCCTTCCAAGAACAAAAATTTGAGGTTCCCTCCAATGCATACTCAAGCCTCAATCCATTGAAAGATATTTTTCTTGCACCGAAGGGAATCTACATCAAAAACACTGTAAATCGAAAATTATCTAATAGAAGACCTGGAACAAGGTTACTATGTAGTTTTCTGATTCTCTAATACCATGTAGAAATTGCAGGAAATGTTCTACTTCTAATGAAATCGAACTGAAAGAGACAAAAATTTCTTCTACTATTCTTTGGAAAGGAAAACACACAATAGAAACACATGCAATAACATGCAACCATCAAAACACAAGGAACACAATGATTTTACGGGGGAATCCAACTGGGAAAAACCTCTCCACTACTTTGCATAAATTCATATGAGAATATGGATCAATTACAATGTCTTGCTTCAATCATGAAGCACACCCTACACTGCAATTTTGATCTCCTACTCACTAACCTTTTCAGACCAACACTTAGCCAATTCATTCCTTATCCTTCTACATATTTCCTTGCGCAAGCCTGGAGGAAATTAGCCCCTAAAAATAGGAGAATTCCTTATTTCCTTGTGCAAATCCTGAAGGAATTCACCACCTACTCAATGCAAAAACACTGTACACTCAACTAGTATACAATTGATAATTATAATGTGCCTTTTCCTCCACTCCAACTAGGAAATTCAAATTCCATGCATGAATGGGTTTATTTTTAGTAAATTGACCAGTTAACTGAGAGATCAATGAGTTAACAACTATTATAACTACTCAATTTAACTCCTATTGACTCCACTATAGACTACAACTCAGTTAACTAAGTTTAACTAACAATAACTCCACTAGATTTCTAACTTTTAGCAATCAACCCATGCACAAAATCTATTTCTTGCCTATAACTCGAACTTAGTGACTTAACTAGGAGAGAAAACCATATCATTCCAGCTAACTGCAATCCAAGTCATTATGTTGATGTGGAGAATCGAATTTATCCTTTTGACTAAGGCACAAGTCGAATGAAGATTTTTCTTGCCACACTTAACAAAAAAGTCTAATTAAGTGGATTAAATATCAAGATTAAGATTGCATCTCTTCATTAATGGTCATTCACATGAAAAATGTGTTAGGAGTAAAGCCACTACCTTAGAGAATCCTTTTGGTTAGAAACATGTGAAGGACGATTAGAGGGTGAAGCAAGAGGATATATTGAAGGTTGTGGTTAATCCCAAAGTCATTGAGGAAACCACCCCCCATTATGTAGTACAATAAGGAGGTAGCCCCCATATAAATCTAAGAAGGAAGGAAAGAAGTGTTATACAAAAAGCTAGGAAAATGATAGTCTCAAGGGAAGACATATCCATGGAGTAGGTTTTGAATATGTCAAGCAAAACACTAATGTGAAGATTTTATGGTAGGATTATTTCAAAGAAGAACCTTTTCCTTTGAATTGAGGGAATTGAAAGGCTTTCGGAATTGGTGTTTTTATACTTATATAACTAACATATGCCAATAAGAGGATGATTTCCATTCCATTTAAGAATATAAAATTATGTAGTGGTTATCCTGAAGGTGAGATGGTTTTGGGGATTTTTGATGTTATTATGGAAGAAACGTTTTATGGGTTTTAATCATAGATCAGAGGGGATTTCATTTCATTTTGTTTGAGAAAAATGTCAGGACTAGATTTGGATATTTTGTATGTGGATAATTTCAAGGCCAGTGGACACATAATTGGGACCTTTCTATAAGTGGATGACCATTTTAAAATAGATACCCCATTCTTAATGGCTTGCAATCTAGTGGAACTCAACCTCAAAGAGGGTTTGGCGATGAAAATTTAAATCAAGGTGGGGAATCGACTAATTTATAAAGTTTGGACCTGTTGAGGGCATAGAAAGCTGACAGTAGGCATAGGGGGTCTCCCCAGTGTGAAGTCCCAATTATACCCGACACCATTTGGAGTAAGATCCTCAATCCAAATATGACTGATTTCGAAATAGGTGGTCTCAAAGATATGTCTTGGCTACAATAAACACATAAGATGATAAATACATGGCTTTGGTGATAGAAAGTGTATGAACTTTGTGAGATATCAAATTTAATGTATGAAAGGTTTTTTCACATCAAAGGGAAATAAGTGAGCCCCTTAGAAGAAAGTAATAGTACTATCTTAGAATATACACATGAGTAATACAAAGAACTTTTAGTTAATCTGCAAAATAGTTCACAAGAAAAAATGATTGTGATAACATTATCAACACACATTCAACTGGATACATACTAAAGATACTAAAGCATACAAAATAGTTCATTATCATTAGCGTACATTAAACAACATACATCACAAATATATAAAGAATAATCTTACTACATTCACGACATATGCATGAAGAATTGCATGCTCTGAGAGATTCTTATTATTAAGTGAAATTTTTGAGCATACAATTACATTAATAAGACACTAGCCCCAATAGTGGAACATGAAGCCAACACTTGATTCTCCAAAGGATGATATTCCTCCTATACTAGACTAGAGAAGCCAAGTTTCCAAATATTTGATTTCAAGCCCTTTGCTTGAGTTATGAGGGTTTATTTATGAAAAATGAGATGGCCCTTCATCTCCCTTTGTGGCCTTTGAGCTTCCCTCATGAATTTGGGACTTCTTTTGTTTTTTTATAACTAATGAATTTTCATATTCCACATTTAACTCTTGGACTTCCACTTACATATTTTATTTTCAAATACAATAAGACAAAACCCATATAGGAAAAAAATGGGTAGAGCCTAATAAGGTAAGCCTAATAAGACAAAATAGATACATTAGGCTTGAGTTTGACAAATCCCATCAACAAATTCAACTTGTAATTCTGTAGTTACATATTGATGCCAAGCTTTGTACTGTGCAATTGTCTCCTCCAACTTATAAATAATGTTAGGCTAATAATGGACTCTAGCTTCCATAACATCTGGGTAGATGGTTTTAGAACCGGTTTGTACTCTATTCTGCAATAAGAGAATCTTCATATTGACCTTAGCAGGACCACCTATGTACTTCTGCATGTTATGTCTATTAACCTCCAAGTCTTCTTTGGTAGTGAAATGTTTCAACTGGTTCAAGTATTCCTTGATCTCTTGCCTAACAACGTTTTTGCCCTTTGTCTCTGTAAATGGCCCTACTAAGGGGATCTTGTGTACTTTAACCAAGGAATCCAAACTATTGTATAATTGTGCATAAGTATCTAAATTGTTGTCCACAAAGGTGTTGATTTGTTTGTTTCTTTGAATGAGAATTCTAACCTCAGCCTTTTCCAACTCTTCTTCTTGCCTTTTCTTCTTAACCAATTATGTTGGTTCACTCCTATACTTAGTTCCCCATTCATGGATCGCAATAATGGCTACATGAATGAATTTCAGGGCTTTCACATTTTCCCGTGATTTCCTTTGCATATCATGTAAGGGAACTACTACTTTATGCAAAGTGACCAACTCCTCATAAAGATGCCTCATAGTGTCTCCCAATGCCTGGATCTTGCCATATATAGTGCTTAAAGTTCCTTCAAGTAAGAATGCGCTAAAGACAACCTCCAATTCTCCGCTTGGAGTTGTTCTATTTTTTTCTTTGTAGCTTCTAGATACTTTTCCATTTGTTTTTTTTCTACCATTAGGAAATTTGTATTCACTTTTGAAGATCCTGCAAAGGCTAAGTTAGTTGCGACAATGGTCTAAGGATTCCTTCTAGTGTCAGTGACAATCACCCTTTCTTTGTGAATGAAATAAGGATGTTGCAAATCATTGGGGAAATATTTCTTCCTTTCCTATACAATTATTTTATGCAGCTCATTAAAGGTCAAGCTAGAAATATACATGATCAGGTCATCATCTAGAGGAGAGATTTCTTCTTCACCACATGGGGCTTTCCTATCTATAGGGGGGGCAGAGGCTAACTAACAATATGTTTTGCACTAGGAATGAGGTCAACATCTTGATTCTATTCCCCTTGTTATATCTCCATGTCTTGGGCTAATATCTACTCCTCAATCTCTTGAACAAGCTCATGATCTTGCTTTTGTCTACTCTCTTATTCTTCAAGTTGTTTTTTCTTTTCTTCTTCTGCCTATCTAAGTCTGGCTTCTTCTTCTTCCTTTCTTTTCAGTTCTTCTTTTGCCTACTTTTCCTATTGTTCCTTCCTTTCTTGCTCTTCTTTCTGCTTTTGTTCTTCATCTTGTTTCCTTTATACTTCTCGATGCTTCCTTTCCTTTATGCTTTCATAGCCACTTTTAGAATGGCTGGATATGCTTTGAACTTGTGTCTTTGGTCCTTTGCTAGGTTACAAGCAAACTTCCTCTTATACTTTATAATCAGTGGGGTGTGTTCTTCAACTTCTTTACTTCTTGGGTAACACTTTTTTCTATAATTGCGTTGGAAGGGATTGCCTAGTTTCCTAGTGTATGTGACCGAGAGGCATTATAGCAATTCTTTATCTTTTGTTCCTCCGACCTGGCATAAGTCCCATACAACCAGAAAAAGTGCAACTTGGCACAATGTTTTTTGAAAACTTTTCTGGGATTGTATTGATGAAAATATATCGTACTGAACCTAAGGCGGCTTTCCAATTCTTCAACTTCATCTTCTACGACCTTCAAGTTCTTAATCTCATAAGATCCCTCCTGCAAGGGAAGGGAAATCCAAGGTGCCTTATTCTTCCTATGCAATACTGCAGTTAAACCTGTGACAAGATGATATGCAACCTCTTGCATGACTACCTTGTCCATGGCATACCTCAGCAAGAGATGAGATGGTTTTTGGCATCCAAACACTCAAAGTTATGTACCATATGGTGAGGTAAAACAATCTGCAACTTCTGACACTTAACTCATTGCCTTATGGGACATGCAAGGGGCTTCTTCTTCAAATATCATCTAGTATAAAACTATGAAGAAGTGATTAACCAATCTCTCAAAGAATCCTCTATAGCTACATTTTACTAACAATTTTCAATAAATATAGGAGGCTCCTTAGTTGTCCATTTCCAATTCATGCCAGGGACAACATTGAGAGCACAAATTCCATCCAACAGGTAGGAAGACATGTAGAATTGATGTTGCTTTACTTTTGGTGGATTTTTTTCCTTGTTCATGTTTATCTTTAGCTGCTAAGAGACAAGATCAAACCAATTAAATATATTCCCTTCTGAGACAATCTAATATAGTATGTAAACCCTTCCTTCTGGGAAGGATTCAATATTCTTGTATCCATAAAATTGGCAGCATAAGGCTATCAAGTAATGAAACACCTTTTTGAGTGATTTGGTCTTGAAAGTATTATTTAGTGTCTGGAAATTTTTTTTTGGTTCCTTTACCCACATCTTGACCACTTCCTTAGTGTTTAAATAACCCGTCGCTACATAGAAATGAGATTTCATGTGTTTCTCAGGCTTAGGCAAGTTGTAGATCAAGTGGACATATTGTGGTTGGTAGGAGGCATTATGCTGCCCACTAACACTATTTAGAGACACGATCTCGGTATCCAAGCCTTACCGAATCCATCTAATGACATTTGCACATGGTAAGACTAGGAATCTGCAAGCGACCCCATGAAGCCCTGATCATTAGATGTTGATGTAAACCTATCTATCCTCCAAATATGCTTTAAATTCTGTGGCAGTGAATTCTTCCTTGATAATATGCCAAGTGATATAATATTTCTTCTCAATGTACAACTATGTATAAGATAGAATGGGAACTGATATTGAAGGTCTTTCAACAACTTCCTCGGTACTACTTTCTATAGCCTCCTTTGTCGCCGATCTCTTGGGAGGAATCATAATATCTACTGATGAGAAAGAGACCTGTAGTAACTATAGAAAGAGATGCACTCATGGCGATAACAAGTTAGCTTTAACATATCAGTTCGATAGTCAATATTAAAGAAATGAAACAATGACTGAGGAGAGAGATTTCTCAATGTTGGGTTGTAAGAAAGTAGACTGGGTTCTGGAATTGTGCAATGTGTAGTGAGATAGCAGATTACGCGGTCTTGAATGACAGAGGGTTGGAACTACGCAATGCGTAGTATCAACTATCAGAAGAGGGGAAGGATTTCACAGTGTGCAATATCAGTGGCCAGGTTGGGCCATTGCTGACTTGGATTTCACAATGCACAATTGGAGGAATCCAGTGATTGTGCATTGCATAGTTTCTTTTGGCAAGGAGGGGGCTTGTTGTTTGGGATTGTGAAATGCATAGTAAGAGGATCCATCAAGCCTTAAGGTTGTTGTAGTTCATCCTGGAAGAGAGACACACTTCAAATATAGTATAGAGGAAGAGAAGAGTGTAGATTAGCCATGAAATGAGTTAGATCAATCACTAGCATCGACCCGAAAATATCATGCAAAGGGAGGAACATGCATGCATAAAAGGACCCAACAACAATACTTGAAAGGGATGCGACACTTGTAAAAATGACTCAACAGACTAAAAAAACACTTGTACAAGGTAATAATCGTAGAAACACCAACAACTACAAGAAAAAATGGGTAAAGCGACACTTGCAAAATAAAAAATGACAAAAGCAATGGAAAAAACAACAAAAATAAACACTTTAGAAACTTCTCGGAAAAGCACTACAAAATAAATCTGGAGCTCCTTGAACTCATGGTGATGGATAAAGCTCAAATTTAGAATGTGAAAATGAACTCTAACAGCCTCAATTATATATATTTACCCCCACGAGATTAGGAGTAGGGTTTTTGACACTCATGCCTAAAATCAAGGAGAAAGTGACACTTACCATGGACCAAAAATATAAACTTGTGCCACATGGTCAAAGAGGAATGCACACTCCCTATTTTCTAGGGATATGTAATTGGATTGTTTTGGAAGACTGTGCAATCCACTTGCAAAAAGGACTTTGCAATTCCTAGTGATAAGGGATTGTGCAGTTCACTGGCTCGGTGGATTGCGTAGTTTTGATTCTCCGAGGAGGATTTCACATTTCACTTGCCTAATGACTGCCTGTCTCATAGTATTGCAAAAATTTAGTTCCTCAAGGAATTGTGTGATTTCCAGTGGCAGAGGATTCATAGTTACCAGAGGAAAGGCCATCAATAAGTGCTATATCATGATAGAAGTTAACTTGTGTTTAAAAAAGGAGTTTTCTTGTCTTTAAAAGTTGTGCAAATATTGTCGACATGACACAAGTGCTACATGAAATATAAGTGATTACAACACTATACAATTAAGAGGAACACTTGATGACACTGAAAGATTAGTTCTTATAGACAAAATGTAGGCTCCAAAATCAAAGCATAGGAAAAATTTTGGAGGGGGGTTGTAGCACTTACAACAGGACCATGTCAGTATCCTATTATAGTTCATTATGTTGAGTTAAATTCAATCATAGAGTAGCTAAGACAAATTGATTTGGTAATTATTAGGTTTATTTATGTTGGTTTATCAACCTATGGTATTAGGTAACCCAAGGTATTTATGCATGATTTTTGATGTGAGTCTTTGCATTGTAATCTAATCCTAGTCAAGGCATTAGGGTTGTAATTAATAAATCCTATTTAATGGTTTGAGATATTCCATTGTAAGATGTCATAAGTGGTTGGTGTTGGCATGGCTTGGATGGTTTTCCCAAGGTTAATATATATCTATTACATGTTGGTTTTCCTAGTTAAGAGCTTCCAAAGTAAATCTATGAGTATTATGTGTATGCCATTAATTGTTATTTTTATTTTACTTAAGAAACTATATGCATTATTTCACTTCATATGGTTTGAATTTTCATTTGAATGATATTGTTTATTTTTCTATTTTATAAAGAATATATGTATGCATTATTTATTGTAAAGGTTTAAAACTTAAATTTGGTATCAAATCTTACATTTTTTTGTTAAGGGTTCAATTAACTAAATTTTAAACCTTTGCAGTAACTAATGTGCACATTGATTATTCATAAAATATAAAAGTAAATAATAACATTCAAATGAGACCTTGACAATAATTAATGTGCACATCGACTCTTCATAAAATAGAAAAGTAAACAATAGCATTCAAATGTATGTTTTAAGTGGGACTCCCAAAAGTGAGAAACGAATCAATGATCATGGTGGTAGTCAGTTATCTCTCCAAACATGTTCAAATTCGTGCCTTATCACATCCATTTACCTCTCCACAAATTCCCTCGTCTTCATGGATCATAATTTCAAGCTACATGGCATGGTCACTTCCATGTCTTATATTGGGACCCTACCCTCACTAAAAACTATTTGCAAGAGTTGTTTAAACTTTAGGGTATCTAGTTGAATATGAGCATTTTATATCATTCCCAAACATATGGTCAAACCAAAGCAACCAATAAGTGCTTAGAAACCTATTTGTGATGCTTTGATTCTAAAAAACCATGTCAATGGGCATAATGGCTCCCCCTTGTAGAATAGTGGTAAAACATATCTTATCATGGAGCTACCAAAATAACCCCAATTGAAGTTATCTATTGCCAAAAACCATTGTTAGTCACTTCCTATTTACGAAGCACATCGAAGGTTCAAGTAGTGGATAACACACTTCACACTACATAAGTGATTATTTGAATAGTAAAGGGAAATTTGGTTATGGATCAAAATACAATGAGGCAATGCGAAAATAAACATTGCTCCAAAATTTCTTTTGCACCAAGGATTGGGTGTTTATTCACCTACAACCCTATACAAAAACTTAATTGAAAAAATAACTCTAAAATTAGCACCAAAGTTCTTTGGACCCTATGAGATCATCCAAAAAATTAGACATGTGGCCTACAAATTGAATATTTTATTCACTCCAAGATTCATTTAGTATTTCATGTGTCTTGTCTAAGAAGGTAATGGGAACAAAAGTTTCATTTGGCTCCAATTAGAAGCAATTTTATATACTAGAGAGTGTCAATTATTCCAATGCATGGTTTATGAAATACTAATGCAGTGGAAAGATATGTATCATAAATATGCCACACGGTATCCAAACATGGTTATGTAGAAATTTTATCATCCCTAGCCTTAAGAACAACACTTTTTTTCAAAGGAGAGGCATTTTAGGGTCCTACGCTAACCCCACTACTTTGGACTAACTAGAAGTTAGAGAATTGTCATATGTTTCCATCATCTCTGAATAAGGCCTATTACATAGAAGTGGATAGTAACTTAATGTGAAATGGTCCACTTTATCAGAACCACTAGGTAGTGGGTACTCATTATTGATGGGACCACAAGTAGTTATGGTTTTGATATTGAGAATCTATTTAAATAGATATGAGGCTATGGAATATTTTTTGTGTGGTGTTGTTTTTGGAGCCTAGCTAAGTGAAAAGTTGCCCCACCTTAAGAAGCAAGTTAAAAATTATTTCCTTATTATAATTATCATAATACAAGGGTATCATAACATATTTCATCTTATTGTCTCTTATATCAAGTTTTCTGAAATTAGATTATTATATACCTTGTTGCATTTCAAGTTTAAGGGTTAAGGAACACCACAAGTATGTCAAGTATATTTCCACTTTTGGATATATTTTAATTATTATTTGAAGGTAAATACTTCCTAGGAACACCATGGGGGAAATTAGGTAGCAATAGGATATTTGAAGGGGGGACAAACTTAACCATGTAACAAGATGAAACTTAAGAAACACTTGATTTTTCATTCCTCTCAACATCTTTTTTTCCCCTTTGAAGTATAATTCCTCCCACCCTCAAGCATGTAAGTGAGGATGTGAGTGATGGTACCTTTCCAACCCCCATCAAGAATCATCTCACAAGAAACCCAGTAAAAAATTGACTCATGAAGAATGAACAAGTCAAAAGTGTGATATAAACGTAAGTGGAGAGGATGACAATTTCTCCTCTAAACCATACATGCTAGACCCAATTGATAGATTATTATTAGCATATGTTATTTCCTTACAAGATTATCTTTCCTTGTTGGAGCATGCATGAAGAAACCTCGTGTGGGAATGTACATACATTTTAACAAAATATTGGGATAGATCCTTGCGAGTATTCATTATTCTTTTATTGGTTGTTCATTTTCTTCCTATTCAAAAGGCTAATGGGGATAATGGAAGGCCATTTGAAAGGTTGTCCTAGACTAGGTTGGAGAATTACACTTGATTATGAAAATGGTTACACAATGTTGGACCATTATGGACTTAGATATACCATTTTTTCATTTTTGACCATTCTTGGGAAGAAGAGGGAGCTATAATTGTTGCATATCCTTCAACTAGCATACTTATCAGAAGTGATCCATGGTAAAATACCATGTTTCTTGGGAGATATATGGCATAGATGTGGTCCATGGGGTTGAGGATATTTTTGTCCTTGTTTCCAAACCATTGCCATAACTTCCATATGGAGTTTTGGAGCTAGAATTCTTCTTACAAAGAGATGGTTTGACAAGCTAGACTCTTGAGAGACTATTTTGCAAAGAAAGGGGTGTTTTTGTAAGGTTGTGTTGGAAGGAAGAGGCTCTCATAATTGAGTTTCACATGTCATTTCTTGTAAATAAAAAATCCTAATATGTTGCAAAATAGGTTGGGGATAGTGTTGGAGTGCTCAAGCAACCAAATTCACCCTAGTTTCTACATTTTCCATCATAAGGTGACATAGACTTGAGTTCTACCTATGTCTAGGAGGAAAAACTCTTCCATGGATTTATTTTTCTAAGTGAAACCGTTAATATATAAGTAATATTATTCTTATTATTTATATGTTGAGATTAATTGTTGTGGTTGTTATTGTGTGTGAAAACTATGAGTTTGAATTTGAAAATACCATTATGTTATAATCATGTCCCATATATAAGTTTGTGGTTTATCTAGAAAAATATTTGTGTTCATATTGTAAGGCTATTTCCATAATCATACTATAGAATGCACAATTCAAACTAGGTTATATAAAGTAAGCTACGATAATGCCAATGTGTGTAATTGGCACTGCAGGTATTAGGGTTGATGCTAGAATGAGGAAAAAATCGTTATTGATATGTGGGACGATTTTATATGTATGTTGTTATGTTGTTCCAATTAAACAACTGTAAGGGTTATGTACAAGAATGATTAGTTGTATATTTGTAAGAGAATCATTATGTAAATGATGCATGTGATTAACTACTTATTGTAGCAATTTCAAGAAATTGTTTTGCACACATGTTTATTTTCATTGTTGTGTGTGTGTGTGTGTGTGATGGCATTATTGAAATTGAAATGAATCCATAGTTGGAAATACCAATTGGGAGAGAAGATTCAATTTTGATGGAGTGCCTCGATAGCCAGGCGATATGGGTCTAGATGCACTACAATTCCCCTCTACCTACATAATGCAGTGATGAATTCCAACACATATTTCCTTGATGTCAAGACCTAAAATTTCTAATTTAAATGCCCTAAATTGAAGGACTTTTAGTTGTAGTCCATAAGTGAAACAAGATTTGCCTTAAAGTTTCACTTTTAGATCCTAAATTTTGGATTCCCTTTTATAAAGAATTAATAAGAAAAATAGAAATTATGTAGATCCATTTTATATCATCCCTCTTCATCTTCAGAGGATTTTTTTTTCCAAAATATTTAGTTATGAACGAGACAAGGAAATAATTCCTCAACTTCCTCCTTGGAGTACCCTTTGGACTTGGTTATTAGTTGTCCCTTCAATCATACTTGCCAAAGTTTTTGTTTACCCCTTATGGTTGTCATGATCTTCTTCTATAGAATCATATCATCTGATATTTTTTCTTCTTGTGCATATGGTTCCAATTCTTTTATGGAGGATAACACCTCTACATCCTCATCTAGCATGGGCGACTTGCATAATTTTAGGATCTTATTTTTTACTATTATGTAAATACATGCATAAGGAGAACCAAAATAATCTTTTATGAATTTTTCCCTACTTATATAATACTTCAAAAGGTATTTATGCCACAGTATCTTTATTTTATTTCCTAGACCTTTTAACATTTCCTTATTTAGCTGCAACTAGACTTAGTTTTGTACATTGAATTTTTTCAACCATGTGATGATCATGCTTGGCTTTGTATTTATCCATAGATTTCTTCAATTTCTCATGAATCTACATGTGTGTCTTCTTAAACTTATCTATTGAATTTTCTTACCTTCAAGAAATCACTTGAGGTGGACAATTTTTCTTTAGTTTGTTGATATGTTGTATCTAGAAGTGATAATGGAAACTATGCAAAACAAATTTCAAAAGGGGACTTGCAGGTGGAATATTGGACATCCTTGTAATTATAGGAAATTTGTATGTGAATCAAATTTTCACCTTGAATCCTTGAACACTTCTAATTTTATCTCCTTAGAAATTGATCCAATGTCATATTCATCATATCTATCTACCCATCAATTTGAGGATGGAAGGTTATGGACTTCTTCAATTTAGTATCCAAATTCTCTAGTATTGAAGTCCAAAATATATTAAGAAATATAATATCTATTAAAGATAATGCTCCTTGGTATCCCAAGTGCACCTTGAGTATTTTACAAATGAACTTGTTTCTTCTTGTCCATAGTCTTCTTTCAAGTTATTAGGATGCATGTCTTTCTAAACCTATAGATTACCACATACAGGAAACCATGCCCTCTTATTATCCTCAATAAAGGCCAATCAAAGTCCTCATATATACTTTCTCATGGCCTATTAGGCACTAGAAGTGGGTTGTATCATCCTCACTTCTTCTTGTTAGGATTAACAATATAACATTGTATACAACCTATGATAAATCTTGCTACATATTCTTGCACCTTGCAGTAATAAACATACCTTTGCAAGCTGGCCATAATATTTGATTTGTGGGTGTTATTTATTTTTGGTATTCATCCCTCCGAGTACTCATTTTTGATTCCCAACTTATGTATCTGAAAAAAGATTCAAATATCATCTACATCCTTGACTAGAGGAGTTATCCATGAGATAAGTCTGAATAGAAAATGGCATCAACCCATGGTATTCATCCACCCATGTTATTCATCCACCCATGGAATTTACCCATGGTATTGTAAGTGGCATACACCCATGGTATTGTAAGTGACATCCATCCATGGTATTCATTCACCCATGGTATTTTCCCATGGTATTGTGATATCCACCCATGGTATTCATTCACCCATGGAATTGACCCATGGTATTGTGACATCCACCCATGGTATTCATTCACCCATGGGAGTGACCCGTAGTATTGTAACTGAAAAAAACTATAAGTAACAAGTGGCATTTTGTAAAAGGACATTTTTTCTGCCACAAGCTACATTGTGGCAGACAAAATGTCCTTTTACAAAATGCGACTTGTTACTTATAGTATTTTTTAGTTACAATATGTTATGAAACCAGCTCAAGAAAAGATAGAAAAGATAGATCAACGCCTTAGAATTCAGCCTCTTCGAGGGGGCAACCTCCTTTACATTACATAAATGAACAATTCTTGGATGATTCAAATGACAAAACCTCCTTTCTATATATAGGAGTCTAAGGAGTCACAATATAATCCAGCCGACCTAACAATAATAATGTAAAGCCACAAAAATAACAATAGAGGGATTCTATGGGGCACAGAAATAACAACATGGGGGTAATAGGGGCACAACAATATAAATAAGGGGTATAACTACAATAGTAATGGGGTAATCACTAGTATTATAGGGACCCAACATGCCCCTCTCCTTCAAAAAAGTGTTGTCCTCAACGCTTGAGTAGTTCTGGATACTTCTGCATAAAATTCTCATCCTCCCATGTGGAATCTTCAACGGATAAGTTCTTCCACTTGATAAGATACTCTGAAATTGATCGATTTCGTAGCTGTCGAGTTCTTGTTTCTGTGACTGCTTCCGGTTCCAATATAATTTTTCCTTTGTCGTCAAGTTCTGGCAATATTGTTTGAACTGGGAGCTTGTCGCCTATAACCTTCTTTAAACATGAAACATGGAAAACTGGGTGTAATCGAGAAGCTGCAGGAAGCTCCAATTTGTATGCCATAGTACCAATCTTTTGCAACACCTTGTACGGACCATAATACTTTGGTGATAATTTATTATCCTTCTTAGCTTGCTTTAGGGACATTTGCTTATATGGTTGTAGCCGTAGGAATACCCAATCACCTACATCAAAACTTCTTTCACTGCGATGTTGATCTGCCTGTTGTTTCATTCTATTTTGTGCCAACACGAGGTTATCCTTTAAGAGTTGGAGGACTTGTTGTTGATGTTCGATGTGATGTTCCACTGCCTGAACCTTAGAATTTTCTCTTAAATATGATGTGATGGATGGTGGTTGATACCCATAAAGTGCCATAAATGGGGTCATTTTTGTTGCTGTATGGAAGGAAGTGTTATACCACCATTCAGCCAGAGGCAACCATTTGACCCATTGTGTCTGTTTATCAGATACAAAGCAACGAAGATATCCTTCCAAACATTTGTTTACTATCTCAGTTTGCCCATCAGATTGAGGATGATAAGATGAGCTATGAGCTAACTGAGTACCAAGACAAGAAAATAATTCTGTCCAAAAATTTCCAGTGAAAATGGGATCTCTGTCACTTACAATAATCTTTGGGTTTCCATGTAGCTTTTGAATTGTTTCCATAAATGCAGTAGAAACTGTACTGGCTTTAAATGGATGTGATAATGCACAAAAGTGTGCATACTTGGTAAGTCTGTCAACTACCACCATGATGACACTCTTTCCCTCAGACTTGGGTAAACCTGTGATAAAATCCATTGAAACCTCCTCCCAACGTTGGCTTGGAATGGATAAAGGTTGTAATAGACCCGGTGTCTTAATTGTTTCAACTTTATTTTGTTGGCAAACCAAACATTCCGCCACAAACTTTTGAATATCTGATTTAAGGCCATCCCAAAAAAATTCCTTCTTAACCCTGTGGTAAGTTTTTAAAAATCCTGAGTGCCCTCCTAAGGGAGAAGTGTGCAATTCCATAAGAATCTTTTGTTTTAGCTGGGAATTCTTACAGAGGTATAAGCGATCTTTGTACCATAACGAATCATTTTGCCAGCTAAATGTATCAGACGTACTGGAATCTTGTTGTAGCTTTCGAATAAGTGCCCACACTTCTTCATCATTCTTCCATTCCTCCCTTGCTTCGTTTATCCAATCTGGTTGGATAATAGAAATGGCACACAACAATGCTTCCACATCCTCATCCTTTCTTGAGAGTGCATCTGCCACCACATTTTGCTTCCCTTTTTTGTAGATGATTTCAAAGTCATAACCCAACATCTTTGTGACCCACTTTTGTTGCTCTTCAGAGGATAATCTTTGTTCTAAAAAGTATTTAAGGCTATCATGATCCGTTTTTACCTTGAAGTGTCTTCCCATTAGGTAGGGTCGCCATTTCTTAAGTGCATGGAGTATTGCCAACATTTCCTTCTCATAAATAGCTTTGCTTAAAAACTTTCCCTTGATTGGACGACTTTCAAAAGCAATGGGTCTTTCATCTTGCATTAGAACAGCACCAATTCCATTTCCTGAAGCATCACATTCCACAATAAAGGTTTTTGTGAAGTCCGGTGTAGCTAAGACCGGTGCTTGGCACATTGCCTCTTTAAGATGTTCAAAGGCCTTTGTTGCTTCCGGAGTCCATGAAAATGCATCTTTCTTCAATAATGTTGTTAGAGGTGCTGCTATTCTCCCATAATTCTTAACAAACTTGCGATAATACCCTGTCAACCCAAGAAATCCTCGCAGATGCTTTATGGATGTGGGGATTTTCCATTCCTTAATGGCTTTAATTTTGCTAGGGTCTACCTTAACTCCTTCATGAGATACAATATGACCCAAATATTCCACCTCCTGGACTCCAAAGAAACATTTGGATCTTTTTGCATATAATTGTTTCTCCTCCAATAGTTGTAGCACCTTGTCAACATGTTCAACATGATCCTTCCAAGACTTGCTGTAGATTAGTATATCATCAAAAAATACTAACACAAATTTTCTAAGGAATGGTTTGAAAATTGAATTCATCAAACCTTGAAATGTTGAAGGTGCATTGGTAAGGCCAAAAGGCATGACCAAAAATTCATAATGACCCTCATGAGTTCTAAATGCCATTTTCGGAATGTCTTCAATCTTCATTCTGATTTGATGATATCCCGAACGAAGATCCAACTTGGTGAAGTAAATTGATCCATGCAATTCATCCAGTAATTCATCAATGACAGGAATGGGGAACTTATCTTTAATAGTGAGCTTGTTGAGCTCCCTATAATCCGGACACATGCGCCATGATCCATCCTTCTTGTGCACCAATACTACTGGAGCAGAGAAAGAACTTTGACTTGGTTGAATTATACCAGCCTCTAGCATTTCTGCAACCATACGTTCAATTTCACTTTTTTGGACATAGGGATATCTGTACGGCCTGATGTTTGGAGGAACACTTCCTGGAATCAGATGAATAGCATGATCATGATCACGCATAGGTGGGAGACCTTTGGGAGTCTCAAATACCTTGGAATGATTGTCCAAGACTTTTTGGAGATCTGGAGAAATAGATGATTCCAATGTGGAAACATCTAGCGAACATAATTGTGCAATTACACCTCTTTGCTCCTTTTTTAGAAGCTTTGTCATACCATTAGAGCTGATTATCTTTCCTGGTTTCCCTGCAATACCCCTTAATTCAACTTCCTTTCCTTCCATAGAAAATTTGATGAAAAGTTCTTGAAAATTAAAAGCTATTGTACCCAAGGATTGTAGCCATTGGACTCCTAGTACAACATCAGCACCTCCCATTGGAATGGAAAGCATTGGGCTAGTCAATACATATTCTCCCATGGATAGCTTGATATTATGGCACTTTCCAGAGCAATTTATTGTTCCTCCATTTGCAATCATCACTTGACACTCTGGTGCTGGATATAGGAAGCAATTCAATTCTTTTGCTACCCTACAATGAATAAAATTGTGGGTGCTTCCTGAATCAATCAACACTATTACCTTTTTCTTCTTGATTTGTCCTTCTATCTTGATGGTTTGAGGAGTGGTAATTCCCGCCAATGCATTACAAGATATGGTCGGATTTATTTGTTCTTCATCTAGGCTTTGTTCCTGGAGTATATCTTCTTCTTTTGACCTTTCTTGCTCCTTTTCTTCTTCCTCTTCACAATCTATGTAGAATAATTTCTTCTCAGCACACTTATGACCTTTAGTGTATTTGCTATCACAACTGTAACAAAGCCCTTTTGCTCTTTTTTCTTCCAATTGTTGTGGTGTCAACCTTATAGGTTGTGGAAGACTAGGGGCAACAACACTTCCGTCTTTATAGTTGTGAGTGGTATGCTTCCTGGTTGCCATAATTTTGCTTTCCATTTTTCTTGCTAACCTGAATGCCTTCTCTAATGAATCAGGTTCCCAAAGGCGAACATCATGTTGGATATTATCCTTTAAAGACCCTATGAACACATCAATCCTATGCTCCTCTGGAATATCTTTTACCCTTATGTTCAATTTTTGGAACTCCTCAATGTGCTCCATTACTGAACCCTTTTGTTTGAGACTTATCAATTGGCTAAAAAAAGTGTTGCTTTTTGTATCTTCATAATGTGCTATCAATTCTTCCGTAAAAATTGCCCAAGTGATAAATTTTTTACGAGAGAAAAGCCATTGATACCATACAAACTGATTTGGTTCCAAATATACAGTTGCCATACGTACCTTTTGTGTGTTTTGCACATTATTGAGATCGAAGAACTGCTCCATCTGTAATATCCATGTGGCGGGATCCTTGCCATCAAACTTCCTCATATCGATTTTTGGAATATGGTGGGTCTTCGATCCAACATTAGAGTCTATGGAATCATGATTAAAATTACTTTTTTTCACATCATGAGTTTCCTTTACAACCTTTTCACCATTAGTAAGTATTTCTTGTAGAAAATTTGTCAAATCTGTCTTCAAATCTGCCATGTCTGTCTTCAAATCTGTCTTCAAATCTGCCATGTCTCTCTTCAAATCTGTCTTCGAATCATCCATCTTAGCTTCCATGCCATTTATCTTAGATTCCACACCATTTATCTTAGATTCCACGCCATTTATCTTAGCTTCTGTTAGCTTTTGTGAGCGTGACATTTGTTGCACTTGTTCTTGTAATTTTGATATATCATGTAGCATTTCTTCCTCTTCTTCATGATTCATGCTAGAGCTTTCAGGTTCCTTACTAGGTGTTTGCATTTTCTTTCCTCGGGGCATCAGTTATCGATAATAATGCTTTACTATGCCCTTTGAATTCCGTTAAACCAAGCTTACACAAAAATTTAAAAAAAAACTACACACCTTTTTTCACTTTATAGAAGCCCGATATTGAATCTGATGTATCTTTGTAATTTCGGATCATCCAGTTCTGAAATTGTGATCTATAGTAGCCTTCTGTGTCCTCTTTCCAATGCCACAAGTCTGACCCAAATTGGACTCTCCAAGGAAGAGTTATGTGAAATCTCCCACAGTGACTTGCTTCTAGACTAGTTCAGTAGAGCGAACTTATACGACGTGCCACGAATCACTGTTTCAACCTTTGGATCTGAAACATGCACACAAGAAACTACAGTCCGTCCTCTTTCTGTAACTTCTTACGAAATTTCAATCCGATCCCCAGAGAGAAAGTTATGACGATTTTCCCCAGGTCACCTGTTTTGAATGTAATTCAAGAGTCTGCAAAAAGACCAAATTCCTCAGATCATATCTCCGCAAATATCACGCGAAAAGCTCTGAAATTTGGACCCAAGGTTCAGCGCGATTTCTTCTCAAATGGGTTTTTTTTGCGAATTCTGAAACGTCACAGAAAAAAAGTTATAGTGAAAATGCCACGATGACCTGTTTGGAGCAGCGAAACCCTAGAATCCAAAGCTCTGATACCAAATGTTATGAAACCAACTCAAGAAAAGATAGAAAAGATAGATCAACGCCTTAGAATTCAGCCTCTTCGAGGGGGCAACCTCCTTTACATTACATAAATGAACAATTCTTGGATGATTCAAATGACAAAACCTCCTTTCTATATATAGGAGTCTAAGGAGTCACAATATAATCCAGTCGACCTAACAATAATAATGTAAAGCCACAAAAATAACAATAGAGGGATTCTATGGGGCACATAAATAACAACATGGGGGTAATAGGGGCACAACAATATAAATAAGGGGTATAACTACAATAGTAATGGGGTAATCACTAGTATTATAGGGACCCAACACAATACCACGGGTCACTTCCATGGGTGAATGAATACCATGGGTGGATGTCACAATACCACGGGTCAATTCCATGGGTGAATGAATACCATGGGTGGATATCACAATACCATAGGAAAATACCATGGGTGGATATCACAATACCATAGGAAAATACCATGGGTGGATGTCACTTACAATACCATGGGTGGATGCCACTTACAATACCATGGATAAATTCCATGGGTGGATGAATACCATGGGTTGATGCCATTTTCTATTCGGATCAAAGTCATTCCCAACATTTTCTGACTTGTATGGTATTGAAGTTAACAAGATGCATGATTTTGTTAATAGGTGTAATTCTTATGCCATGCATTCATAGGCATAAGTACACAGTAGTAAGGTTCACAAGTATCAAGTGTAAAGAGCATCCATAAATTAGGCATATATGATGTTGAGGCATGTGCACAACATGATATGGATAGACAACTAAAATGGGCCATTACAAAGGATTCGTAAAATGTCGTAGATATTCCACTAGACAATTCACCATACATATATATAAACCTTCATGGTGTAGATTCCAAATTTTCATATATATATATATATATATAAGAAAAATTGGAATCTACAGCATGAAGGTTTATTTCTCCTTTGATTTCTAGATATGTTAATTATTATTCATTGTGTATGCATACAAATTATTGTTATAATTCTGTAGAAAATAGAGAATAACAAAATAAAATTCAAAAATCACAATTGACACAGGATATAACCTGGGCAACCCTTTTGGGAGAAAACCCAACTGGAAGGTGAGGTTGCTTTGCTCTCTTTCTTTGCATGGAAAATGGATGTAGGTACAAAGAAGTGAGGCTTATGGCCCATGGGCTGCTATAGTGCGCAAATCCTCTTTGTTTGTTATCTCCCTATCCACTCTTGACTACTCTGTTTGTCTATGGAACAAAATTCACTTGAATAGAATGAAACCTCTTTTCCTCCTAGTAGCCTAGTTATAACACAATCGATATCCCACTAGTGGTTAAGTTTGACTCCTTCAACTCTTAATTAGAGTTATAATATCAACTCTTCTAGAGTCTTATTCATCACGATCATGTGGCTAGCCTCGTTTCCATGGATAATGGGGAATTATGTGGCATCCTCTCGAATTATGGTGGTTAAAACAAGAAGGTCAACTTTTGAGTGAGATAAATTTTGCATATAAACTTCGATTAAGGTGATTCTTACATTTTTGGAAAGGTATTTGTATGTAGAATAACATGAAAGGGTGTGCACTTAAGTGACACAGTTTTACCTCCCAAAAAATGCCATTTGATGCCTCAAACTGCTCCCAAAAGGTTTCAGATCTCAATTTACCAAACTAGGTTTGTTGATAAAAATGGTCCCATGAGTTGATTCCTCTACCTTTTCCACTATAAAAGAATCTAGATGGATGAAAAATAATATAATGAACCAATCCAAATCAACAAAATAAACCCAACCTTTATAACATATCATCACATCTTCTCTCTATCTCTTCATCTTCTTAACAATGTATTATGAAATATGAACAAATGGGATATGAACCTCCTTAGATGCTTCACATTTCCTTAGCATCTATCATTATTTACTGAACCCCTTTTAAATGTAATCAAGTTGGTGATATGTTTTTATTGAGTTGTATTGAACTTATATTGTTCATATTAGTGTTCTACAAAATCATTTTTTATTAATAAATTTTTGGGGTTGATATTCTATTCAATAATCATATATGTTATTGTATAATTTTGCTATGGTAATTTAATTAGTCTCAAAATTATATATTTCTATTATGTAGAATTTGTATATATAAAATTAAAACATTGTATCTATTATTAATCCATTAATTCTATTAAAAATATTCAAATCTTAAATTATTTTTTATAAATAAAAATTAAAACTTATTAGCAAATATTATATATGTGTGTGTAGTCTAACTTATAGATGAAATAGATTTTTTCATGAATTTTTTTTTTGGGTTAATTTTAACCAAAATCCGACAAGATTTTTAAAAACTTGAGTTTAAGTTGTTTAATTTGTAGAATTTGAGTGCCTGGCGTTTTTCAAGGTGTTGAATCCATTTATGCATTCAAAAATATATTTTAGGCAACAAAAAATCACATTCTTGCTTGAAATTGTATCACCAAATTTTGGCTAACTTATAGACAAAATAGCCTTTTTCACCAAAATCCGACGATACAAATTCAAGCATATATATATATATATATGTGCAAACATATCAAATCTTTTGTTAATAATAATTAACCTAATCTATGTGCCAAATACTTTGTAATACATGATTGTGAAGGGCCACCTTTGCATTAATCAAAATGAACTTGAAAAAATATTTATTACTATTTTAGTGCTTTAGTTTTCTAACCAATTTTAGTTTGGCCAAAAGAGAAAATGGCCAACAACAACAACAACAAAAAATTTGTTTAGTTATAAAAATAAATATTGTTTTAGAATTTATTAGTTATTTATTAATCTATATATTTTCTTTATTTTTATTAAGATTTTTGAAGTAATTTGTTTTCTTTTTATGAATCTATATTCTTCAAAATTAAATATGCCACTTAAAAAAATTCACAAAATAAAAAAAATAACATTATCCATAGATGTAAAACCATATCCTGGATCAAACAATCTTCAAATAATTCATTCATGAATAAAGTTCCAGTAACAATTTTTTTAATAACTCATCTGCTTTGCCATTTGATCCCCTATGAATATGTGTAAATGAAGACTATTATAGTCCGTGAATTAGTTCCCCTATTTCCCCGAGATGGTTTGAAGTCTAATATTGTGTATTGGGCATCTTCAAATAACTCATTCATGAATAAAGTTCCAGTAACAATTTTTTTAATAACTCATCTGCTTTGCCATTTGATCCCCTATGAATATGTGTAAATGAATACTATTATAGTCTGTGAATGAGTTCCCCTATTTCCCCGAGATGGTTTGAAGTCTAATATTGTGTATTGGGCCCTGTAGTTTGCCCAACCAATGACTAATTTTTGCATCTCCCATCACCTAAGCTTGACAATCCCAATTTTTAAGGTATGCAAATGTAGTGTCTAGAGAGCTACAAACTCTGCTTTCATATTGGAACCACGTCTTGGGGAGTATCTTGTCTAATAAAATTGTGATATGGATAAACGAAAAATAGCCACAACACCACATTGCCAAGGGTGGCCTTGGCATGCTTTGTTAAAGAAGCCCCACGAGATCCATTGCTCCAAATGAGGCATCACTAGCTACTTGGCTTGGATTTATTTGTATCCATTTTGGCTACAAATTAAACTTTTTACCAAAGCCTTTGGGACATCTTTATCTTGGAAAATCAATTGATTTTGAGTCCACCAAATTAAATACACCATAAAGAGTGGAAGACATCTAAAACTTTATAGTGCAACCTTGCTCATATAAGCGTGAAAAATGGTCTCCAAGTTGGAACCTTCCCATGCTAATGAGGATGCACTCATGCCTCTTACCTACATCCATACACGACTAACAAAGCTAGAGGAAATAAACAAATGTTGAAGAGTTTCAACCTCTACCTTGCAATGAGGATAGTAAGATATATCTTTATATCATTTATACATAAAATTATTTGAGATTTATAGCCTTTTTATTAATTAAAATTATTTACACATATAAAAAAGAAAGAACATTTAAGTGAATCAAGGTCTAATTAAAATGTTTCATGAGATAGTCTTATTTATTCATATAAATTCATTTTATTGTCAATTTTTTTCACAAACACTAGGAAATTGTATTTCATAAAAAATCTATAGTTGAAGTTTATAACAAAAGAGTACCAAAAAAAGGTCCACCATTTAGAGAAAATTCAATGGACCCACTGAATTTCTTTATAAGAACTAGTGATCATATCAAACAAGATACAATATCTAGAAAAATGATTGAAAGTGCTAACCAAGGAGAAACTACAACATGCTACATATATTAATATGGACATATCAATTCTATACCTGGTCATGGGGTATTGTTGCTTCTAATGTTGAATTGCCTATATTGAGCTTCTTCTTGATGCATGATAGCTTAGAAAGGTTATGAATTTGATATTCATTATGGGGTAGTGGAATTGTAATTGAAACTAGAGTGAGCTTGCTGCAGACAAGGCTAGAGGTGCATTTTTCTGGTTATCCTATTGTCATAACGCATTGACCTCGCTATAATTCCTAGAATGAATTCACCAATGCATCTAACCTCTTCTTATGCTAAAGTAACATTCCCATCAGAATTTCATATTTGAGGTTGGAACTAGATTCTTATTTATTAGATGCTTCCTAATATAACAGAAAAGTGGATGCTAAATCATTGAGGGTTGATTCAAAATGCTAGATAGAGAGGTAGAGTTCACAAAACTCACAATGGTCCATAAATTATTATCCAAGATACTTACTTACTAAGAAAATGAGATCGGGAGGATAAATATTTTACTAAAGGATTTTGACAAGAGTACAAGTTTTATTAAGGACAAATCCCAAGCTATTTTGGTATTTTATTGACAATACAAAGAGCTTGGTTCAAATTTGGAATTAGAATGAAAAAGGAGAGCATCATGTGAGAGAAATTTAGGCTACATTAGAAAGGAGAATTTGAGGTGAGCAATGGCCATGAGGTTTGAACCAAGCTACCTGAAAATACCTAGGATTTTTCCTAAAGATCGAAATGACACCCTAGAAGGAATGAAGCCTAAAAAAAAATGTAAGATATGTAGAAAAATATTGTAGAATCACAAGCTCATGTAATTTACTAAAACAAGAGACAAGAATCTACTTCTACTCTTTACATCAGAAGCAAATAAAGATCAAGAAAAACAATAATCGACAAGAGGAAGACACATCAATGGCACATAACACAATAAATATCCGGGGAAATCCACAACTCAAAACTCCACTATCTGTATTGCAATAATTAGAAATCCAAGATGATAATACAATGCTTGTTCTCACAAGAACAATCCCAACACTCGGTAAAATCAATCTTCCAGCTCACAGGCAAGCTCAAGCCAAATCCAGGCCTCTTCTCTACTCTCTAAACCTCCTATTTCCTTGCGCCCTTGGTCAAAGAATTTGGATAAATACAATATGCTCTGCTCAACCTTGAGCTTAACCTGCACAAGTATTTCCTATCCTCCATTTGATGACTTCCTTTGGCCAATACTTAGCCAAATTTCCAAGCCTCCAAGCTTCTAATTATTTGCACAATTCCTGAGAGAATTAGCCTATATTTAAAGGAAAATTCCTCATCCATAACTGCACAATCCAAAATTAGGTCCTTCTCTGATTGCATGCACCATCTATACAATTCAAAAAATTATGCAACAAATAGTACACTCTCCCTACACTCTAGTCTCAACTGGGTCTTTCTCAGAATCGATATGCATGAGTTTCTGATGAGGGAATCTTCAATTAATTGGACTATCACTAGTTGAGTGCATTAGTGAACCAACTAACGGTTAAATCACTATTAGTTCCTTAAATAGTTTGGAACTAATTTAACTAGACTTAACTCAGTAAACTGAGTTAACTAATTACAACTCATACTTAACTCATCCTGGACCCATATAATATAGAGAGAACATATTCATGACTTCAAAAAGACTTCCAACTCAAAATTCCTAAGTTAACTAAGTCAACTCACTCTAGTTAACTGTTACAAGTTGCTATGAGAATAAAATTCGATTTTAATTCTCGGTTTAATCAAGGACAAATTAAACTGGAATTTCTGGATTCTATTTTTAACATTTCTTGTTTCTATTTTCAACAAGATAGACATTGCCCCACTATTATATCGGGTGAATTACAGGTGGAATTCAATATACTAATTAGAATTGAATTGAGGTTAACAAAAACATTTGGCTAGTCTTGTACTTCATATCCTTGCTATGTGGGAGAGGGGGGATTTTTGTAGCCCATCTGCTGCAGCAATTCAAATGTGTGTGATGTGAAGTGTAACTTTTGGGATTGATTATTTAGATTGTTGATCATTAATATATAACCCCCCTTGTTTCATTTTGAATGCTAATTGTTTTTTTCATCAGCTACTATACTGTGGTCATGAAGTGTATGGAACCATTGAAATTCTTCAAATTTAGATCCTAACCAAGATAGAGGTAGGATGAAGTTAGATCCTAGCCAAGATAGAGGCAAGATGAATATTTGAAGGTGGAATATTAGTGACTATAAGCTTAATGATCAAAATAGAATCCCTGAGCATTTCTATTTTCCTTATCTTCAAACTGATTGATAAATTGAGACATTGCAAAAGTGCATAAGCCTTTGTTCCATTGTTGAACATAAATCCAAGGCTTCATTCATAAATATAAAATTTATCCTCCTAGTGTTGAGAATTTCCCCTCCCACATTTGCCTCCCTAATCTTAGGTTGGCGCAATCTAACTATTCTGAGTTTTGGCTTCTTTTGTTGGAATTCCACAATAAAAAATTGAGTGAGACTAAGACTATAAATTTTTATCGTGTAAATTGTGTTTGTGAATCCATAAATGAAATTAATGCCTCGAAAAACCCTTAAAGCATTCGAATCATATAGATTATAGAGCTCAAGCTTATAATTCCAACAAATCTCTACAAAATGTATGGTAAAATTGAAATGCCAAAACTTAAAAAATTAAACTACACATTAAATGTTAAATATCACTTTTCCATTTCTAATTATTAATATTACATTTTTTTTTGTTAATTATGTTGTAAGATGTTCCCTCTGAGAACAACACCCCTTCCATGCCACCTGTGCGGTTGTGCAACATTGATTTTGGTGTTAGATGATTGAAATAGCCTCAACCATGGGATTGAAGACCGGTATTATAGTTACAATTTGGAATGGATAATCAAATCTAAAACATTGAAATGATCAAATAAAAAAACCTAGTGTAGCAAACCGGAGCCCCTCCTTCGCGTTTATCCTGTGTTGTGAAATTCATCTGCAGCTCATGCCCTGTAGAACATCGTCCAATAAGCGGGTGTAGCTGGGCAAGTTAGTAGCAAGCCTCTTCCTTTCTGGCATTATTATCCTTCAAATTATTCAGACTTAATGCAAGCTTCTTGGCAGTAAATTTAGAAAGGGATGAAATAATCATAAGCTTCTTCTCCACTGCGCATAGAGAAAGCGACGACCAATATTTTGTTGATGCTCTACTATCATTGCAAGGAGAGGATAAGCTTGACATTGTTCTTTGGGTTCTTATTTCCATTCTCTATTCACTATATTTCACTTATATTAGAATTGAACATTAAGTGGGTCCTTATGTAGTCGCTTTCATTTGGGGAGGGACATTAACTAACTTCGGGGTTTTGTGTGCGCATGAGATGATTTTTCGTGGCACAGACACGACGGCTCTGCTGACAGAGTGGACCATGGCAGAACTGGTGCTAAACCCTCAATCTTAGAAGAAATCACAGGCAAAGTTGAACACCATAGTGGGTCATGGTTGAAGATTGAATGATTCTGACATCCCAAAGTTGTCGTACCTCAAAGAGGTGGTGAAATAGGTGCTGCAAATTCATCCAAGCACTGGTGAAATATGCATTGTGAATGCTTCCACCTAGACGACTGCTATCATGGGCCCATCTCTCCACTAAAGATATCAACATGGTCGACAAAATGCGCAATCCCATAGGCACGATTGCGATGGTGAATATGTGGTTGATTACTCATGACCCCAACATTTGGGAGTCACCACATGAGTTCCATCCTGATATTTTCGTAGCATCGGAGGGCAGGGAAGAGGTGGATGTAAGGGGAAACAATTTTAAGCATGTGCGTCTCAGTGTTAGTCGCCAGTATGCGCCAGAAAGGCACTGGGACTTTCCACTGTTAATCTCTAGGTCACTAAGTTGATCCATTTTGAATGGCTTCCACATGCTCAACATTTGGTTGATCACTTCTCTAGCCTCTTCACCAAGGTCTATCCCAATGCTTGTTGGGCGCAGGATTCCCCAAGGCAAGTTTTGGGGCTTAAAGCCCAGATTTTGACCAAATATGATGTAAAGACACCACGTTTTGTGGTCGCGAAGCGCGAAGATTGTAAAGAAGTCATAAGGTTGTTCGCCCTCATTTTTGTAATGCAATGTCAGCTTTAGAGATCTACCCATGGTTTGCGGACCATGGGATTGTATAAATAGAGTGAGGCTCTAAGTTGTAAATCAGTTAACCAAAGTAAGAAAGATCTAATGATGAAGAATTGAGTCTTCTCTAAGAGTAGAATCGAGTCTTTGGGTCGTAGAGTAGGAGAAGGCTCTACAGCTGAGTGCGCAGAAGCCTAGTAGTCCGCAGCTAAGTGCACGGACCCCTGCAGCTGAGTGCGCAGACCCCTGTAGCTGAGTGAGCAGGGCGAGTTGAGTCTGTAACATTTGGAGAAGTAATAAAGAAAAGTTTTACATCATTTATGTGTATCTTTTTCCTGTTTTGTGTATTGAATGTATTAGATATAAATTGCATTTCTATTGTCTATATGATGCGCGAACTTATATGAATGTGTTGATAAAGTGAATATAAGATAAAGTATCTATTTACGTGGATATAACTAACTGTTATAAGAAGGTAAGTAAGCTACGCGGTGTAACTTGCGGAAGTAGTGTAGATCACTGCTAGGGCAGTGCGAAATCACCTCAGCCACTGGTGAGGGCTGCTCGAAGGTGATTATAACAAATTGTGAAGGCCTCGCAGGTCAGGATAGTGCGCGAAGTGACTTGCGCGAAGGTATTTACAGTTGGACTAAACCGACCCCATCACACATCTCAAGGGTGCGGAAAATTGGTTCCAACATCCCCCCATACTACTTCAAGTGAGACCTTAGTTCGCGCTCCGCAGGCTGTTGCCGAAAGGGCCAGTAGTACAGGGATTTGTTTGGCTAATAAACTCTGAACCTGGGTTAGGCTCCCTCAACCCAACAAATGGTTTCATTGTTGGGACCGGAATCTTCATAGAGATGTCTGATGTCGTATCATTGGAATCCAACTAAGAAGGAAATTGAAGGGTGGTTGGACAAGAGAATTCACGAGTTTGCGGCGTAGGAAAACAGGAATCCATGACTGACAAAATAAGAGTGGTTAGACTGCTACTTGTACACAGAGATCCACGAAATCTTCTTCGCATCTTTCCCTACTGAGTTGTACGAGTGGATCGCGAAGCTAGCAGATAGCCAAGGAAGGTGGAAACTTGACAATCCTATTGTGTGGACCCCAGAATTGGTGCGTAGATTGGAAGCATCAGAGGATAAGATCGTGCACGCTGTTGATCACTGGCTCGATCGAATTATAGGAGGATTCATTACTAATTTCGCGGTAGATACTTCAGTCAACTATAGCGAGGCAGAGCGACACTTTCTCAAAGGACCGCGAGGTAAGTACGTAAAGTCTCTGAATACTTGGATTAAAATGCTATTGTGTGAAAAGAGGGTTATGCAATTACCTTGATGTCTGGAGCTACGCGAAGTGGAAAAACCTACAGAAACGAAGGAAGTAAGGGACCAGAGAATAGCCCTTTGATTTCACCTTCACGAGGGGACGAGGAAGAGCTTGCGAAGGTCTCACCGCGAAGTGTGATCAATTTGATAAGGCAGAGGATTCCGCGCATACCACCCCCACCCACACCACCACCAGTTTCACCCCCTTCACCTCCATCTTCACCCGTACCACCTCCGCTACCACCGCGAGTCAATATGGCAAGCGTGATAAAGTTGCATGTGTTCAAGGGAGTAGGAAATGAATATCCGGACCAGTTTTGGTTCGTGATAAGAGCCGTATGGGAAGCGCAGGGAGTTATAGATGATAATATAAAGAAAGCAACGTTGGTCAGCGCTCTGTAGGATCGCGCGCTGACCTGGTATATTAAGCATTCTAATGACAATCCGAATGCGGGAATCACAGATATCCAAATTGTGCTAAACAGAGAATTTAGTAGGCCGAAGTCAGAAGCGCAGTTGATCATTGGATTCAAAGGAATCATAATGCTACCAAGAAACACTCCTTGGGAGTTGGATCAGAGACTGCAGTGTACGATTCGTGAAGCTAATATGACTTTGATGGATGGACAACACCGCGAATGGTTTGTAGCATCGCTAACGCTGCATTTGAGGAATGCATTGTCGCAACAGAGGTTAATGACTCAGGCAGAGGCCTTGGAAATCGCGATGAGGCTGCATGAAACCTCGATGTAGGATCCTAACTTGGGAGTTCAACAGATCCACGTGCAGTTGAAAAACTTATGCCTTGATATGCAGAGTCTGAAACAGGACAGGACAACCCAACCAGAAGTGTGCGAGGAGGTGTAGTGCGTAAAATGCAAGGGTTAGGGTCATGATAAGGACCGTTGTCCTGTGTTCACGAATTACTTCGCGGGAGGAGTACCGATATCGTTAAGGCCAAAAGCGCAAGAAGGATCTAGTGTAGCACTTGCTTTGTGGTGCGCGATTTGTCAAATAGGAGGAAAGCATGCTACGGACAACTACCATTTGTTACAGAAGTACACGCATAATTTGCAACAGTTGTTCGGTAATTTTTGTAGATCGATTGGACACGATGAGCACACTTATAGAAGCTATGAGATGATGATGGATATAACTCCCACCTATAGAGTTTAGGTTGAAACACGGCCCTTAGACCAAAATGTAGGAGTGGCGCGAATAGGATTTCAGGGGCACGGATGAGGCCGAGGTGGAGGAGGACCTGGAAGAGGTCACAAACAGCTGATATGCTACAATTGTGGAGGGCTAGGACATTATGCCTGTGATTGTATGAATCCAACGCGTCCATCATGTTTGTATTGTACCTTGTTTGATCATGAGATGGAGGATTGTCCTACGCTGATAGCTAGGATACACGACAAGGGAGCGCTACCACCTCCCCCGACTCAGAACTTGCAGATGATGAGGTCTGAGCCACGCGAGGAAGATCTAAATGTGAACATTATGCTCCGAAGTGGAATCACGATGGGAGATGATAAAGGAAAACAACTCGAAGATAGTACTTGGGTTTGCAAGGCTTTGACGAAAGAAGCAAAGTTTGATTTGGAGTGTGCTAAGGAAACCTTCATGGAAGCTAAGAAGATCATTGCTGATGCCTCCACTTCAGGAAGCAGAGATAGACCGCAGCAGGAAATGGACCCATCTATGTTGACGACGTTCCTGGAAACGTGCATGAAGCTACTGCGTGACAGTAAGGCTGTAAAGGGACTACATGAACTCATTAACAGATGTGCTTGGACCGTGCCAGGAGAACCACACGTAGTTAGGAAGATTGGAAAGCATGCGAGGAGGACGGGAAGAGAAATGAGGTTAACCGTGCATATTAGAGAATATGATATGGACCAAGTAATTTTTGACTTAGGATCGGATGTGAACGTTCTGCCAAAGCAGACATGGGAGCGCACGGGGAAGCCTACGCTGCAATGGTATCCTATTCAGCTGCAAATGGCAAACCAACAGAAGATAATACCTATGGGGAGATTGCAGGGAATCACCATGGACATTGAGGGAGTGAGCGCGCTAGCAGACTTTGAAGTGATAGAGATTGTTGATGACAACAATCCCCACGCTGCACTCTTAGGAATTGATTGGGCCATTGACAAGAACAGGGTGATTAATCTGAAGAAGTGCAACATTATTTTTGAGAAGAAGTCTCTACGTGTAGTTATACCATTGGACCTTGCAGAAGGATCGCGCTATACAGAGCCAGTGTGCGACTATGAAAGTGACGTTGATTTGGACTGCATCTACAAGATAACTGTGCGAGAGCAAGACTGGCTAAATCCCACCACAGATGGGTGAATACCATGGGAGCGCAAAAGCTCCTGTACTTCAGATTCTAATGAGGAGATAGAGCGATGGTAGAACCAGTTACACAAGGTAACCACGCTAAACTGTAATATGATGAAAAGATCGTTGTGCTGATATCGACATAAGTGAGGGATCTACCTACTTATGATGGGTTAAGTGAGATAGATACTTTCCTAGATAATTTTGAAAGGGAGGTGTTGGAAAAGCAATGTTTCCAGGCCTTGAATTGGATATTGCACACTACGCCCGTAAGGTGGCAGGGTACGCACCAAGGAAGCTTTGCGGACTGACGCGAATGCAGGAGAATGATGCACATGCATTTTGGGAAGACTAAGATGTGACTAACAGATAAGTATGATGGACAGGATGATCCACACGTGTACCTATCCAAGTGGACAAAGGTCTATGGAGAAAAACCACAACCTGAGTGGGTGCACCTGTTTTGTCATACCCTAGATGTTATACCCATGAACTGGTATATAGAGACGAAGCTCTTGCATGGGATATGTGAATGGGATATCCTACACAAAGGGTTCCTGTTAACCTTCACTTTTGAGGATCACTGGTGGAACAACGTTGATGACGCGCTACAAGAGGTAAAAGAAGCTATCTTTAGCATACCACAGGAGCCGATAGAATCGATTCAACCTAAATTGGCTACTGAGTTGAGCTGTGTGCTGGAATGTTATAATGTAAATGCTGAAAAAGAAGATGAGTATCCACGGAAAATTAACATTCCAAAAACAGAAGGCCATCGCGAGGTTCAAGGACCACAGATTGAGAACCTTGACATAACCGCGCCGGTAAAGACAAAGCAGGTGAACATTGGTACGGAGGCCGAACCTAAGTTTGCAACGCTCGGCGACTACTGGGACGATGCGACGGTGGATAAGGTCGTTGAGTTACTCCATGAGTACCATGACTTATTCCTGACCAAGTTTACGGATTTAAAGGGAATCATCGAATATTTAGGAATGATGAGGATCACATTAAAAGCTGACACGAAGCTAGTTAAGTAGAGGCCTTACCGCTTAAATCCAAAATACAAGGAGAAGGTCCACGTAGAACTAGACAAAATGCTCACAGCAGGAATCATTGAGCTGGTGGAAGAATCCAATTAGGTAAGCCCTATGCTGGTGCAAGAAAAGAAGCAGAAGGGCGAGATAAGAATATGCTTGGATCTCAGGAAATTGAATGACGCATGTGTGCATGATCCATTCCCAACCCCGTTCACAGATGAGGTGTTGGAAAATGTTGGTGGGCAGGAAGCATATTCTTTCACTGACAGGTTCTTAGGGTACCACCAGATCAAAATTGTGCCGAAAGATAGGAGAAAGACAACCTTTGTGACTGAGTGGGGTTGCTTTCAATACACTGTCATGCCATTTGGGTTGAAGAACACGCCGACCATATTTTTGTGCGTGGTTGTTGCAGCATTTAAGGAATATATTCACAAGTTCTTGGAAGTTTATTTTGATGATTGGACTGTATTTGGGCTGGTTAAGCACCATGTAGCGAGCTTACGCTTGATGCTAGATACTTGCTGAAGACACCAAATCGCGCTTAACCTCAAGAAGTGTATGTTCCTCGTTCCTTTCGGGAACCTATTGGGACATGTGGTTTGCAGATAGGGACTGATGGTAGATCCCGCGAAGATTGTGGTGATTCTGAATTTGGAAGCGCCACGAAGTGTGAAACAGCTGCGCGCTACCCTAGGACATATGGGGTACTACAGGAAGTTCATCAAAAGCTATGCCCAGATCACCGCATCGATGGAAAATCTGTTGAAAAAAGATGTCACATTTTGCTGGAACGATGATTGTAAGAGAAGCTTGGATGTATTGAAAGAAAAAATGGTCACTGCGCCGATCCTGGTCTTCCCGAACTGGGACAAGGAGTTTCATGTCCATGTTGACGCGTCGTGTATAGCACTAGGAGCAGTACTAACATAGGATGGTGGCAAGGGCTTGGACCACCCTATCGTTTTCACGAGTTACAGATTGTCTAAAGTAGAAAATAACTATTCCACCACTGAATGCGAGGGACTGGCTATGGTGTATGCGCTCTAAAAATATCGACACTACTTGCTAGGAGGACACTTCAAAATGTATACAAATCATTCCGCACTAAAATACTTGGTCAATAAGCTTGTGTTGGGGGAGCGCATATGCAGATGACTGTTATTGTTACAAGAATATGATTTTGAAGTTGTTGTGAAACTTGGAAGATTGAACGCAGGACCGGATCACCTGTCGCGCATTGAGACAAGAGAGGAACCTACTAGTCTAGAGGAAGGATTACCTGACGCAAAGCTCTTTGCTGTGTGCATAGCGGATGGACATTTTGAAGATATAATCCACTTTCTTACGACTGGAACTGTGCCGAAATAGTACTCTGTCCAACAGAAAAAGGAACTAGTGGTGTGCGCGACATATTTCTCTGTCATTGCGGGGCACCTATATAAGATGGGAAATGATGAGATACCGTGAAGGTATGTATCTGAACTTGAAATAAGCCATATCCTCGCGGACGTGCATGGGGGTGCTGCAGAAGGACATTATGTAGGGAGAACGACCGCGCAGAAGATTCTTCGCGCAAGGTTGTGGTGGTTGACCCTTCATCAGGATTCAAAAGCACATTATAAGGCTTGTGATATATGTCAAAGAACAGTTAAACCATTACGGAGGGACGAGATGCCTTTGAATCTGCAAATGACGCTACAACCCTTTGAAAAGTGGGCAATCGACTTTATAGGACCTATCAAACCTCAAGGAAAAACGGGCGCGAGATATATTATCACTACGAAAGAGTACCTGACTCGTTGGGAAGAAGCGCAGCTGGTAAAAGATTGCATGGCTGTCACGGTTGCGAAGTTTCTGTTTGAACACGTATTGATACGATTTGGATGTCTGAAGATCTTAATGAGTGACTGCGGTACATATTTCCTGAATGAGACGATCAGCGCACTGACAGAAGAGTTTCAGGTGTATTATCAGAAAAGCACACCGTATCACCCACAAGCCAATGGGGCAGTAGAATCATTTAACAAAGTACTGGAGATTGCGCTGACCAAAGCAACACACAGCAAAGTGATTGGGACCTGTGCGTACCTGCAGTATTATGGGCTTATAGGATGACATAAAAGAAACTAACGGGGCAAACACCTTTCCGACTGGTCTATGGAGTGGAAGCCATAATGCTGATGGAATACATCATGCCTAGTCTGCGCATAGCAACGCTCACAGCTATGACGAACCGCGGAGCCCTGGAGGAAAGACTTGCGTAGTTGGAGGAACTTGAGGAAGAATGATTTTTGGTTGGCTTTCACCAACATGTACAAAAGCAACACGAAAAGGCATGGCATGATCAACACATTAAGTTGTGCACCTTCAAAGTGAACGATTTGGTGTTACTGTATGATAGTAAGTTTGATAAATTCCAGAGAAAATTCAGAATGCATTAGCTGGGATGGTATGTTATTAAGGAAGTCACAGATGGAGGCACAATGTAGTTGGTAAAGTTAAATGGAGAACCTTTCCCAGGAAAAGTGAATGGCAGTTGATTGAAGCCATACACGGGTGACCCGACTATCTGACTAGCCCATCGAAGTATAATCTTAGCACTCCAGGTAGCTGAAAGGAGGCATGGGACTATAAACAGATGCGGGGAATGCAGGAACAGATGCAGGGAAGTAGTTCAGCATTGTTTGAATAATGCGTCCAAGAGATACAACAGGTAGCTACTCAGTGCGCTGTCAATCTTGCAGCAGTTCGAATAGAGTTGGGAGGTCTCCATGCGAAGATGTCCACACCGACATAGTGACTTGAGCGCGAGTCACGATGTTTGTGTTGGGGGCTTGTTAGGCGCAGGATCCCCCAAGGCAAGTTTTGGGGCTTAAAGCCCAGATTTTGACCAAATCCGATGTAAAGACTCCATGTTTTGTAGGTGTGGAGCGCAAAGATTGTAAATAAGTCATAGGGTTGTTTGCCCTCATTTTGTTAATGTAATGTCGGCTTTAGAGATCTACCCATGGTTCGCGGACCATGGGATTGTATAAATAGAGAGAGGCTCTAAGTTGTAAATCAGTTAACCAAAGTAAGAAAGATCTAATGATGAAGAATTGAGTCTTATCTAAGAGTAGAGTCGAGTCTTTGGGTCGTAGAGTACTAGAAGGCTCTGCAGCTGAGTGCGCAGAGGCCTAGTCATCTGTAGCTAAGTGCATAGGGCGGGTCGAGTCTGTAACCTTTGGAGAAGTAATAAAGAAAAGTTTTACATCATTTATGTGTATCTTTTTCCTGTTTTGTGCATTGAATGTGTCAGATATAAATTGCATTTCTATTGTTTATATGATGCGCGAACTTATATGAATGTGTTGATAAAGTGAATATAAGATAAAGTATCTGTTTACGCGGAGATAACTAACTTCTATAAGAAGATAAGTAAGCTACACGGTGTAACTTGGGGAAGTAGCAAAGATCACTACTAGGGACGCGCAAAATCACCTCAGCCCCTGGTGAGGGTTGCCCGAAGGCGATTATAATAGATTTCAAAGGCCTCACAGGTCAGGATAGTGTGCGAAGGCATTTACAATTGGACTAAACCGACCCCATCAGTCATCTCAAGGGTCGGAAACTTGGTTCCAGCATCCCCCCATACTGCTTCGGGTGAGACCTCAGTCTGCACTCCACAGGCTATTGCCGAAAGGGCCAGCAATACAGGGATTTGTTTGGCTAATTAACTCCGAACCCGGGTCAATCCCCCTCAAGACAACAATGCTTATGTTGTGTCGCCTTATACGACCTGCCCTTTAATTCTTTAATACATTTTCTAGAAGCAATAGATGAGTACCTTGTTATGTCTATTCTTTTTTTTTTCTTAACAATTTGATAACCTCTTTATGTGGAATGGATGGTAATAATGATATGTTTTTGAAGTGAACTAAGGAAGTAGGTATTGTCTAATGGAAAGAAATATGTTCTTGACATTGAATTGGTATACTCTAACCTAGGATGTAAAGTTGGTGCTATGCAGAGTAGATGCCCTAAAACTAGAAAGAGAACCATTTCTTCAGTGGAATATTGAAATGAAGAAATGCGTATAAATTTACAAATGTGTATAACTTAATGATTATTTATGCTAGAAATAACAGGTGTAAATGAATGCATTATAGTATGTATTTAGAAAAATAAGGTACAGGTACAAAAGAAAAGACTATTGATTGTTAGTTTTGCTCATAAGAGAATGACGAGATTTTAAAGGAAAACTGGGTTGATGCCATAACAACTATGTTAAAAGGGCACTTGTCCCATAAATTCAAATTACAGGCAAGAGGGAGGGTGGAACCTATGAAGGCCCTACTTGAAATTCAGTAATTAATCAAATTCCTAAATAAAAGAAAAAAAAAATACCACGGTATGTAACCAACTGCTAAAACAAAAATGAGCACTTCTTATCTAGCATTTATATTTTGTGTATAGCAGAAAACTAAAGAAAATAATTCTACATCAAATTTTATCCGAAAACTATTATTTATGTAACCAGTGATAAAAGAAAACCTAGGTAACGAACACCATGAGTAAAGCAAAACTATACAATTTCTACAATTTGTATAATGCGCCAAGTATTTTTAAAAAATCTGAATATATTCAAACATTCTAGTGCCATATTTAAAAAAACTAAAATTCATAAACAGTTTCGTTTACATCAAAGTTTTAAACTCCAAGTTCCAAACGAAACCAGTCTTGTTTTCTTTGGCTCTGGCTAGGATTAAGTGCCCAGGGGCTCATTAATATCAACGTTGTTTTCTTTTGTTTTTGGTAGGGCATACTCAATCTTTTTGAAACTTTTGATTTTGATACTATTCAAGTGAATAGATTTGAAAGAACACTAATGAGGATTAATCCACAATGGTTAGAATTAATTTTCCAAAATTATGTAAATGATGTCTAGAAATAAATAACTTGTTATTTATTTAATAACAAAAAAACACACATGCTAACCATGAGACTGAACGATGTCATTGGTGTAGTGGTTTACAATGTGGCTGAATCTTGAATTTTCACCTTATCTCAATTATTTAAAAAAGTTAAGTATAACGCTATCAGATTATTCCCATTGCGTGGAATACAGCCACAATGGAAATCCAAGACTTAAGATAATTTTTAAAAATTTGTAATTCTCTTTTATTTTGAATTGTACTTCTCTTTACAATGAACTTGACACAGATAATTATTCTTTGCAATATTTTACATGAACATGACAAGATCATTAGCAAACAATTATTGTGCTCTGCTTTTCCTAAGGTACTATAAAGAATTGATATTAGTACATCATTATTACGCTTTTTCAAAGGGTAGTGTTAAATTTTGATATTTACTTTTGCAATTTGAAAATATTTATCTCATGTGTATTTATAATTTGTAATATTAAAATTTTATTGTTAAACAAATTAATTTATATATATGTAAAAATATTTCTCTGTAAAAGTATTTCTCTTTAAAGTTATAAATGTTTTGATGTTTATAATTTATTATTATAATAATAACTAAAAAAACAAACAAACAAAATAGGAACATGGTAATTAGGAATAATTATTGTTAATTGTCTGGGAAGATTTATAGAGTGGTAATGGTCATGTAGAATTTACTCATACCATAAAAGACGGCTAAGGAATATTTAAAACCATTGATTATATGATTTGACTGAAAAAATATACTTAAATTCATCAAGATACTTAATATTTTGTTGGTGAAGTATTTGTAACAAATTTAACTTGCTTAAAACTCAATCACAATAAAATGTGAAAAGGCTAAAGATCTTTGGATGAGTACCTACAAATTTTCAGTAGCAGAAAAACTTTATCAATTATAAGTAACGAAGGGAAAAGATCTGAGTATATAGTCCAAAGTCTACATATTGTAGATAAAAACAACTATCCCAATTTAGATATGATATAATAAGCAATCGAACTGAGAGAGGGTATTTACAATTAGTTATCTCCTAGGTAAACCTTCTATCATATATATAATATAATACAATGGAATATCGAAGTAGTAAGTTAATAAGAATTGGAAGGAACCAATATGCACCAAATGTTAGTGGAAAAGCACACAAAAATACAACAGAAACTCTAATAATTATTTCAAGGAAATAATTTATGAACCCATCTTAAAATCAAGAAAAAAGAATAATCATTGTTTTCATAGAGAAAAGATTTAGATCAATATACAATGCAGAAATTATAAATATTCTCCTTGCTATTCAATGTAAAATACCAATAAAATTACATGCAATAATTTTATCTCTCAGTCCAATAGTAATAAGCAAGCTGGCCATTCTAATTCGAGAGGCAGAATTCATCAACATAACTTTAGGTATCAAAGGAAATATAAAACGCTAAAAGAGGAAATGTAGCTTAGTAAATTTCACTGCACCTCGAAGGAAAAACAAGGGCATAACATTAAAATGGAACTTGGTTAAGAAAACAAAGAATCCTTGAATTGATTGTGGATGGCCACAACAAAAAGTCTCACTTGCAATGGACAGGGAAAAATAAACAGATAATCCTTGCGGGTTGCAATTAAAAAAAACATACATATGAACAATAAAGAGAGGAGGAATTACCTAGAGGATGCATTTTTTAAGATCTGTCATCTCTGTGGCAGACTGGTTTGGGAAAAACAAGTTAGGGTTATGAATATTATCAGTAAACCCTGATATCAATCCCATAAAACTTGAGAAAAATAGAGCAACTGAGTCAAGCAACAAGTAACCGAAGAAGCACAACCAAATGATGTGTATACACACACCCAAAAAAATGGCCTCAACATATGAATTTCACCAATTACCTGAATGAAGGAGCAACATAGTGTTGGGCAGAACATTTCCAAGATTTATAAAATAGGTTTTCCGCTGAGTGCTTGTAGAGCCAAAATCAACTAAGGGAAACAATGCAAATGAGCAGCATGTGGTGCAGGGTTTGGAAAGTGGTTACTCTCTAACCACCCCTCCTCCAAAACCCACCTTCGATTAAAAAACCTAACAAATTAGAACCATTTATCTAAACCCTTGTGCCAATTGAGACAAGAAACTCACGAATTGACTTCCAGCTAGAAAGACATTGAGATAATTCGAAGTGCAAATCTTAATTACAAATTAGGTACATTGGGTGTTGAATCATAACTATGTAATTAGATCTTTCATTTTTAATTGTACAAAGGTAATCATGACCAAATAAGAGGTTAACCGATCAAACTTAAAAAACAAATTAAAACACTATTAAAAAATAACAAAAATTAATTTGTAATGTTAATATATATATATATATATATATATATATTTGTTCAAAAGAAACTAATAAGCAGTCAAACAAAAAATTGAACACAAGTTTCTTTAAAAAATAATTAAGTTTATAATCATGATTGGCAAATCTGAATACATCATTGATTCAAAAACTATCATTGAAGTCAAACTTATAATCAAGTGCATTAAATTCATTCATCATTAATATTAATGTTATCACCGACTTCAAAACATAGTATCCAAGTACAAATACTCACAGCAAAATAATCCACCCAAATGCCTAATGTCAACTATATCTAGCTAAAATTCAAATGAAGGCATCAACTCTACTCTCAACATATTACTGAATGTGTTATCTCAAAACTTGTGAACTACTCCCATACTATCAAGCTATCAAAATTCCCAATTTCCCAACTATTAAGATACTACAAGTTGCCTTCAAAAAAAAATTAAAGGTCACTTTATAGATTTTGAAAGTATAATGTTGAAACTGCTAAGCATTCCCTCAATTGACATATTGCAATTCAAATCAATAGGATAGTGAAAGAGGACTTCACTTTACTTTTAACACCATGTTATTTCTCTCACTCAAATTGTAGCATATCACATTTGTCTTCATCTATGCTCTTTCTCCATATGCTATAGACTTATATCGTTTCCTTTGCAACATCGAGTGCAATTGTTAGTATTATTTTTTTTAAACACTGTTAAATTCTTTTGAGTTGTCTTTTTGTGGCATATTAGTATTTATAGAAGATATATAATAATCTATGAAATTTAAAGTAAAATGCAGTGTAACTTCTTAACTTTTAAATATTTTTATAGAATATAATTTCAATTTCATGTGCATGTGGTAAGGATCGTGTATTCTGAATTAAAACCAACATCAAATCTCTTTTTATTGTAAAAGAGGTTTGCACTTGAAGAGATTTGATCCCTATCGGTGCTTGGGAGATACAGAGTTAAGACGGATTTAAGATGGTTTAATTATTAAAAATTGATACTTCTAATTATTAATTTTATTTTATTTTTAGGTAATTTGACCTAGTCAAAATGTTTTAATTAATAATTGTATATATATATATATATATATATATATATATATATATATATATATAGATATATATATATATATATATATATATATATATATATATATATATATATATATATATATATATATATATATATAGATATATATATATATATATATATATATATATATATATATATATATATATATAATTGTTATGTAATTTGATTGAGTCAAAATGTTTACATAACATATCATCACATAAAATAACATAACCTTACATCATCTCTTCCATATCAGCCTCTAGAGCATCTCTCTCTCTCTGGGCAATAAAATTATATATGATATGAATTTATATTGATCGGATCGAGAGGCACTCTCCAACCCAATGTGATAGAGATGTTGTCCACTCTGATATGTTATGTAAACATTTTGACTTGGTCAAATTACAGGAAAAAAAGAAAAAAGAAAACCAGTAGTTATATATTTTAATAAAAATAACACCAAGTGAAAACACAAATAACTTTAAACTAAAATAATAAGGTAAACTTGACTCAGTAAAATTACTAGTGGTTTTCAAGCTCTAGGTATATAAGAACCAATGTTATTGACCCATGATATTCATGTGGAATATAGCCTATTTAAAGGAAGAAATTAAAGCACTTGGTAGATCTAAAGTTAAGATGGATATAGGTTAGTTAAATTGTAATTTTGAAAAAAATGAATAGATTCAAATCTTTACATCGAGAGACTCTCTTCAATTTAGTATGGAATAAATGTTGTAAGGTTATGTTATGTTAAACATTTTGACTGGTCAAATTATATATATATATATATATATATATATATATATATATATATATATATATTAATTACGATTATTATTTTGACTAGGAAAAAGAAATTTTCATTTCTAGAGATTTGATCTTCTTGATACTTGTTAGATCTGAAGTTAAAATGAATCTAGACTAGTATAATTCATATGCACATAGCAAAGTTTGTGACATGTAAATTAAAAATATATATATATATATATATATATAATATTTGATATGAAAAATTTGCATTAATTAAATTGTAATTTTAAATTTGTAAATTTAAATAGATTTAAAACTTTGTAATTAATTTTAAATTCTGATTACCCGGATGCGGGTGTCCTCGAGGTGCATTTAAGGCGGGTTAACTCTCCGCCGGCAGCTGTCTTCGCACCTGGCGATCCGGCACAGCTCCCACAAACTCACCGCGATTGATATGAATGCAATGAGGTACAGGATGATGGTTAAGCATTCGACAATGAATGCGCGCCCTGTTCGAGATCCCGCGCAGGCTGTTTTATTCATGGCTCAGCTTCTGGTTCTGGCTATCGCTCTCATCGGCTCCTTCCATATCCGTCTGCTTTTTTTCCCGCATCCCTGTTTCGCTCTGGCCGCTTGGGGGCTTATCCGGAATCTGTTCTCTACCTGGTTCGCCCACTCTTGGCCCTATTCTGTCTGGTCTTGCTTAATCCCCTTCTCAGGTCTCTCTGTTAGTTTGAAGATGGGTGTTTCTCGCCGTGGAGGCACCAGTGGTAATCGTGGTCGTGCTTCTCAGCCTGCCCCCCAGAATATCATTCCGCTGGCTTCGGCTTCCCCACCCTCTCCGCCCTCTGATCATGGCAGGCCCTTCCCGCACAACTCTTTCCAAACCACCCGTTTCAAATTTCACAGTCGGCTCAATAAACCCGTTCTATCAGCCAGCATTACGGTTATCTTGGCTGAGGAGGAGGATAAGCCCAGCAGCTCTGTTCATACCACAACGTCTCAGTCTCAGGACGACAGTGTGCTTCAGGGAGACGTGGTTGGAACTGTGTTCAATTGTGACAATGTGCAGGAAGAGGGGAATATGCCTGAGGCACCTCAGCCTCCAGTTGATTCTACACAGCGCAATTTGCCTGCGGTCGAACCGGAGCACCCTTCTGGTGGCAATCTGAATCTGGAAGCTCCTCCAGGTGGCGGCGACATGGGAGATGGGGACAATGCCGTCGACATGTGGATGGGCTCTCCTAGCCAGGTGGAAAAGGACGCTCCGGACTCTCTGAAACATGCTTGATTTCTTCGGTACAGTGCACACTGATGGCAGTCTCCCTTCTGGTCTTTATATCATTTTGCTATGCTTCTCTGGATTATGTCAATTCTGTTCTGTTTCAAGTCCTGGTTAGGTATCGATACCAGCCATTATAGTCTAATGAGTTGTATCAGGTCATGGCTCAGAAAGCCATTGTTTTTGCTAAATTTTGTATATGGCTATCAGGGCAGAACGATTATTAGTAACGCCATAGTCCTCGATAGTTTTGCAGAGATGTTCACAACTTTGGTTCGCACTTTTGTCTGTAAGGGATCTGGTAAACATGTCTTAAGTCTTCTTAATCCTGGGATTGTTGTCACAGGGGTATATGTCTATCAAGATATCTGGTTGAGGGATGGCTTCAGCCTCCTCTGAGGTCTTTACCTCTTTGTAAATATTTTTTCTCTTTTTTAATAGAATTTAGCCTTTACGTAGAAAAAAAAAAATTTAAATTCTGATTTGTAAAGGTTAAAATTACAATTTTGTAACAAATTAAAATGTTAGGAAACCATCTCACAAAAAGATAGAAAAGATAGATCAACGCCTTAGAATTCAACCTCTTCGAGGGGGCAACTTCCTTTGCATTACACAAATGAACAATTCTTGGATGATAAAAATGACTAAACCTCCCTTCTATATATAGGAGTTTAAGGGGTCACAATATAATCAAGCCGACATAACAGTAATAACATAAGAGCACAAAAATAACAATAGTGGGTTTCTATGGGACATACTAATAACAATATGGGGACAATAGGGGCACAATAATAACAATAAGGGATATAATGAAAATAGTAATGGGGGAATCACTAGTATTATAGGGGCCTAACATGCCCCTCTCCTTCCAAAAAGTGTTGTCCTCAACACTTGAGTAGTTTTGGATGCTTCTGTATACAATTTTCATCCTCCCATGTGGAATCTTCAGCGGATAAGTTCTTCCACTTGATGAGATACTCCGAAATTGATCGATTTCGTAGCTGTCGAGTTCTTGTTTCTGTGATTGCTTCCGGTTCCAATATGATTTTTCCTTCCTCGTCAAGTTCTGGAAATATTGTTTGAACTGGGAGCTTGTCACCTATGACCTTATTTAAACATGAAACATGGAAAACTGGGTGCACTCGGGGAGTTGCTGGAAGCTCCAATTTTTATGCCATAGTACCAATATTTTGCAACACCTTGTATGGACCATAATACTTTGGTGATAATTTATTATCCTTCTTAGCTTGCTTGAGGGACATTTGTTTATATGGTTGTAGTAGTAGGAATACCCAGTCACCTACATCAAAACTTCTTTCACTGCGATGTTGATCTGCCTATTGTTTCATTTTATTCTATGCAGTTGGAGAAATTGTTGTTGATGCTCGATGTGATGTTCCACTGCTTGAACCTTAGAATTTTCTCTTAAATATGATGTGATAGATGGTGGATGATATCCATAAAGTGCCATAAATGGGGTCATTTTTGCTGTAGTATGGAAGGAAGTGTTATACCACCATTCAGCCAGAGGCAACCATTTGACCCATTGTGTCTATTTATCAGATACAAAGCAAAAAATATATCCTTCCAAACATTTCTTTACTATCTCAATTTTCCCATCAGATTGAGGATGATAAGATGAGCTATGAGCTAACTGAGTCCCGAGACAAGAAAATAATTCTGTCCAAAAATTTCCAGTGAAAATGGGATCTCTGTCGCTTACAATAATCTTTGGGTTTCCATGTAGCTTTTGAATTGTGTCCATAAATGCAGTAGAAACTGTATTGGATTTAAATGGATGTGATAATGCACAAAAGTGTGCATACTTGGTAAGTCTGTCAACTACCACCATGATGACACTCTTTCCTTCGGACCTGTGTAAACCTGTGATAAAATCCATTGAAACCTCCTCCCAACATTGGCTTGGAATGGATAAAGGTTGTAATAGACCTAGGGTCTTAATTGTTTCAACTTTATTTTGTTGGCAAACCAAACATTCCACCACAAACTTTTGAATATTCGATTTAAGGCCATCCCAAAAAAATTCCTTCTTAACCCTGTGGTAAGTTTTTAAAAATCCTAAGTGCTCTCCTAAGGGAGAAGTGTGCAATTCCATAATAATCCTTTGTTTGAGTTGGGAATTCTTATAAAGGTATAAGCGATCTTTGTACCATAATGAATCATTTTTCCAGCTAAATGTATCAAATGTACTGGGATCTTGTTGTAGCTTTCGGATGAGTGCCCACACTTCTTCGTCATTCTTCCATTCCTACCTTGCTTCACTTATCCAATCTGGTTGGATAATAGAAATGGCGCACAACAATGCTTCCACATCCTCATCCTTTCTTGAGAGTGCATCTGCCACAACATTTTGCTTCCCTTTTTTGTAGATGATCTCAAAGTCATAACCCAACATCTTTGTGACCCATTTTTGTTTCTCTTCAGAGGATAATCTTTGTTCTAAGAAGTATTTAAGACTGTCATGATCTGTTTTTACCTTGAAGTGTCTTCCCATAGGTAGGGTCACCATTTCTTAAGTGCATGTAGTATTTCCAACATTTCCTTCTCATAAATAGCTTTGTGTAAATACTTTCCCTTGATTGGATGACTTTTGAAAGCAATGGGTCTTTCATCTTGCATTAAAACAACACCAATTCCATTTCCTGAAGCATCACATTCCACAATAAAGGTTTTTGTGAAGTCCGGCGCAGCTAAGACTGGTGCTTGGCACATTGCCTCTTTAAGATGTTAGAAGGCTTTTGTTGCTTCTAGAGTCCATGAAAATGCATCTTTTTTCAATAATGTTGTTAGAGGTGCTGCTATTCTCCCATAATTCTTAACAAACTTACGATAATACCCTTTCAACTTGAGAAATCCTCACAGATGCATTATGGATGTGGGGATTTTCCATTCCTTAATAGCTTTAATTTTTCTAGGGTCTACCTTAACACCTTCATGAGATACAATATGACCTAGATATTCCACCTCTTGTACTCCAAAAAAACATTTGGAGCTTTTTGCATATAATTGTTTCTCCTCCAATAGTTTGAGCACCCTGTCAACATGTTCAACATGATCCTTCCTAGACTTGTTGTAGATTAGTATATCATAAAAAAATACTAACACAAATTTTCTAAGGAAGGGTTTGAAAATGGAATTCATCAAATCTTGAAATGTAGAAGGTGCATTGGTGAGGCCAAAAGGCATGACCAAAAATTCATAATGACCCTCATGAGTTCTAAATGATGTTTTCGGAATGTCTTTAGTCTTCATTCTAATTTGATGATATCCTAAACAAAGGTCCAACTTGGTGAAGTAAATTGATCCATGCAATTCATCCAATAATTCATCAATGACAAGAACGAGAAATTTATCTTTAATAGTGAGCTTGTTGAGCTCCCTATAATCTAGACACATGCACCATGATCCATCCTTCTTGTGCACCAATACTACTAGAGTAGAGAAAGAACTTTGACTAGGTTGAATTATACCAGCCTCTAGCATTTTTGCAACCATACGTTCAGTTTCACTCTTTTGGGCATAGGAATATCTGTACGACCTGATGTTTGGAGGAACACTTCCCGGAATCAAATTAATAGCATGATTATGATCACGAATAGGTGGGAGACTTTTGGGAGTCTCAAATACCTTGGAATGATTGTCCAAGACATTTTGGAGATCTGGAGATATAGATGATTCCGTTGTGGGAACCTCTAACGAACATAATTATGCAATTATACCTCTTTGTTCCTTCTTTAGAGTCTTTGTCATACCGTTAGAGCTGATTATCTTTCCCAGTTTTCCTGCAATACCCCTTAATTCAACTTCCTTTCCTTCCGCACAAAATTTCATGAAAAGTTCTTGAAAATTAAAAGCTATTGTACCCAAGGATTGTAGCCATTGGACTTCTAGTTCAACATCAGTACCATCCATTGGAATGGAAAGCATTGGGCTATTCAATACATATTCTCCCATGGATAGCTTGATATTATGGCACTTTCCAGAGAAATTTATGGTTCCTCCACTTGCAACCATCACTTGACACTCTGGTGCTGGATATAGGAAGCAATTCAATTCCTTTGCTATCTTACAATGAATAAAATTATGGGTACTTCCAAAATCAATCAACACTATTACCTTTTTCTTATTGATATGTCATTTTATCTTGATAGTTTGAGGAGTGGTGATTCTAGCCAATGCATTACAAGATATGGTCAAATTCATTTCTTCTTTATCTAGGGTTTCTTCCTGGAGTATATCCTCTTCTTTTGACATTTCTTGTTCCTTTTCTTCCTCTTCTTCATAATCTATGTAGAATAATTTCTTCTCAACACACTTATGACCTTTAGTGTATTTTCTATCACAGCTGTAAAAAAGCCCTTTTGCTCTTTCTGCTTCCAATTTTTGTGGTGTCAACCTTGTAGGTTGTGGAAGGCTAGGGGCAGCAACACTTCCATCTTTATAGTTGTGAGTGGTAGGCTTCCTGGTTGCCATAATTTTTCTTTCCATTTTTCTTGCTAACTTGAATGCATTCTCCAATGAATCAGGTTCCCAAAGGCGAACCTCATGTTGGATATTATCCTTTAAAGTCCCTATGAACACATCAATCTTATGCTCCTCTGGAATATATTTTACCCTTATGTTCAATTTTTGGAAGTCCTCAATGTGCTCCATCATTGAACCCTTTTGTTTGAGATTTATCAATTGGCTAAAAAAGGTGTTGCTTTTTATATTCTCATAATGTGCTATCATTTCTTCCGTAAAAATTGCCCAAGTGACAATTTGTTTACAAGATAAAAGCCATCAATACCATACAAACTGATTTGGTTCCAAACATAAATTTTCAATACATACCTTTTATGTGTTTTGCACATTATGGAGATCCAAAAATTGCTCCATCTATAGTATCCATGTTCCAGGATCCTTGCCATCAAACTTCCTCATATCGATTTTTGGAACATGGTGGGTCTTCAATCCAACATTAGAGTCTATGAAATCATGATTAACATTTCTTTTGTTCTCATCATGAGTTTCCTTTACTACCCTTTCACTATTAATGACCATTTCTTGTAGCAAATTATTCAAATTTATCTTCAATTCTTCCATCTTATCGTACATGCCATTCATTTTAGTGTCCATGCCATTCATCTTAGCTTCCATGCCATTCATCTTGGCTTCATTTACCTTTAGGGAGAGTGAAATTTTTTGTACTTGGTCTTGTAATTTTGATATATCATGTTGCATTTCTTCCTCTTACTCACGAGTCATGCTAGAGCTTTCAGGTTGCTTACTAGGTGTTTCCATTTTCTTTCTTCGGGGCATTAATTGATGCTAATAATTTTTCACTATTCCCTTTGAATTCCTTCAAACTAATTTTTCAAACCAATCTTATGCAAAATTTAAAAAAAACTACACACATTTTTTTTTCACTTTGTAAGAGTTTGATATTGAATCTATTGTATCTTTGTAACTGCGGATCTTGAATATTTGAAATCTCGTCCTGCAGTAGCCCTTTGAGTCTTCTTTCTAATCCTGCAAGTTTGATCAAGATTGGATTCTCCAAGGAAGATTTATGCCAAATCTCTCATGGTGACTTAATTATAGACTAGTTCAGTAGAGCGAACTTGTACGACGTGCCACGTGTCACTGTTTCGATCTTAGTACCTAAAACTGATACCTAGAACACTATAGGCCGTCCTATTTTTGAAAATTCTTACGAAATTTCAATCTGATGCTAAAAAAAAAAGTTATGACAATTTTCCCTAGGTCGCCTGTTTGGAATGTAATTCGGGAGTCTGCAAAAACCCTAACTTCCTCATATCATATCTCCGTAAATATAGCAAGACAAGCTCTGAAATTTGGACCCGAAGTTCAAAACGATTTCGGCTCAAATGAGTTTTTTTTGTAGCTTCTGAAACGTCGCAGAAAAAAGTTATAGCGAAAATGCCATGATGATTTGTTTGGAGTAGCAAAACCCTAGAATCCAAAGCTTTGATACCAAATGTTAGGAAACCAGCTCACAAAAAGATAGAAAAGATAGATCAACGCCTTATAATTCAACCTCTTCGAGGGGGCAACCTCCTTTACATTACACAAATGAACAATTCTTGGATGATAAAAATGACTAAACCTCCCTTCTACATATAGGAGTCTAAGGGGTCACAATATAATCAAGCTGACATAACAGTAATAACATAAGGGCACAAAAATAACAATAGTGAGTTTCTATGGGGCATACTAATAACAATAAGGGATACAATGACAATAGTAATGGGGGAATCACTAATATTATAGGGGCCTAATGTATATATATATATATATATATATATATTACAATTATTATTTTGACTAGGAAAAAGAAATTTTCATTTCTAGAGATTTGATCTTCTTGATACTTGTTAGATCCAAAGTTAAGATGAATCTAGACTAGTATAATTCATATGCACATAGTAAAGTTTGTGACATGTAAATTAAAAAAAAATTATATATAATATTTGATATGAACAATTTGCATTAATTAAATTGTAATTTTAGATTTGTAAATTTAAATAGATTTAAAACTTTGTAATTAATTTTAAATTTTGATTTGTAAAGGTTAAAATTACAATTTTGTAACAAATTAAATTTTTGAATAATTTTGTCCACGGGGTCTTCGATAGATGGTGATTGAGTACTCTATTAAGCACTCCTTGATATGAAGTCACTTGTTCAATTCCCCGCCCCAATTGGATTGATATATTAGACATGGTGAAAATATAATCTTACCAAACTAAAAAAAACAATAATTTTATTGAAAATAAAAAAATAATAAAAAGATTTGATAACTAACATTCCATGCTCTTGTACTTTGAGAATTTGCTCTAATTCCAATAATTTTATTGAAAATAAGAAATAAAAAACTATAAAATAATAGAATGATATGATAACCAACATCTAACGTTCTTGTCCTTTCAGACTCTTGTTTTGACGTGAATAAGTTTTCTAGTGTTGTTAGGAAACTCCACTCCACGTAAATTTTAAAACACCTTTTGTTTTATTAAAGATGTAGAAACTTATTATATAACTATTATTTTGATTTTGGAATATATTTTAAAATTGTTTTTGCTTGGTTAAGAGTTTATTTTTTCTAGAAATAAGAAAATAGGTTAACGACTTAAGATCTAGAGGTATTTGGCAAGAGTGAAACCTGTCCTTTACGGATCACCAATAAAATAATTACAGGCGGCATGATTGTCTTTAAAAATAATAATAAGTCAAACTGCATTAGCAAATATTAACCAATAATAATTATCGCCACAATAAATTTGACTATTAAATTATGATATTTTTTCTCATATATAATTATTATTTAAATATATATATATATATATATATATATATATAAATTTTGTTCCCATTAAGACATGGATGTTGAAGCCAACAAAATCCCCAGTGAGAGGGAGATAAAATCATCAAGAATCAATTCGCTTGGCCACTAATAAAGGAAGCTCAACGTGCATCCATTTAAAGAAACCTAACACAACCATTAAGCTTTCATAAGAACGTATAAAAAGTCCATATTAACTTTTCTTTTTATGGAAAGAATTAGATATAGGATACATGTAAATATGGAAGAAATTTCAAGGTTATTTGAATGGTTAAATTATTTATTTGATGGTTAAATTATTTATTAAATTCTAATTTTAGATATTTGTGGTTTATTTTTGTTAGTTAAATTTTGGAACTTTCCCATATATATTTTTATAAATACATTCTCTAAATTATATATTTAAATATGAATGATTTTAAAAAAAAATAATTTATAAATACATTCTCTAAATTATATATTTAAATATGAATGATTTAAAAAAAAAAAATTAATCGTTATTGTAGTCGATGATTCCATCATTATTTATTTAAATAATATTTAATATTTTAAAAAATTAAAGTTATTATTTATTTAAATATTTTAAGAAATAAAAGTTATTATATATAGGTATGTGAACGATTTGATATTTAAAAAAATTTAATATGTCATGATGAATTTAGGAATTGAATGAAACATATGTTCTAAATCATGGAAAAAGGCCAAGCGATTCATGCTCCTTTGAAAGTTGACTAGATCCGCATATTTCTTCATATCTACTTCTAATAATATAATGGGACAAGAAGCAATCTCATGTTGAATTAGATATATAGCAAACTTTTTCCAAAACAGAAGTAAGAATGTTAACCATAGTTAAAGTGACATAATAATGTGTTTTTTTGGTGGGTATAAATTTAAAAAAGATGTATTATATCATCAAAATATTAAAGATTTATGTTATTATGGTTTAATTGTTTGGTTAAGTAAGAGTGATGAATTTTTTTATTAAGATAAAACTTTTTTTTATATGACATGTTTAATTTTTTTTCATATATCGAAGGATTTGTCAATATGGTATTTGTCAATTGTGTTACCATCTGCGAAAGACACATTTAATTTGTTTATAAAAAAGAGATCATCATAATTAACATAAACAACTAAAATATGGTAATAGTAAAATATTATAACCTTTAAAATAATTAATTTTTTAATAATTAAAACGTTGATTAATTTGTATTAGGCAATTAATATTGGTGTAGTTTAACTTATAGATGAAACAGCCTTTTTTACCGGAATTTACCAAAATACGACAATACAATTTCAAGATTTGTTGTTGTTTAAAATACATTTTTGAATGCATAAATGGATTCAACATCCTGAAAAACCCTAAAATACTCGAATTATACAGATTAAATAATTTAAATTTAATTTTTTTGTCAAATTTTATTTAAAATTAAACAAAAAAAATAATCGTGACAAAAACTATTTTTTTTTAATAAATTAAATTACACCATTAATATTTATTATCTAAATACAAATTAAAAACTTTGGTAGTTGATAATAAAGAGCATGTTATCAAGATTTAGAACCAATTCATCATGATGGACACTACTCTAAGCTACCACTAAAATTTAACTTGAAAAAGTAAAATTTTGGTAAGGTTTAAAGAGAGTATGGTAATAATTTTAAATATGGCAATGGGCTTGGGAGTTTAATATATACCTGCATAAAATTACTTCTAAGTGTTCGACCTAGCTGGTAGGATTTAAAGAGATTATGGTAATAATTTTAAATATGGCAATGGGCTTGGGAGTTTAATATATACTGCATAAAATTACTTCCAAGTGTTCGACCTAGCAACCACAAAGTGTGGGCAAGTCATGTGGGAAGTAAACTATCGTATTTCTTATAAATATATTTATCTCAATTTTTTTTATGTGTTGAATGGTAAATAATTCTTTATATTCACTTTTCTAAACTATACTTAAATGCATTTACTTTTATTAAACCATTTTCAAGCTTTTATTTTTTCCTTAATTTACAAGTCATTATATTTGACCAAATCTAATTCTTTATATTCACTTTTCTAGCCTAAACTTAAATGCATTTACTTTTATTAAATCATTTTCAAGCTTTTAATTTTTCCTTTCTTGATTGGCAAGTCATTATATTTGACCCAAATCTAGTCAATCAAAATGTGGATTGTGTTGGAGGGGAATGCTTCCTTTGGATGGAAACATGTTGACATGCCTTCCCAAGTAGGCAAGCGAATTGATTCATGTATGCCAATTAATTCATTGTATGATTTATCTCGAGTTACTTTAGCATCGATGTTCTTTTGAATATAAAATGTTTTACAATTTTAAAATAAAATAAAATTTGTAGACTGTGTTTGGAAATCATTGTGGTCAAACAGAGGCCATATAAGATGTGAGTGCTTTGATATTTAAGTTAGGTTTGTTTTTAAATATATATAAATTCCTATTATGGGTTGAATTTGGTTATATAATTTTTTATAATATTGTTATTTAAAATGTATTTTAAAAAAAATAATTATATAATTTTTTATTATGGGTTGAATTTGGTTATATAATTTTTTATAATATTGTTATTTAAAATGTATTTTCGAAAAAAAAATTGGAAATTAGAATATTTAAATTTTATAAATCAAATATATTATTTAAATATTTTTTGATTAAATTTCAAATAAAATTATAAAAAAAAATTGTGTAATTTAACTAATAAATGTAATGGCTTTTTGGTTCTAGCTAGATTGCAATTTTTTGTTGGTTAAAATACACTTTTGAATGCATAATTGAATTCAATATTCTAAAAAATCCCTTAGCCATTCTAACTTTACAAATTAAACAATTTAAATTTATGATTTTTCAAAATTTGTACCAAATTTGGAACAAAATTAACTAGAAAAAATATTTGGGAAAAGACAAAAACCTAAAATATTTATCCTACTTTATTTGTTTTCCTGTAATGCTAATCATTTTTATTTAAATATTATTTAGCATTTTAAAAATCGATACTAAGTAGTTTTAGTTATTTTTGTTATTTTTTTTAAATTTAATTTAATTTATTTCTAAATAAGGGAATTTTTATATTACTATACAACCAAAAAATATAGAGAAGTCACTATGACTACTTGTCTCCCAACATTTATAGCTATTGTCCATGTAAACAATGTAAACTTGTCGTTAAAACTGGAGAGGTTATAAAGTTTGAAACAATTTGCAGACTTACTCAAAAACTTAGAACCCGCATCATCTATGATTGCAACAACACTACTATTACTATATATAACAAAAATGAAAAGGGATTATATCTCTTTGGATACCGAATCCACCTAGATCATATTAGGGACTTCATCATCCTCTTCTGAAGTAGAAAATTTTAAATCTGCAAGTTTTTTTTGCTAGAACTGAAACCCTGTCAATGCGATTATTGTCTACTTCTACATTTCATCCACATGCAATAGAATCTCCTATTAAGTTTCAAAGTGTTCAGATAATACTTTTCTCGTTATGTCTTCAATTGATAGTATATGTTGACAATTTGCATCTATTTGGTCTGCTAGGTTTTGTTGTTACCTATGTGTAGAACCTAATCTCCAACCTCCTCATCAACCTTGACATCTGTTATAAACTTCCGATCTGTTCTAGCTTCCATTTTTGCATCTTATACCTCTCTATGAATTTCTAGAGGGGTAGATTGCACATAAATTACAACTCAATGCTTTGTAGGGAATTGGGATCTAGAGTTGGAGGGATGATCAATGCCCTTTCTCCCCCTCCAATCCCTTGAGCGAGTTGGGTACACTATTATGTTAAGTGGGGAAACCAAACTCACTAGACTAGTAAAGGGAAAACTACAAAATGTAGACTAGACATCAGAACAAATTGGCAAGATTCTAGGAGAAGAGGAGAGTAAAGAGGAAAATTGGGAGAGAATTGGTAAGGTGGGATGACCAAGACGTCACTGTCAAGAGGTTAGGAGGAGTCAGACAAACCAGAATCCAAGCATAAACCCACGGGGGCTTCACTCTGGGAGCAATACCATACCACGTGGGTTCATATTGGGGGATATATAATGAGGAAAAAATGACATAATATATTGGGGGATATATAGGGGGGAAAGGGTTTTTATATTGGTAGGTATAAAAAATTGAGCTCAAAGTTAACAATAAAATAGAAATGGGTATAAAAAATGTTAATAAAAAATGGATACCTATAATATCTAGTGAAAATATGGGTTTTTTAAATTAGGAAGGTGTATTGGGTTTGTATTGATAAGGGGTTAAATAATTTTATTTTTAAAGGTATTTTCCAATATTTAGTCAAATTAGGGGTATTGTTTATTAGGCCACGAATGCACGTGATATGTGAGAGGTTCATTGTGTGAAGACTCCATGCATAAACCACTCTATTCTTGTAACTATAGAAACAATTGATTGGGTTATTTAAGGGAGGAAATTCTTTGGATTAACATATAGAAAGAGATGATCACAACAAGAAAGAGCCACGAGAAGTAAATTTAACTGCAATAAAACTGGAATAGAACACTAACTTACAAAATAAATAACACAACTATCATGGCATACCTATGCAAGGAAGGTAATCTAGAGAGGAAAAAGTCTCCAGAAATATGCTTTTAGATCAAAACTATATTGAGAAGTCGGAACACCATTAAATGGAGTGCTACTGAGAACTTGCTTCCTCCAACTTAAAATCATGGCTAAGTCTCTCAATGACACAATCACTAGTGTTTTCTAACTATTGGTTAGGGACTCCTGGATAATGCTTGAGAATACTTGGATTCATAGCGTACCGAGAACTAGAAAGACACAACCAACTAGGGAGAGGATAATTTTCTGGTCGACTGCAATCTTCTTAAACGAAAAGGCCAAACCAAAATAAACACATAACATGATTGAGCCAAAAGTCATATAGATTCCTTACCAAATACCAGCAGAGAGTTTCAAATCCCCATGTTCACACCTATATCTTAATATAAGATTGTTGTAGACCAAAATACCTCTAGCACAATAATGATTCAATGATGGGAAAGTGGTTGACTCATTCCACTATACCAAGATTGAACTCACAATATAACCTCCATTGTAGACCAAAATACCTCTAGCACAATAATGATTCAATGATGGGAAAGTTGTCGCCTTATTCCACTATACAAAGATTGAGCTCACAAGATAACCTCCCTCACGTACATAATACCAACATAAATGTAGTGACCAAGTGGGAGGTAATATGAACCACCACCTCCCTTTGACATTAATTCACTTAATTGCAAATTGTCATATAATCTATATTCACTCACCGTAAAGGAATTAATACTAGGTTAATTAATTTTTTAGAAAAAAATATAAATTTTAATTTATTATAAAATAAAAATAACATTTTTTTTAATAGTCAAAAGATATTATCTAAATTATTCATTTTGTATTAATAAAAATATAATACTATATTTACAAAATTTAATTACATCAATAATATATATTTCATTTCTTATATTTAAAAAAATAATTATAATTCTTTACTGAAAATATTCCCAAATAATTACATCATATAAAAAACGCACAAATAATTTAAATGATGAAATGGCAAGCACAAATGTAAAATCCTAATGGAAATGATTTGGCTTTGACTATGCCTTCTAAGTAAGTCTAGAAAATACAAGGATGGACTTAATAATATATTGCCATTGGTTTCCATCAATTTTCATACATCTTTTGTTTATGTTTAACATTATCATGTTTATATATATATATATAATTTTTTTATATAAATATTTTTTTATATATAAATATTGATGGTTTCTATTAAAAAATATTATAATTTAATATTGAAAAAAAGTTAGAGATTCACTATTTCATCGGTATTAATACAAAGAATTTCATTATAAGAGGGTAGGAGGTGTCAAAGATATGATTTCTAGGGTTTTAATCATATTAGAGGGGATTTTATTACATTTGATTTATGAAAAATGTTGGAATTAGTTTTGGAGATTTGGTGTGTGAATATATTTAAAGTTATTGGAAATAGTTTTTATATTTTTTTTAGAAATGGATGAATATTTTAAAATAGGTATTTTATGATTAGTGGCTCGCATTTTGATGGAAATAAATCTAAATGAGGATTTGGAGAAGGATATTGAAATCAAGGCAGGGAGTCAACTTATTTACAAACTTTAGATAACATAAAAAATACTATTACAATTCATTGTGATGTGTTAATCTTGACTTGGTCGTAGACTAGGGAAGATAGCCTTGATTCAGTCATTGTTGGGTTTACCATTAATGGTTTACAGATACATGGTATTGGGTAACACATTGTATTTTCACATGGTATTTGATGTGAGTCTTAGTATGTATTTGCATGGCTATCTCCATGCCATGCATGCTCTTTCATGTATATCTCCATGCAATGCATGTTATTACATGTCTTTGAACGACTATCTTCATACCATAAATGTATTTGCATTATAATCTAACCTTGGTCAAGGAATTCAGGTTGTAATTTATGAAGACTATTAATGACTTGAGATACTCTATTGTAAGATGTTTTACGTGGCCTTGGCTTGAAGTGGTTAGTTTTACCAAGGCCAATAAATATCTATTAGGTGTCAGTTTTCCTATTAAGGGTTTCCAAGGTAAAGTTTTAAATTTTATAGTAAGCAATGGACACACAAGTTATTTGTAAAGTATAAAATTAAACAATAAGATTCAAACATAGTTTTAAACCTATGAAGTGAAAAAATGAATATAAGTTATTAATCAAAATAAAAAGAACAATCAATTGCATACACACAATACACATAGACTTACCTTGGAAACCAGTGATTCATAAAACAAGCACTTGATAGATATCTATTAGAATTGGCCAAACTAGCTAATCTAGGTGAAAACTATACACTTGAGACATCTTACAATGAATTATCTCAAGCCATTAATTTGGCTTCATCAATTACATCCCAAATTCTTTTACTAGAATTAGATTACAATGTAAAGAGCCATGCATATACATGCATGGCATGGAGATAGCCATGCATATACATGCAAGGACATGGATGTCATGGATATAGCCACGTAAAGACATGAAAGGCTCACATCAAATATCTTGCACAAATGCCACATGTTACCCAATACTATGGGCATGTAGACCACCATTGGTAAATCCAACACTAACCCTAGACTAACCCAAGTTGAGATTATCCCAACACATTAGATTTCATACATAATTCCGTTTTGTTAATCAATGTTTGCTAAAGTTTTAAAAACAAAAATGGAGAAAAGGGAATAATATAGCCTTTGGTTAGAAGGTTAGAAATGATGATATATATATTGAAGGTGAGGATTAAAAACAAAAAGGAGTGGTATATGTGATCAAAATGGATTAAAAAAAGGGGAATTGTGATGATTTGGCACTAGAGGGTGTGACAAGAAGAGTAGAAAAAATATTTGGTAGCTGTTGAAAGGTTACTATGAAGGAATGCAGGCTAGATCTATGGCAAACCATGAATGTGAACCTGGAACTATCTATTGGGGATATTAAGAGCTATGAAATATCTCTGATCCAGGTGGATATTGGTGGCCACCTGCCTATTACACCTAGACACCCCTGTCAATTTCATATGTTTCCTTGTTCATTTCAGCATTTACTATTTTTAGCAGTTTTTCGTGTCAGTGTTATTAGAGTAGTCTGCTCTTTCTCTGTTTTTCTTTGCATGTCCCCAACGAGGTCAGGGTATAAGGAGTTAGGGCTTGATCTGGTTGAACCATTGCAAGATCATCCTCGCAAAGCCCAGTGACCTCCTATGGTAGAAGAAAAGAAAGATGAGGGGGCAGGAGATCCTTTCAAAATGTTGCTCGAGGAAGCCCTCAAGCGACAGAGGGACGCAATGTTGGATAACTTTGCCCAGATCCTTCGACGGCTACCCACAGGTGATGACTCTTCATCTAGCAGCCACTCTAGACATGACACTGCTTTTAAGGTACAAGTTAACTTTGATATTCCCATATTCGAAGGCCTGATAGATGAAAATGCCGTAGATAAATGGTTAAATCTATTGGAAGGATATTTTTCAATTCAAGACTTTTCCAATCGGGAAAATATCACTTTTGCACTTCTTAAAGCCACCCCACACGTCAAGGATTGGTGGGAAACCTATTGTGAACAAAAGGACAAGAGTGAGCCCTTGTTGTTTTCAGCAGCACCCACTTGGAATTATTTCTGAGATGCCATCAAGGAACAATATTACCCTGTCGGGAGCTATGAAGATAAATACATAAAGTGGACCATGCTACGGCAGGGAAGGGACCAAAATGTGCTAGAGTTCACAAATACTTTCCATACTCTTCGCACAAAACTAGGTATTAAGGATACTGAGCGACATTTGGTGCTCAAGTATCGCAGGTGTCTACACAAGTACATCCAGGACAAGATGTAGTTCTTGGACATTTCCTTGCTCGGCACGATGTATCGGTACACTATCAAGATTGTGCAGAAGTTTAAATAGAAGAAGCAAGACTTTGGATCTGTGAATCCAAAGCAAGGAAGAGGCGACCCCAAGCCACAAAACAAAGGACAGCCAGCCGAAGCCGCAAGAAAATAACAACACCTCAAAGATGAATAAAGACACAGTAAAATGGTGTGAGGTCCATATGAGCTCCATTCACAATACAAGTGAGCGTCAGGCCAAGCAGTCACTGATGGCCAAGCTGAAGGTTTCTGAATCAGATGCAGATTCCAACTCTGAATCAGAACCCGATAAGGGAACTAACAAAGGGAAGCAGATCATTGATGCGGAGCCTAGTGCTACTGTGGCCACCACCAAGATCCAAAAGATTGAGCTTGAAGATCCAGAGGAGGGGGAATGCCTCTTCCATTCACAGATGTGGGTGAAGGGTTCTTCACTGCAGTTCATTGTCGACAACGGGAGCCAAAAGAACCTCATTTCAGTGGAGGTCATGAAACAGTTGGGCCTAAAGACTATATCACATCCACATTCGTACACCATCGGGTGGCTTCACCAAGGATGAGATCTTCGTGTTAGCCAGCAGTGTTGCCTTCCCTACAGCATCAAGCCCTTCATGGGTGAGGTACTATGTGACTTTGCTCCTCTTGAAGTTTGTGATGTATTGTTAGGACAACCATACTTGTGGAATTGACATGTCGTATATGAGTCTAGACCTCGCTCTGTGATTATTACTTTTGCTAATAAGTTGTACAGGATACCATAGGCAGCCCCGCCTACCATCATCTCTTTGATCATTTCAAAACAGTGCAGTAAGATCATTTCCCAAACCAGGAGATTTGTTTTCCTTATGATTCGGCCCCAGGGCAAGAAGAAGGTTGTGGCCATGGCTTCTAGGCAGGGCTCCTCTGCACAACAGTAGCAGATGGACAAGGTTGTGGAGGAGTACAGGGACATTTTTTCCTCACCCATAGGGGTACCTCTGCACTGTTAGGTCAAGAACTCCATCAATCTGACCCCGGGTGCGTTGTTGCCCAATGGACTGATTTATCGACGCTCTGTTCTAGAGAACGATGAGATCAAGAGGTATATTCAGGAACTATTGCAGAAAGGGCACATCAGGCCAAACTCATCACCTTGTGGGAGCCTAGTTGTATTGGTACATAAGAAGGATGGGATCTGGAGGCTCTGTATTTACTATCAGGCGCTGAACAAGATCATTGTCCAGAATAGGTACCCAATCTTACGGTTTGATGACCTTCTGGACCAGCTCAAGGGGGCCAAATATTTCAGCAAGATTGACTTAAAGTCAGGTTATCACCAAGTGCCTATCGAACCCTTCGATGTGTGGAAGACTACCTTCAAATCCAAGGAGGGCCTTTTCGAATGGTTGGTCATGTCGTTCGGATTGACAAACGCCCCTGCAACCTTCATGAGACTGATGGACGACATCTTGTGACCCTTCACCAATGCATTCGTGGTGGTGTATTTAGATGACATATTGATCTTTAGCCAGAGTTAAGAAGAGCACCTCCACCATATTCGATAGGTCCTTCAAACCCTGTGCCAACACAATCTATGTGCTAACTTGGAGAAATTTACCTTTGGCCTGAACCAGGTTCAATATCTGGGGTACGTCATTGATGAGTAGGGTGTACATGTGGACCCATCCAAGATACAAGTCATTCAGGATTGGCCAGCCCCAACCACTCTAACAAAGCTCCACAACTTTTTGGGTCTTGCCAATTTCTACCGTAGGTTCGTGTTGGGGTTCTCTCATATCACTTGGCCTTTAAGTCAAGTCACTAAGGGCGAAGTGAAAGCAAAGTTTTTTTGGTCAGAAAACCAACAATAAGCATTCTTCGAGTTGAAGAATCGCCTTTGTTCTGCACCAGTGCTCACATTACCAGACCTGCAACAACCATTTGAGATTGAGACAGATGCCTCCGACTATGCTATTTGTGCGGTTCTTACTCAGCATGGGAATCCAATGGCTTACCACAATGATACACTTTCAGACACAGTCCGAAAGCACCCCACTTACGACAAAGAAATGTATTCCAGTCTGCAATCCTGCCTTCAATGGAAGAATTAAATTATGGGGAAGGAAACGATCATCCACACAGACCACCGACCTCTACAGTTTATACAGACACAAGGGAAGTTGCAAAATGATTGCCATCAGAAATGGTCCACCTATTTGCAACAGTTCCATTTGAACATTAAGTATAGAAGAGCAACACCAATAATGTTGTTGATTACCTCAGCCGACCACCAGTCATGGCGCTGATCACTCTGCTCGATTCCTGTGGCATGAGACATCAGGGTGGCTACATCTTTACAAGAGCGATCTAGAATTCGACAACATATACCAGAAACTCCTCGAAGGGAAGCAAGTTCCAAATTTTCACCTTTAGGATGCACTGTTATGCCACCTGGGACACATCTGTGTTCCTTCAAGTGAGCGTGTCAAGATGATTTTGGAGGCACACTATAGTCAAGTCACTAGACATTTCGGAGTAGAGAAAATAGTGGCGGTATTGCAGAAGTATTTTTATGGCCGAAACTTCGTCATGATGCTGGGAAGTACATTAGATCCTGCATCGCTTACGACATTGCCAAACCAACCATCAAGAAGCAAGGTATGTATACTCCTCTACCTACTCTTAGCTAGCTTTGGGAATCTGTCTCCATGGATTACATGTAAGACCTTACTTCTACTAAGCACGACAACAATTTCATTTTCATGGTTATCGATGGATTCTCTAAGATTGCCATCATGGCGGCCTGCAAGAATAGTATCACAATAGAGGTCACTGCTAAGCTCTTCTTTCAGCGAGTATGTGTACACTTTGGGATCCCACAGTCCATTGTCTTAGATCAAGACAACAGATTCCTAAGTGAATTTTGGTCAAGTCTCTGGTCGATGTTGGATACAAAACTTACTAGGTCCACGACTTTCCATCCCCAAACTGATGGCTGAACAATGGTTGTCAACAAGATGATTTTACACATTCTACACATGTACAACTCTAAGCATCCACGCACGTGGGATGAAAGTCTCCCCTATGTCCAACACAACTACAACAAAGCTCTCCATAGCTCAGCATGCCACAACCCCTTTCAGGTAAGGCTGGGATTTCAGCCATTGTGCCCCATTGATGTGGCCATGCCATTTGCAGCCACTCAGGTAGATTCGACTCACGTTTAGTCCAAAGTTGAAAGGGCTAACAACTTCATTGAGCGAATTCAACACATCTACCAGCAGGTCCATGATATATTGGATAGATCCAATGATAAGTACAAGCAACGCCATGATCAACATCAAGTGCCGCACAAATTCCAGGTGGGCGACAAAGTTTGGCTACATTTGCAGAAGCAGCGCCTTGCTAGACCCCACCGCAAGCTTCACCTGCTCCGATATGGGTCATACACCATCACCAGGGTCATCAGTGACAATGCCTTTGAGCTCAATATCCCACAATTCCTTGGTTTGCACCCAGTGTTCAATGTAGATCTCCTTTGGCCATACTTTCCACCATTGTTGGACACATCTGACATTAAAGAACAACTCACACCAACAGAGCTCAACCCAAACTACATGGAATAGGCCACAACTGATCAGATCATGGACACACAGATCAAGAACACTTACCAACATAGGATACAACTATATCGAGTTGTCAAATTAGGACAACTCCTTCACCAGGGAAAGTGGTTCACCACGGACCAGGTTCACCAGAAATTTCCTCACCTCATGGAGGCTTTGCACGTAATGGGGACCATTGCTTCCTAAGGGGGGAGGAATGATCCAGGTGGATATCGGTAGCCACCCACCTATTCCATCTAGATCCCCTAGTCACTTTCATTTGTTTCCTTGTTCATTTCAGCATTTACTATTTTTAGCAGTTTTTTCGGGTCTTGAACTTCTGGAGCCATTTTGAGGTCCTAAACGATGTTTTTTTGGGAAAGTCACCGATAGAGAGTACTAATTCTTAACTTGGTATTCTCCATCAGCAGTTGTAGTCCTCGGATATATATTTCTAATGAGGTATCATACGTGTCAAACAAATATCGTATGCCAATGTTACGACTCCGGGAAGTTGATGTACCAATTTACCCCAAGGGGCCCATAGTTTGGCGTTTCATCTCCTAGGGTTAAGACTTTGGATGTTTGGGGTTTTCCATTGCTTCTAAATAATAAATAGGCCTTCGAGCCTCATTGTAACACAATTCAGAGGCATGTAGCCACCACATCTCTTCTCAGAGATAAACTACCATCAGCCGAGCTATCTTATTTCCATTCTGTTTGTAAGCATATTCCAATATTTTTCTATTAATGAAATGAAATGTTTTTTTGCTACATCTTTGTGTTTATGATTATATCTGTAATTTTTTGTGTTCCTGTTTAAGTTAAGATCAATCTCCATTCTATTCTACTATCCAAATTGGTAAGTTAAACTATTCTTATAACTATCTTTTATCAGTAGAATATTGATGAGGAGGGAAAGGATTATATTTCAAGGTTTTCTCATGGTATGGGAGGGGTAACACCATTGTAAGGGGAATTAAACTCTTACCTAGTCTTGGAAAATGTATCTAAATGAGATGTGGAAAATATTTCATCTTGGAAAATTAGAGAGGACACTATTATGTGTGATCCCTTTAGATACCATCTAAAATTTAGGAAGGAGACAAAGGAAAATGATGATGGAGGAGTTGAGGGGGGAATAAGTATAAATGGAAGGAAGGAAACCCAATTAGGAATGGGTATAAAATTCCATGTATCGTTATCTTAGAACCAAGATATTCAGGAAGTTACAAAGAGGGAATAATAAACTTTGAAAGGGGTCCTTAGAGTAGGGCATGAATCAAAGAAGGATGCAAGTGATTAGTACGTCCCTTGACATAAGTGGTTTGGAAAGACCTAGAATAAAATTTCCTTGGGTATATTGTTTGAACTACAAAAACCTAATATTATCATGATTCGAGAGACTATGGCTTACACAAAGAAAGTCATTGAAGACCTCTCAAAGTTCTAAAAGGAATGGAATTTTTTATCACTAGATTTTGTTGGTTACTTACAATAGGAAAAGATCAATGAAATTGTAATTTCATTTTTTGTCCTTTGATATTAGAGATAAAATTTACTCACTAGTGTTGGAAAATAATTTCAATATATTTCATCTATATGGGCCTTATGAGGAAAGAATTCATTTCTAGGAGGGTTTATTAGACTAACATTTTTTAATACTTGAAAGACTTAATATGAAAGGAAACCTTAATCTTACCACTAAAAGAATTGAGATATTGGGGAATTTTGAAAAGTAAGATCCTCTACCAAACTTTTTTAATTAAAAAGAATGAAGAATAAGGGCCAATGGATGTGAAGCTAATAAATTTAACTTCAACTTGGAGAAATCTAAGGACATAGGAAGAGAAGATAGTTAAATGGTTCGACAGACATTTGATTTTTGACCCAGTTTTGAATGTCCAAGAAACAATCATTTCTTAGGTTGAAGTAAGAGGGGATTCAAACCATATTTCAATATTACTCCAAATAGTGAAAGAAGATAGATAACCTCCAAACTCTTTCAAATTTAATTTAGAACAACTAGAGGATGAGGGTTTTGCAAACCATGTTAAGTTTGAATGGTTAAGATATGGTGAATCTCTAATGCAAGTTACCTAGTATTTAGCTTGTAATAGAAATTTTAAAAGTTAAGGATGATGTTTCAAATTAGGCTCATTCCAAAAGTAATAGATATGACAAGGTTTTAATTTTAGCAGAGACACATATAACATAAATATATGCTCATGATTATGGATCAATACTTGATTATATTGATAGGAATTAGTTGAGGAATTCAAAGAGGAAATAATTGGAATAAAAGGAAATATGATAGATATTAAAGAATATGGCCCTATGGTTAGCCAACAATGATGAAACGAAAGGATACTTTCACAACTATGCCAACAATAAGAAAAATATTAACACTATTTCGGAAATTTTTGGGCCCTACCATAACCTCCTTGCTTTGGGGTACTCAGGAGATAGTAGTTAGTGTATTCCATTAGGTTGTTAGTGGTTAGTTACTCAATGTAAAATGGTTATGTTTATTAAATAAGGTCCACTAGGTGGTTAGTTCTCATTAGTGGTGGGACAATAGGTAATTAAGGTTCCTTTATAGAGAAATTATTTATAATGATAGGAGGATATATAATGTCTTCTCATGTGATCTTATTATATTGGAGCTCTAATCCAAGGATGTTTCCCACTCCTAGAGGGCTATGAACATTGTTGTCTCTTTTCTATATTGATAATAAAGGGTTATATTCTATAAGTTCTATATCATTACCTCATTTTTATTTTCTATATCTTATATTTCTTGAATAATTGTTGGTTAAGTACATCAAGTGATATTATAACTCTTTCATATGCTAACACATGATTTAAATTTATATTTTTTTTTCTTTAGGATAGAGATTATTTTCAACATCTATAAACACATATTAAAATTCAACAAGTAAATCTATGATTCATGAAACATATACACAAGGAATACAAGTTGAATAACCTATTTAGAGACCCTTGTACACCTTTATTAGTAACCATCGAAGAAATGTGAGCTTCTCGGTTAGATGTATGAGATAGATGTGAAGTCCTCAGTGGAGGATTTCTGAAATAAAATGTGAAATTCTCTGTGGCAGATGCAAAGTTTTCTGTGGAAATTTTTTGAGATAAAAAGTAAAGCTCTATGTGGTAGATGTCTGAGATAAATGCAAGTTCTCTGTAACAAATGTTCTGAAATAAAAGCAAGTTCACTGTGGCTAAGAAGTTGGAAGGCTTGACTTTGCATCTTGGAGGTTGGATTATTGTTCTAGTCTTGGGTCTTGTATTTCTCAGTTTGATATGATTCTATAAGAAGAGAAGATTGGTTGGGTTTCCCCCTTGAGAGGTTTTGCACTGGCTTGGAGCCTATATCTTTTGTTCATTATTTTTTTGTGATCTTCATGATTTATGTTTTTTTAATTGTTTGATTAAGAGAAAATAATAAAAGTAATAATAATCCAACACATATTCACAAGAAATTATCAAGTAAAGAGAAATCAACCCTAATTTGCTTCCCTATTGATTTCTCAACATGGTATCAAAGTTATGGTTAATGGATGGCAGTTTGAAAATCAATTTTTGTTGGCATTCTTGAAAAAGACTCATCATCGTTGTAGTAATTATCATTTCTAAGATCTAAGGTCTACAACTTCCAATCAAAAGACTTATGTTATATGTATGGAATCTGAGCTCAAGAAAATATGACATGTGCACTCACTGTGGTTTGGAAAGAAGAACAGATCTTTGGAAAATAATAATATGAGATTTTGTGGTAACCCTAATCAATGGATTCGAACCCATGAAATCCTATTTCTGAAAAATACGAACCTAGTAGTGATAACTGTGACAAAGATTGGTAATCTTCTAGAATATATTTTCTTGTTGCTAATCATTTGATGATAATTTTCTAGAGGGTTTACACTATATTCAAGGCATTTGAATCAAATGTAAAATCTATACAATTTGATATCCTTAGATACATATATCTCCATAGTAAAACCTATAAAATAAGGATCTATGACAATGTATCCATATAATATGAACTTGTTATGTACCTATGACTGAATAAGAACATGACAAGAAAGGATCCCAGTATACTGTGATATGACATTGAAATTTCTCTATGTAGTAGCTCTCTACATTATATAGTGGCTCATATGTAATGGCTCATGTTTGATAGCTATTATGGTACGTATCTCACTCTAGCTTGTTTATAACTTGGTTCGCTCTCGCATCTACAATGAGATTTTATATACTCTGAGGCTCTTACATTACAATAACTCTCTCTTATATACACTCAGAGGCTCACTATAATCTGTACTCCATGATCTCTTCCTATATTCAATAGCTTGCCACATGGCTATGGCTCACATCAAATCTGAATGGATCACATATTCTCTATGTGTCTCGCTTTCCTTCACAACGATGACCCATAATTCTTTATGGTTCACATCATTATTTTTGTGTAGTTAGGGATACAATCTATGGTAGTTGTACGGATGTGACCATTGAAATGATACCAATAATATGGTAGAAATTATGTATGGGAATGACACTATACAAGATTCTTGATGATAGTAATATAGATGTATGACATAATTCCCTCATACCTATGATGTACAATTACAATATATGACAGTGATGGATCATAAGTATTCTCATGATTGTGAATTGTGACAACAACTCTATGACAATTGTGACAAGTATGTATAGTAGCTGTGAGACATTATTTCTATATGATGGATTCCACTGTAAAGGCAACTTGTTTAGAAGGAACTATAACTCTGTGAAAGAAACCAAGATTATCACTAGAATTTGAAGTACTTGGAGCACATCTCTACGGAGAAAAATGGACCAAGACCTTGTGAACTGTGGAAGAATTATAACTGAAGATTGATGAGGCTCATATCTGTGTTATGAATATGAGAATCAGTCTTAAATGAAGTCAATACATGTCAATTGAAGGAACTAAGATGAAGCTAGCAACTCAACGAAGGTTCTGTAGTTAGAGAAGTTGAGGCACCTTTTTTTAAAGAAAATTGACACTTGTCAATTGAAGATAAGATAAAGGACCAGATCCTTGCAAAGAAGAGGTAAGGTAAGTTTGTAGAGGTATTTACTATTTTTGCATGCATTTCATTTACTAGGTCATGTTGATGATCATTTGTTAGATAACGTAAGGGTTTGCATAGATATAGATTAGAGACAATGACATATAAGAGATTGTTGATATGGTAGTACTCCAAGTATTTTGTTAGAGGCTAGGCCTTGAATTAAAAAAATGAAATAATGTCTCTAGGGTTTTGGAGCTAAACCTTTTCTATATCAGATCTTGAAGACCTTAAGAATTTAGGGTTTCTAGACCTTGTATTTTGTGAGGTCTTGAAGACTTTTGGCATTTAGGGTTAGTGAACCCTAGTATAGTTTGGATCAAGAAGAACCCTAGGAGAAAAACTATTATTGTCCACTGTTAAAAAAAAATATAACCCTTGATGTTTAATGTGAGAACAAGGTTAGTGAACAGGTCCAAGATTAAGAGGGAGCTAATCCTTCTCAAAAGATAAGTAATTTATATGTCCTTGTTTATTATCTTTATGCTTTGTCCTTTTTTTTCTTCTAATAAAGGTTGCAATTCAATACAAGATTTATCTAAAACTTGACTAACAGAAGGAAGAAGTAGAAGAAGGTGGGAAAGCATGAAGATGAAGTAGAAAGGAGCAGTTTGAAGCTTACATAATTGAAGTTGATTAGAGAGCAAGAAGTTAAAGAGTTCTGATGTTGATGTACCAACATCTGATTGTCCATTCCGGGAATACAATTATTGATGACTAGAAGCTGAGGAGCTTAAAACATGACTTTGTTGCATTATGAAAGGAATATTGACCTCAGAGGGAGCAAGTGACAAGAATTTGATATGAATAATCCCACACCTTAACTAGAGGCTATTCTAATTTGGAAAATCTAATAATGATGGGATATGGTTTAGATCCCTCAAAGGACATTTTGTAGAAGTATGTGAAGAGGTTGAAAAGATAATAGTTGAGATAACTTGTTTGATTATATTGTACCAACAATTGTTTGATTCAATTTAGAAGCACATGGATTGAGTGGACAACACTGATGATGGCTTGGAAGAGCATGAGGGAAGAATTTTGTTATGTAAGGAAGAAGGCATGTGCTGCAACTATGAGGAAGTTTGGCTCCTTGAAGATGATAGATAAACCATTTGATGACAAAGTTGCATGAAGATTGTCAAGATCTAGGAAGGTTGAAGTTCGATATGATATGATATTTTTAGGAGTTGAGAAGCCCTACAAGCTACTACTAAGATATCCATGGAAGAATAAGTAGATGATAAATGAGAAAGGATGAGGATCTTCTCCTTGGTTGAGAGGGAGTGATGGAGGACACTATATTCTCCATGTGTCATGCACTAGGCTAGGAGTAAAAACTGTAAGTCTAGTGAAGGCACTGGTAGGGAGAATGGAGGATTGGATAAGCATATGGGACCGATACTCACTACAAGAAAAAAATGACATTGATGAGGGGCGAAAAATTTCACCATAAGCTCATTGGTGACGGTCAAAAGAGCCTTCGTCACCAAAAAATGAATGTCACTAAAGGTGGCATCTCCAAAAGTATAGGTGTTGTGGTGACATTCAAAGTCTGTCACCAATAATGATTTATAATGACGGATAGTGACCGTCACCATTTCATATGAGTAATGGTGACGGACCATAGCCTTGGTCACCAAAAACTGAATGTCACCAAAGGTGGTGTTGCCAAAAGTATAGGTGTTATGGTGACATTCAAGGTCTGTCATGAATATTGATTATAATGACGGATAGTGACCATCATCATTTCATATGAACAATAACGATTTATTGTGATGGATCTTTCTTGGATGTCACTATTGGTGCATATATATGGTGATGTTCATTGACTGTCACCAAAAGCAGCATTGCCAAAAGTATAGGTGTTGTGGTGACATTCAAGGTCCATCATGAATAATTACTATAATGACGGACAATGACCGTCACCATTTCATATCAACGAAAATGATTTATGATTACGGACCTTTCATGGTCATCACTATTTATGTGTATATATGGTGACATTCATTGACCGTCACCATTTCATATTTTGGTGAGGGTCGAAAAATGTCACCATAACCTCATTGGTGATGGGAAAAAGAGCCTCTGTCACCAAAAACTAATTGTCGCCATTCCATATGGATATCAGGGCATGATGGAATCGAACCACCAACCTCCTTCTTGTAAAGCAGGTGCTCTTCCATTGAGCTAGTACCCTTTAAAGAATTATACTTTTAAAAATTAGACCTTGAAACTTCATAAATTGTAAATTCTACAACTTTCAATAAATTAAAGTCTCGACAATCTTTTACTAAACAAGCAAAGCAACATCGAAGCTGCAGGTCCCTACCTAATGGTTATGGAAGTTATGAAATGTGGGTGGAGGGAAAAATAGTTGTGTATAAGAGAATCAATATGTTCAGTTGAATACTCAATTAGAAGTGAAACACGAAGACATTTATAACCTATAAATGACCTATAACTAGCAAATGCACCAAATATTGTAAAGGAAATGTCATAGGTGCATAGAATATGGAAGAAGTGCATTTATGAAGACAAATGCAATAAGTTATAGGTTGAGTGAAAGAAAAATATCAATGTTGTTGTTGTTGGGTGTTTAGATATATGAATGATATCAAAACTTCTATGAAAATATAACACGGATCTCCAGAAATCATGAATGACATAGGATAAAAAAAATGATATATATATATATATATATATATATATATATATATATATATATATATATATATATATATATATATATAGATATAGATATAGATATATAGATATATAGATATAGATATATATATATATATATATATATATATATATATATATATATATCCCCTTCACATAAACCAACATGCAATTTCGAATTTCACAAGTCCACACTCAAAACATGACAGCAACCAACAAATAAAAAAAATTGACTTGGACAGCGCAATAGCTTCATCTTTATTCTTGAGCTAATTTTTTTTATTTGAATTTGACTTGTGACCTTCTTTAGCTGACAAGGAATCAAAATCATCACTAGTATTAAATTCGTCCAACAAGGACTTTGGAGATCCCACTGACATTTGCGTTTTTGTCGCCATGCCTGAAAACCATGGAAATCCATGTAGATAGTAGAATAAGATGAGTGCTTGCTGCTCAAGAACACATTCCTTATTAACCAGTGTTACCTGACAGAAACCAAAGAGACAACACAATATCAGTGTACACAAAATCCCCTACCAAAATATAATTATAACTTAGCTAAGAAGTCTAAAAGATGTTCTTAATTAATGAACTCTGTATTTGGAAATTTTGTTTCTTTAGATTTAAAAAAGACTACATTGTACAACACTTTTGTCTATTTATCTAGGCAATTATATCATAGCATATGTCACACAGTAGAAATCCATAGTAACTAAAGTAAAAAGACAAATTTTCTCAAGAAAATAGATTTAGAAAATAGCTTTGAAAACTATATGTTTGTCATCAAAGCTTTAATTAGTTTAACAAAAAATTAGTTTGAGTTTGAAAATCAAAATCATTCATAGGAAACGAATAGGACAATGGCCAAAGTTGATATTCATACAAATAAAGCTAGAGTCACTATTGCCATTGCAGATAACTGAAATTTGGGCAGTGGTGTTATAGACATATTTGGGCACTGGAACCCCAAACTCATATGTCCATAAACCAAGGGCTCTTTAGTTCCTAAAATTGTTGTTTCATACCCTAAAGGATCATGGTCAATTGATTACATCATTTCCCAGAAGTTCCACCTGAAAAACTACTCAGAACTAGCCAAAACTGGACCATGCTGACTGCTCCATGGTCAGGGTGCGATGCATCTCACTTTCTACACATGAGGGGTGCGATGCATACTGAAATGGCCTTCTGTAGGGTGTGATGAGAGAGAATAGACAAATGGCAGAGACAGTTTTCTAAGTGGAAGCTCATGGAATCTTCTAGAAACTTCTCCCAAGACACTTGCCTCTCTGAATTCGCCCAGGGATGAGTAAGAGATCAATGAAATCTCCAAGTGGAACCAAGAACTATCATGGAATGATGCTAATAAAAAACCCAGAGCTGACTCACACCCTTGCAAGACATCTATAAATGGATCCCTCATTTGAGAGATCTGGAGGCTGGAATTTTGTAATTTGTAAGGAAGTGTTGTTGGTTTATCTATGAGAAGAGACATTGTATTGTGGGGTGATCTTGCTTTTCATGAGGTGAAGAGGGCTTCTATGCTGGGAGGATGATGCTGGATCAGACAGTTGGGTTGTAATCCTCTCTTCTACTATTAATAAAGTTCTTTGATTTTTCCTCCATATAATCGTGTATTTGTGAATCTTATTATTTATGAATGCAATTGTATGGTCAATGTGTTTCTGATTCTGCATTGTTTATGATGTTTTAGATAGAGATGCTTTGATAGTTTTCTGTTACTTTGACTCTACAGGTACTCTTTGAAGCGGGACAAGTAGGAGAGGAGTGGCAAATTCTATCAAGGGAAAGAGAAGTCAAGTAACGATCAAAGCAGAAGATCCAGGTTGGTCCTCTTTTCTTCCCTGTTATCTATTGAACTTAAAGGAAATATCGAATTTCTTTGATTGTTTGTTTCTAAGATAGCTACCCATCTTAGTGGGACTAGCAGTTTGAATCGACACTAGTTTTCCCTGAAACAGTGGTCTAACAGTTAGAGCTTATTTGCGGAGAAGACTCGTCAATGCCCTCATTTTTTTCCACGATCTGTTGTGTCTCTAGATCCAAATCAGATAGCTTGCTATTCTCAAGTTCTACCTTTGAAGTACTGATTGTTGTCTCACCCTTTAAAACACAATTCTACCACTCCATTTAATTTTGTTTTGTCAAGATAATTAGCAGGACCTTCCCATCCTTTGTTTTACATCAATCAATAACCATCCATCAATGATATAAAGAATAACAGATACATAAAAAAGGCCAAATATGTGCTTGTTGTATACCTATGTTCTAAGACTCATCTGACCTTATTGGTGCAAAGAGCTCACCCTAAAAAAATAACATCCACGTGGAATTTACAAAACTTTTTTAAATCAAGCTCCATGTAAACCAATCAAAATATGAACATCCTTTTAATCAATAAAATCTCCGACTTAAAATAAAAGTGGCCTATAATTGAATGTTATATCAACCATGTCAAGTAACTAACATCAGGTGCGAAATACATGCCATGCATATTGGATTAGTGAAATAATTGATCTGATAAAGCTCAAAATCAAACAGATGACTTACAACTAAGAAACACAAATAAATGACTTAAAACTAAGACATGAGGTTGCCCTTTCAACCCTGCCATTAAATAACTATTCTTTATGTCATAGATAATTAAAAAAAATTTGATACCAGGTGGAAGTGGTATTGTAACATTAACCTCTGATAGAGTTTGTGTCCACGAATACTTCTCAAGATCCGCTCCATTACCAGCATTTGGGGCTAGCTAGGATACATGCAAAAACTATCAACATAAAAATGAAATCTACATCCTTGTAAAAATGGGAGGAAAAAAAAAACCACAAATTGAAACAAACTATAGGATAAGCCATTACTGCAACATGATTATCTTTTCATGAACAATCAAAAAATAAATCAGGAGAAACATAATTTTTGCGACATTTTGACAATCATTTCCTTTTGCATATTCTATGAGCAATTGATGAAAAAAGTCATCTAAAGCTTGTCAACATCAGGATTATAGTAAAACATAAAGGAACCGCTCCAACACATATATAATCCTAAACATAAGTATCTATACATATAATTACTTATTGAGGACATTGTATTTTGTGAAAATATGGAAGTCAAATATTTGAAATAACACAATTTATGGTACCACTGCCTTAGAAGTCCATTCATGAATTTCTTCAAAGTTCAAAGTTCAAACAATTAACATGTAGCATAAAAAATATCATATTTGAAAAGGAGATAACCCAAATATATAGAGTATATATCTCACATTTATATATCCTAATTTCCAGACATTGAAATGACACTTTTTAGCATACTATTGTGAATTCAGCCCAAAATGCTAGAAAAAAATATTGATGGTTATTTTTGTTAAAAATGGAAACTAGGGACAAATTCCACTTTGAACATCTCCTTTGGGGAAGATAATTGTGGCATTTAATTCCTCTTTTCAAGAGGACCAAAATCGATCTAAAGATCATCAAATTTGGATAAGTAGAAGTGGAATTTTGAATTTATGTTTCTCTCATGTAAATTATTTAGGTCGGCCTCAACTATATGTCAGCTTAAGAAGATCAAAAGTCACGTCCCCTCAACTCCATTGAATTGTATATATAGAGGATAATTCTCTCTCATTTGGGACACATCCATCAAAAGAAAAAGATATCTTTGTGGTTGTTAGTGTCAGTGTCTTCACACTGCCATTAGTGATTAAAATTTACTCTTTTGCATTTCATACTAGGAGTCCCATTCCGATAAGTTGCATTCCATTAGGTCATGGATCCACTGATGGTAGGGCTCATTTCAGATTTTCCCTCATGATATATATCTTCTGACCTCCTTTCATACCTTTCAGTCAATGATTCATGCTTATTTTCAGTTGATTTTATCAATTACATAAGGTTTTAGTCTCATTAGGTCTTAGGGTTTTCACCATGGTCAAAATTCAGTGATTATTGCTAATAATGGTCAACAGACACATGAGGATGATAATAATGATCAGAAAATTCCTAATTTTTTAATTTGTAAGCTTAATAAAGTTCTCACCTCAAAACTGGTTTTGAGGTGAAAACATAGCATTTGTATATTATTTTTAAATTTCATGTAATTTCATTGTTCTCATATGTAATAAATGGTTCCATGCTGCTCCTGGTCCCCTGGTGATATTGCCAAGTACTTGCCACTGCAAAATTAAAAGAAATTGAGCATCAGTCCACCTATCAAAGCAAAAAGGTCAAGCATCAAAAACATAGTATTTGAAAAAGCACATAGACATTACAAAAGTGGGTTTTCACCATCAAAAATCAAAAAGTGAAAGTCATATAAAGCCATATCTCTTTTGATATTTTCATTATGCTAAAGTTGAAGTTCAAGAGCTAAAAGGTGATTTTTAAGTGTCATTGAGCAAAAGAAGTGCAAGTGTTGCGTTTTGAAGGAATTCAGACCAGTGCTGTGCATCAGAGGCCAGCGCTGCGCACCTGGCAGTCATTCTCAGTGTAAAAATACACGAGCACTGCGCACCTGGGTGAGGCACTACACACTTGGCATCCAAGCCCCAAATCGCTCCAAATTGCCCAATTTGCCTCAAATCATCCAAGTTTACCTCTTTGCAAGTAAGTACATCAATGTTTCTTGTTTAAAAGGGTTTTTACATCAAGTTTTGGTGATTCTTTCACACATAAAGTCAAAACCCTAGTTTTCACACAAACTATCTCATAAAATTGACAAGCTCACTCTCTTATTGTTTTCCTATCTTATTCATTTTCTATTGTTCCCTAATCCCCATTCCCTCATATATTTTCCCTAAATCCTATTCCCACATACAAATTTCCCAAACCCTACACACTTTATCCTACTCACTCCCTAAACCTTATACACTGTCCCAAAACCCTACTCACTTCCTAAATCCCATTCACTCTCACCTACTCATCCATAAAATCTCTTCATACTCATCTTTCATCCATCCACCCTATCTCATCATTCACCACAAGTGTTCACAACTATAAAAACAATGGAAAGAGACAATGAATATGAGTTTGAAGAAGACACCCAGGGAGAGAAACATATAACAAGGAAGCCTCATAAAGGAGGAAGGATTATTAGAGAGGAGCCCACCATTTTGAGGGAGTTGCAAGCCTATCCACTTGCCATTTATTGCTTTAACCATCAGGCATGCTTTGATTTTTGTGAAATGATAGAAAGAGTCAGGTTTCACCATGAGTTGGCTAGGTTGTTTGTGACTCATTTGCACAGTAATGAAGTAATCCTTGCCAGAGTAACCTTCGAAATATCACTAGCTATTATTTTAGAGGGTCAACAGAGATAACCAAATGATGAGGCACATGGCCTATCGCTACAGGACACAGAACAAAATTTGCAACATGAGAATGAAGAGGATGAAAGCTAGGTTAAGGAGAGTCTTAGAGGGAAAGAAAGAGCAAGATATACTCATAATATTGGCTGAAGCCTCACTAGCCCATCAAAGCAACTAATGGTGGTGTCCCATGCCAAATCTGGGCAAGTTTTGATGATTTTTTGTCTTTTTCAAATTTTGAAATTTTGAAAACAGGAAATTGGCCTAGATGGCGTTGCGCTTTTCCCTGGAGCACTTTTTGGAGGAAAGGCTTATATATTTGGATTTAGCATGATGAGAGCATCAAACCCAGAAAATTTCAGCAATTTTGGAGCAAAACTAGGTCACCAAAAGGTCAAAAAACTACCAAAAAATGACCTCTCTACCTCTTTTTGGACACATAGAAGCAGCCTTGGGAGATTTCACTTTTGAGGGGGAAAATGACCTCCAAATGCAAAAATTCAAGATGTTCCAGAAACTAGACAGGAAGAAATTTCCAATGAGATATCTTGGGCTCAATTTGGCTAAGGGGAAGGCCTCCAAAAGTGGTTGTGAAGCAGTGCTGTGCACCTGGCCAGTGGCGCTGCGCATTGAGCCAATTTGCCAGAAAATCTAGTTTTCGCCTATTTTCACTGCAAGTTGACTTTTTCTCTCTTCATGGATGAATTTATGATTGTAATTAATGCCTTGGTATGTAAATGTAATAGTGAAATGATCTTAGAGGGTAGATTCATCAGTTTGAGGTGGTTTGGGGGTCAATGAATCAATTTCCATGCTTATAGAGGCAAGTTGTTCCACTGCCTATATTCTTGTTCCTTGTTTGGAAATGGTTGTAACGATTCCTTATCTCTTGGATTCGACCCTTGATGGCTAGAATAGGTGGTTTGATGTCTATATTATGTATTTTTTCTGTCATTAGTAAAGGTTGGACTCTCTTGGATGCTCTGAGCTACATTATACACCCTTATCAGTAGTTTGGCAAGGAAATAAACCAGGATTTGCAGCTATTTTTATGGGATACTTGTGGTAAAGTGTTTTTACATAGTTTCTTCTTCTGTTATTGGTTTTTCTCATGTGTTATGTGTGCCACAATCTAATTCATTTCTTCTAGCTGAATGATATCAAGATAGATAGGTAGAATACATTGTTTACAGTGCTCTACCTTGGGAAACCATTCAGTTTTTTATGTTTTCTACTGTTTGAGAAGGATACATGATCTTTGCCATGCCCTCCTCATCTCCTCACTAGTCTTATACCTCTCATCTCACTCAATTCCAAGTGCCAAAATAGCTACCTACCTCTCCCCATAGAACACCTTGCATCCTGATTTGATTTCCCGGACCCAAAACTGCCTGGCTCCATTTGATCTAGCAACAAAACCAACAAAATAAATCAAAAACCCTAGAGCTACTATACCTAGCCTAAAATCCATATCTGATCCAGTCATATCGACTGAGATTGACAAGGAGAGAGCCCTCTCCCAACCTGGTAGGGCTAGCTACCACGTTAAGCTTGGTTTGTGGTTATCCTAGGATTGCCTCCCTTTAGCTTGAGGTCAATCTAGGATCTAACATAGTGGCGACCATATTGGGGAAGAAAGACAAATCACCCCAGTAATATTGAGAAGTTCTGAACTTTTGGATGATAAGTTTGGAATTCATTAGGCTGAAAAGTGGAAAGTTGTAAAGCAATATAAAAATCTTGAGAACTTTGAACACACTGGCTTCAAGAAGATACACCAGGTCCAATCCTGATCCTGATCCTCCTCCCGTATTTGAAAATCCTAATCTCATTCCGTGGATACTCAGACAAGAAATTTCACCAAGTCCAAGACCGGTTTTCAGATCTCATTCATGCCCTGTGGAGTGGCTGTTCCTTGAAGATCTTCCTTTTGACGAATACTTTGGTCTCTCCCTGTTTAGAACCACATCTGATAGTGAATTGTTGGACATAGTCTCAGACCTAGAATTCACTAGAGAGCTTGAAATCCAAAGAGTCGAATTGTTAAGTAACCAAAATCTTCAGAATTCCCCTTATTCATCCCTCACTACTGATAGAATTCCTGAGCTCTTTGACTTGGCTTCAACATCGTTTGCTTCACCATCATTTCCTCATATTTCAGAGAATCATCTGTCATCTCCATTCATACCTTCACTCCCTCATCAGCCTATCATTACCCCTCAAATACCCATCACCTTAGTTACATCAACCGCCCTTGTTGTCTCAAATCCCCCAGTTTCCCCAACACCAATTTCAAATCCACCTCGAGTCATGGCTGCCAGATATGCACCTCTTGTTCTACCCCAGAATTTGGATGATATACCCGCTGATTACCAAAGTAAGATACCTCTATTCGATGCCACTCAAAGTATCACGACGTAGCAACATGTTGATAGAATGAATGACTTCTTTGAACTTCATGAGGTAGATGCAGAAAATGTGTCCATGAGATTATTTGTACAGAGTTTTGGAGGCGAGGTTCGAAAGTTGTTTAGAGCATTACCAACGGCATCTATCAATACATTGTCGGTTCTCCATAGACAATTCCTGGACCGATGGGAGGTAAAGAAAAACCCTCTCCAAATTCTATCTGAGTATGAAAATATCAAAAGGAATGTGGGTGAAAGTGTCCAAGATTACTGTGTAAGGTTCAATATATTTTATAATGCTATTCCGGCTGACATTAAATCACCGATGGGGTTAGCATTGATCAAATTTCCAGATGGATTCGATGCTGATATGGCGTATCAGTTGCGAGAAAGAGATCCTGCCACACTTGAAGATATGCAGAAGAACGCAGTGAGTGTAGAGGCAAATCTGCTAGCCAAACGAGCAAGGATGAAAACTGAAAAGAAGGTGACCATAAAGGAAGAAGCATCTTCCTCAGATGTTAAGATAGATAATATACTCTGGAAAATTGAGAAGATGTTTGATCGGTTGACAATTGCAGACAAGCCTGAACAACAATCATAAATCCCAATTTTAGAGGACAGCAGCAACCCCAATTCAGGATTAAACAAAGGGAGCAGAAGGCACAAGATCAGTCGTCACAACAACAGTAGGTCAGAACTCCTTTGCAGCAAAACTATGTACATGGAATAGAGGATGAGGATGATAATGATCCGGTGGTGGAGGCAAATCATTTCTTTACTGCTGACGGTTTGCCCATCTATCTCACGGAAGATGAAGAATATTTGGAGATTCTAGATGCCCAAAGGGATGAAGACTACCTACTAGAAAATGAGGCGGTTTTGGAGGATGAGTCAGATGATTATCAGCAAGGATATATGAATGCATTGATAGCACAACAGAAACAATACTCATTGAGAAGCAGAGATGTACCAGTTAGTCCAGTTCAAACGAGAAAAGAAGCACAATCCAAAAACGGCTCCTCAAGCATTCAAAAGAAATGGAAAGAGCCTGTTGATCTGAATTCTAGCAAAGGACCATCTGCAAATAGAATCACAAACGAGAAGAACAATCAGCAAAGTCCAGCAAAAGAAAAAGTTGAAAAGAAGGACCCTCCAGTCAAAGAGGTAGATAAAGTTTCAACTTTTAGTTTAGAAACTGAGATTGCTAAATTAAAGGTTTCAATTCCTTTGACTGAATTGATGAAGAACAACAGCTATAAACATCAAGTGTCCAAAATTTTGCACATAGATCCTTTATCTGATATGGTTAATGTAGAAGATGATCACCCTGAGCTCATTTTTGGCCCTGCCTTAGAAGGTCAGTCTGAGGATAGTGAAGTTCCTCCATTTTATATCAGCCTTAGACTACACGAGTATGTCCTCCACAATGCCATGTTTGATTCCGGAGCTTCCCATAATTTGATGCCAAAAGCCATTATGGAGAAACTGGGCCTTGACATTACTTGAAAATATCATGACCTGTATTCGCTACCATTCCCGTGTTTGGCCAATTGAGAAAACTATACAAGGAGAAGAAATGAAATACATGATTACAAGCAAGGAGAAACTGCTTAATCATCCAATTAATGCTGTACATACAGATTTAGAGTCATTTGTATTATATTCAGATAGTGGTTTGAATGATGTTGATAGTCAGTTAGTTGAAGTAGAAGATGTGCCAGAGATTTCAGAAAATTTTAGAGCAGTCCTTGATCAAGAAAGAAACAAAATTTCAAGTACCTCTGAGCAGTCCATATACCGACAACAACAAAAAGACAGTGAACAGCAGCAAAAATACAGTGAACAACAGCAAAATGAAGAGTTCATCCAAAGTAAGAAAGAGAATGAAACAAAATTTCAGCATTTAGAAGAAGAAGCAGGCCTATGGATCATGGATTTTGATGGAGCCATGGGTAAGGATGGTGCTGGCATAGGGATTTGGATTCACAGCCCTATTTTCTAGCCAAATAAAGTCTCTAGTAATGTTAGAATTTGTTCATATAAATTGGCCTTTGACTGTTCTAACAATGAAGCTGAATATGAAGTGCTAATCATAGGTTTGAAAATTCTCAAAAAGCTGAACGCAAAAAGGATATCAATCTATGGAGATTCGGAGCTGATAATCAAGCAAGTCAAGGGTGAATATCAAGCCAAACACCCACGGATGAGAGCCTACCAAAATGAATTTTTAGATATCTTAAGAATGTTTCCAGATTATACTTTGACAGCAGTACCTTGGGCGCAAAATGTTATTGCAGATTCACTTGCCACTGCTGCAAGTAATTTTAAGATTCCGATGAATTCCAACAATAAGTTTGAGATCCATGTCAAACACCGCCTTGCTGTTCCGGACAATTTAAGGTATTGGCAGGTGTTTTGGGATGATAAGGAGATCAATACCTTTTTGCAGAATGAAGGGAACTACAAGGATGCTTCCATAGATGTTGACTATGATACCGATGAACCGGAAATTGAGGTGAATCAGATGGAAATATTGCAGCTGAAAGACAACATTATTCCAAAAGGTCTCATACCTTTAGAAGAAATTTTCAATCAGGATGATGTGGATAGAAAGCCAAGCTTGATTCCTACACACAAAGGTGTTGAGGATGTTAATCTTGGAACAGCAGATAAGCCCAAGTTTGTGAAATTGTCGAAGACATTGTTTCCTGAGGTAAAGTCTAAATATGTTAAATTATTATTTGAATTTTCTGATGTGTTTGCTTGGGATTATTCAGATATAAAGGTGTATAACAAAGACATAATTCAACACACTATTCCCATCAAGCCCAATCAGAAGCCGTTTCGACAGAAGCTGAGAAGAATCAATCCCAAGTTGCTGCCTTCCATTGAAAAAGAGGTGAACAGATTATACAAGGCTGGTATAATTGTCCCAATCAGATTTTCTGATTGGATTTCGAATCTTATTCCTGTAAGAAAGAAGACCAGAGAAATCAGATTGTGTATTGATTTCCGGAATCTAAATAAAGTATCATTGAAGGACAATTACCCACTGCCAAAGATGGATCATATCCTCCAGAGAGTGGTTGGAGCATCGTGCATGTCACTACTTGATGGATATTCATGGTATAATCAAATTCTAGTGCATGAAGCTGACCAAGATAAGACGACATTTACCACCCCTTGGGGAACTCTTCATTATGCTAAAATTCCATTTGGTTTGGAAAATGCTGGAGCCACATTTTAGCGTGCAATGGACATCGCCTTTGCCAATGAAAAGATGTATTTTTGGTTGTATATTTAGATGAATTGACAGTGTTTTTAGGTTCAGATGATGAGCATCTTCACCATTTGAGGATTGTGTTTCAACGTTGTAGGAAATTTAGGATATCACCCAATCTAAAGAAAAGTATCTTTGCCATGGACGAAGGAAAGCTACTTGGTCATATTGTCTCAAAGGAAGGCATCCGCATTGATCCTTCAAGGGTAGAAGCAATTCAGCAGATAGATTTTCCCAGGAACAAGAAAGAGATACAAGCTTTTAACGGTAAGATGAATTTCCTACAAATATTTGTACCCAATCTAGCTGAGCATTTGAGAGAAATTACTAATATGTTAAAGAAGGACAGCATGGTAAAATGGACGGAGGACGCTATGAAATCATTTAATTTGGTAAAGTATGCATTATCTACAGTCTCCATTTTGATTAGTCCCGATTATACACAAGATTTCATTTTGTTCTCATTTGCATCTGAGCATACCATGGTAGCAGTGTTAATGCAAAAGAGAGATCAGCTAGAAAATCCCATTGCATTTTTCAGCAGGACCATTCGAGGTGCTGCTTTGCGGTACAACATAATTGAGAAACAGACTCTTTCTCTTGTCAAATCTTTGAAGAACTTCAAAGTGTATATTCTACACTCCCACATCCTAGCATACGTTCCTAACACAGCGGTTAAGGATGTGCTGGTACAAAACGATCTGGAAGGAAGGCAGGGAAAATGGATTGCAGCAATGTTAGAATACGATTTGGAGATCAAGCCTACAAAGCTGATCAAAGGACAAGGCCTGGCAAGGCTAATGGCGGGATCAAATTTGCATGCTTTAGATATAAATCTTATCACAGCCATGTCGGAAGATGAAGAAGAAAGGTCCTTGATTCAAGTGTCTGAAATGTTCCTTCAGTCACCATGGTATTCAGATATAGTGTATGCACTTCAACACCTCACCACCTTCGGGGATGACAAAGAACAAAGGTAGATCTCTCAAACTTAAAGCTACAAAATTCTGCATTTTGAATAATGCCCTTTATTGGAAGGATCCAAGAGGAGTTTTGCTGAATTGTTTAATTGAAGATGAAGCCCAATAGGTGATGAGTGACTTTCACAAGGGTGATTGTGGCGGTCACTTGTTCTTGAAGACAACAAAAAAAAAATTATTGAGAGCAGGCTATTACTGGCCAACCTTATTTTCAGATGTGTCCAAAACAGTCATGAGCTGTCATGAATGTTAGGTCTTTCAAGGTTAAAGAAAATTGTTGCCTCTTCCTCTAAAACCGGTTGAAGTCAATGCACCCTTTCAGCAGTGGGGACTCGATTTTATCAGGGAAATTCATCCAACATCGTCGGCGCAGCACAAGTGGATCCTAACATAAACCGACTATTTTACCAAGTGGATTGAAGCAATCCCAACCAGACAGGCCACAGATACGATAATCATTCAATTTTTGGAATCAAATATTTTATCTCGCTTTGGTTCTCCTAATAAAATCATCACAGATAATGCAGTTGCATTCAAGTCCAAGAAGATGATCGATTTTTGCAGCAAGTATAAGATTACTTTGGGTCATTCTACAACCTATTACCTGCAGGGAAATGGTCTGGCTGAATCATCCAATAAGTCATTGGTGAACATTATCAAGAAGCTGTTGGAAACAAATAAGAAAGGCTGGCATAAAAGTTAGTTAATGCCTTGTGGGCTGACAGGGTGAGCCAAAAGAAGACCATAGGTATGTCTCCATTTGAACTAGTTTATGGCATTGACATAGTCTTTCCGACATCTCTTGCAGTTCCAGTTGTGAAACTTTTACAAGAGGCTGGCAGTGAGGAAGGTGATTTTCAGCGAAGAATAAATCAGATGATCCATTTACAGCAGACAAGGGAGGAAGTTTTTCAAAACACTTTTAGGTTGCAGGAGAAGATCAAAAGGATCTATGACCGGAAAACAAAAGCAGATAAATTCCAGTAGTGTTGTGGTGGGATGCTAGGAATGAAGAAAAGGGTAAGCATGGTAAGTTTGAAAATTTATGGAAGGGACCCTACAAGATTGTTTCATATAGAGGACAAAATGCTTTTCTGCTCAAGGAGATGGATGGACAAGATTGTTCAGGAGGGCCAATCAATGGTAGGATCCTGAAGCGCTACTTCATCTAAGGTGATTTCTGAAATCACGAAGTGATCATTGTACATACCATTTTCCTTTCATTGCAAGTGTTCAAAGGTACACAGTCATTTCAGCTTGGGGCCCGAGGTGAAGGCTATAAAGTTGAGTGATTTGTATCAGTTCGTGTGTTTAATTCAATCTTTGAGTCTTGAGTCAATTTTCATAATGTTAGTTTCAGTTTTTGAAGTATCTTGACCATATTGCCCAATGGATGAGGCACTAGTATACTTGTTCCTAGAGATCTATGGTTCTTGGCACCTCCAAGGAGCTACCATCCCCATTGGAGCCAATGTTAGCGTCAGTGTCTTCACAATGCCATCAGTGATTAAAATTTACTCTTTTTCATTTCATACTAGGAGTCCCATTTTGATAAGTTGCATTCCATTAGGTCATGGATCTACTGATGGTAGGGCTCATTTCAATTTTTCCCTCATGATATATATTTGCTGACCTCCTTTCATACCTTTTAGTCGATGATCCATGCTTATTTTTAGTTCATTTTATCAATTACATAAGGTTTTAGTCTCATTAGGTCTTAGGGTTTTCACCATGGTCAAAATTCAGTGATTATTGCTAATAATGGTTAGTAGACACATGAGGATGATAATAATGATCAGAAAAGTCCTAATTTGTTAATTTGTGAGCTTAATAAAGTTCTCACTTCAAAACTAGTTTTGAGGTGAAAACAGAGCATTTGTATATTATTTTTAAATTTCATGTAATTTCATTGTTCTCATATGTAATAAATGGTTCCATGCTGCTCCTAGTCCCCTGGTGATATTGCTAAGTACTTGCCACTACAAAAGTCAAAGAAATTGAGCATCAGTCCACCTATCAAAGCAAAAAGGTCAAGCATCAAAAACAGAGTATTTGAAAAAGCACATAGACATTACAAAAGTGGGTTTTCACCATCAAAAATCAAAAAGTGAAAGTCATATAAAGCCATATCTCTTTTGATCTTTTGATTATGCTAAAGTTGAAGTTCAAGAGCTAAAAGGCGATTTTTAAGTGTCACTGAGCAAAAGAAGTGCAAGTGTTGTGTTTTGAAGGAATTCTGACTGGCGCTGTGCATCAGAGGCCAACGCTGCGCACCTGGCAGTCATTCTCAGTGTAAAAATACACGGGCACTGCGCACCTGGGTGAGGCAAGCCCCAAATCTCTCCAAATCGCCCAATTTGTCTCAAATCATCCAAGTTTACCTATTTGCAAGTAAGTACATCAATGTTTCTTGTTGAAAAGGGTTTTTACATCAAGTTTTGGTGATTCTTTCACACATAAAGTCAAAACCCTAGTTTTCACACAAACTGTCTCATAAAATTGACAAGCTCACTCTCTTATTGTTTTCCTATCTTATATTTTTTCTATTGTTCCCTAAACCCCATTCCCTCATATATTTTCCCTAAATCCCATTCTCACATACAAATTTCCCAAACCCTACACACTTTATCCTACTCAATCCCTAAACCCTATACACTATCCCCAAAACCCTACTCACTCCCTAAATCCCATTCACACTCCCATTCACTCTCACCTACTCATCCATAAAATCTCTTCATACTCATCTTTCATCCATCCACCCTATCTCATCATTCACCACAAGTGTTCATAGCTATAAAAACAATGGAAAGAGACAGTGAATATGAGTTTGAAGAAGACACCCTTAGTGACAGTTCCAGGGAGAGAAACATACAACAAGGAAGCCTCATAAAGGAGGAAGGATTATTAGAGAGGATCCCACCAGTTTGAGGGAGTTGCAAGCCTATCCACTTGCCATTTCTTGCTTTAAACATCAGGCATGCTTTGATTTTTGTGAAATGATAGAAAGAGTAAGGTTTCACCATGAGTTGGCTAGGTTGTTTGTGACTCATTTGCATAGTAATGAAGTAATCCTTGCTGGAGTAACCTTCGCAATATCACCAACTATTATTTCAGAGGGCCAACAGGGATAACCAAATGATGAGGCACATGGCCTATTGCTACAGGACACGGAACGAAATTTGCAACATGAGAATGAAGAGGATGAAAGCTAGGTTAAGGAGAGCCTTAGAGGGCAAGAAAGAGCAAGATAGACTCATAATATTGGCTGAAGCCTAACTATCCCATCAACGAAACTAATAGTGGTGTCCCATGCCAAATCTGGGCAAGTTTTGATGATTTTTTTTGTCTTTTTCAAATTTTGAAATTTTGAAAACAGGAAATTGACCTAGATGTGCAGCGCCACCAGCACTGCGCTTTTACCTGGAGAACTTTTTGGAGGAAAGGCTTATATATTTGGATTCAACATGATGAGAGCATCAAACCCAGAAAATTTCAGCAATTTTGGAGCAAAACTAGGTCACCAAAAGGCCAAAAAAACTACCAAAAATGACCTCTCTACCTCTTTTTGGACACACAGAAGCTGCCTGGGTAGATTTCACTTTTTAGGGGGAAAATGACCTCCAAATGCAAAAATTCAAGATATTCCAGAAATTAGACAGGAAGATATTTCCAATGAGCTATTGTGGGCTCAATTTGGCTAAGGGGAAGGCCTCCACAAGTGGCTGTGAAGCGGCGCTGCGCGCTGCGCACCTGGCCAGTGGTGCTGCGCATTGAGCCAATTTGCCAGAAAGTCTAGTTTTCGCCTATTTTCACTGCAAGTTGACTTTTTCTCTCTTCATGGATGAATTTATGATTGTAATTAATGCCTTGGTATGTAAATGTAATAGTGAAATGATCTTAGAGGGTAGATTCATCAGTTTGAGGTGGTTTGGGGGACAATGAATCAGTTTCCATGCTTATAGAGCCAAGCTATTCCACTGCCTATATTCTTGTTCCTTGTTTGGAAATGGTTGTAATGGTTCCTTATCTCTTGGATTCGACCCCTGATGGCTAGCATAGGTGTTTTGATGTCTATATTATGTATTTTTTCTGTCATTAGCAAAGGTTGGACTCTCTTGGATGCTCTGAGCTACATTGTACACCCTTATCAGCAGTTTGGCAAGGAAATAAACCAAGATTTGCAACTATTTTTATGGGATACTTGTGGTAAAGTGTTTTTGCATAGTTTCTTCTTCTGTTATTAGTTTTTCTCATGTGTTATGTGTGCCACAATCTAATTCATTTCTTCTAGCTGAATGATATCAAGATAGATAGGTAGAATACATTGTTTACAGTGCTCTGCCTTGGGAAACCATTCAGTTTTTGATGTTTTCTACTGTTTGAGAAGGATACATGATCTTTTCATGCCCTCCTCAGCTCCTCACTAGTCTTAGACCTCTCATCTCACTCAATTCCAAGTGCCAAAACACCTACCTACCTCACCCCATAGAACACCCTGCATCCTGATTTGATTTCCCGGACCCAAAACTTCCTGGCTCCATTTGATCCAGCAACAAAACCAACAAAATCAATTAAAAACCCTAGAGCTACTATACCTAGCCTAAAATCCATATCTGATCCAGTCATCTCGACTAAGATTGACAAGGAGAGAACCCTCTCCCGACTTGGTAAGGCTAGCTACCAGGTTAAGCTTGGTTTGTGGCTATCCTAGGATTGCCTCCCTTTAGCCTGAGGTCAATCTAGGCTCTAACAGTGGCAGCGAAGATTAAGGAGGATAAATTATGGTTATGGTTGGGACTGTTTTGGTTAGGGCTTTGTCATAACAGGTCCAAGTTTGGACACAGTGCCTCACTATGGTTAAGGACAATCTTATATATGGGTTGTAACTTGTTTCGTATGGGAATTCTTCCTATAGTTTTCCCTCAACTAGAAGATATTCTCACAGCTTGACTGCAGACCTTGAATCACTTGCTTGGGAAGCTGAAATACAACAGAAAGTCGCTAACCTTATATGATAGTATTCGGGTTCTTGTTGAGGATGATGTGGAAACTTAAAAATAGGATAGGACTACTACAAATAATAGAGCCCTTGTAATAAGAAAAATGCCTCACTATTTGCAGATATTCAAGGGTTGGAGCAACATGCTTCAGAAGCCCTAATACATAACCACAAAGATAATATCAACGGTGACCTTAATGTGGTCATAAAACAGCTCCTTAAGCCAACGAAAGGGAGCATCATGTGAAATAAGGAAGCCCTCAGTAGAAAGGAGGGATTTTGGATCAGTCAACTTAGAAAGCAATGGAGTGTTGTTTCCCTAACCAGACTAATCTTCTACAACAATATGATTTGTCCTCTATGAACAAATTTCCCATATTACAGGATTGAATGGATCTAAGATGTAGTGATGCCTCCTTGAAGATCATTTTTGTAGTGAAATTATAGTATATTCCTATTGGTGAAAGCTGCAGTAACTATGAAGGCATGGTTATTATTATTTGGAAGTCTCATATCTGAACCCTGTGGCATATTGAACTTGCTCGCCGACTAAAGCATGATAACCTTGTCATTAACATAACTCTATGGCCTCCTTGAGAGAGAATTGATTCATTATACTATCCTGCAACTTACAAGTTTATTGGCTATTACCTTTAGATCTACGTGAGCATGAAATTTTAAATAAGTCACCTTTGTCAAGATTCTGACAGAGGTAGACTATAGTAGCAAGACCAAGATGACTCTAGGGCAGCGTATTGAATAGACAAAGTTATGTTTACAATTATGAATAATTGTATGAAAATTCTAGTTCTAAATATGTGTTGTTGCATTAGTATAAAGCATATCATTGAACATGTATGTAACTAAAAGTAACATATACGTGAAGCAGACAACTTTTGCAGCAAACCAATATAGATATTTTTTTAAGCCCTCTTTTTTCTTAATATTTAGTAGTATTAAGAAGTAAGGACATAATCAATGCACTCTACTATGGCATACTTCTGGGCATTTGTTATCATCAGTACTTCATAGTTATGCAGTAAGGATTTGAAGTGAGACAAACTTTCATCATTTAAGGAGGTTTCATTTTTATAATTCTTCTATAACAACATTTGTCAGTAAGAGTTTTTTTGCAACACTTTAAAGGTACAAAAATCTACTCTGTCAAAATATTGAAAACTGAAGCAGCAGCAAAGGTATGTGTGTAGTTGGGGTATCAAAATTCCGTTGTAAGAGTTTCTTTCTCTAAAGATCATGATGCATTTGAAGGGGATTTTATTAGTCATTGTAAATGGGCCTACCATATATATCTCCAAATCAATTTATGGACTGGAAGTTTGATTCATTCTTTTAAGGGTTTCATTAAGCCCATTTACAGGTGGTTTCATTCTCCATCTGTAATTTAAGACAATTTGAAATTCCTAGAAATAGAAGGTTTGACCCTCCACTCACTATTCTATGTATATCGTTCTCATGATTTGGTTATTCTGCTTCATTTGGTATCACTGTGGTATTAGCATCTCTATAGCAGACAGTCTCCAATTTTAATGAAATATCACTAAGAATTGTGCCAAAAAAATTAGTATGTATGTCATACTGTTCCTTCTCTTCTTCATGTGGAAGGCATGATACTTTTATAAAAATAATGAAAATCTAAACTAGGGATATGTTGGAACGCATCAATTTTCCTTTCCTATATGTGGTACGAGAGGAATAAAAGTCCATGAGGATAGTAATTATGTGCATGTGAAATCATGATAGTGCTTGGAATTACAAGCAATCCACTAATAGTGACTCATGGTAATTGTAAGTGGTCATAAAAATATAAATGGAAGCTTGTATCGAAGGATTTTAACAATCATTATTTGTTGCTAATTGAGAAAGTTTAAGGATTCCAATATAGAGATAAATTATCAAAAATCCTTAGTGATTGAGTATGGTTGGGGAGGATATTAATTTATCCTCTCAAGTGCATGAGATATACCATGAAAAATGTGTATAATCATACTCAATCACTAAGGATTTTTGATAATCCATGTGTAAACTTTACATTAATTAGGAAAATATCTTGAGAAAATAGAAAACACATTTAATCGATTGGATTTAAAATATTTGAAAAAGCAAGTACTTTTGAAAAGATTGATTTTGTGCTTGTACGAGCTTCCCCATGTGGTCAACAACTATTGATGTTGTTTGTAATGCTAACTTGATGGCAGTAGGGCTCCAATCAGGATGCTTTTGCTTCACCAAAATCTACAATGCCAGCTATATGTGGTGTCGCCATGCTTGTCCCTAATATCATGGAAATTCCTTCTCCTTGATAATTGACTTCATCAGTGCCATTAGGAGACCATGCTACCCATTTAGACCAAGACCAAGAAAAATGTGTATAATCATACTCAATCACTAAGTATTTTTGATAATTCATGTGTAAACTTTACATTAATTAGGAAAATATTTTGAGAAAATAGAAAACACATTTAATCGATTGGATTTAAAATATTTGAAAAAAAAGGTACTTTTGAAAAGATTGATTTTGTGCTTGCAGAGGCTTCCCCATGTGGTCAACAACTGTTGATGTTGAATTGATGGCAGTAGGGCTCCAATCAGGATGCTTCTACTTCACCAAAGCTGCAATTCCAGCTATACATGGTGTCGCCATGCTTGTCCCTGACATCATGGCAAATCCTTCTCCTTGATAATTGACTTCATCAGTGCCATTAGGAGACCATGCTGCTCATATTAGACCAAGACCAAGGAAACTGTGTATAATCATACTCAATCACAAAGGATTTTTTATAATTCATGTGTAAACTTTACATTAATCTGATCCTTGAATCACTCTCTAGTCCTCCATCTGTAGTCGGAGACGTGCAAGACAAAAAATGAGTTCTCCATCCACAATTGTGTTCCAATGCTCATATGGGTTTTGAAGAAGGGCCTCCACGACTTCATATCCAAGAAGGTGCTTCTTCAGGTAAGGGTGTTGCGGGCTACAAAAATGGTGATTTCGGAAACCAATCATGGAGGAAAGAGCTCTCAGAAACTGGTGAGTTTCTTTTACACTCAATTCTTCAACAAGATGGGGCTTTGGGTGAAATTCTAGATTCGACCCTAATACAAGAAGGAGATATTTTAGAAATATTAAAGGGTCTATGTGAATTTAGAGAATGGAAGAAGGCCTTGGATGTATTTAAATGGATGAGAAACCATGAGGATCACAAGCCAAATGCAGAAACAATTGCAGTCATGATCATGATTTTAGGCATAGAAGCTCAATGCTCTAAAGCAACTAACTTGTTTCATAATATTCCCCTATAAAGTTATCCTATGAATTTTTATGCCTATACCTTTTTAATTTCTACTTTTTGCTAGAATGGTATGTACAGAGAAGTGATCTCTCTGTTCAAGACAATGGAGGAAGGTGTATGTGAACTGAATGTTGTGACCTACCATGTAATGCTTGATGTATACAACAAGATGGGTAATTCTTGGAATAAATTTGTATCACTTTTTTGGGAGATGAAAACTCAGGGAATTAGACCTGATGAATGCACCAACAATACCATTATATCTGTCTATGGCAGAGGAGAGTTGTATGAAGAAGCATCCAATATTTTCAAAGAGATGAAGGTAGAGGGATGTCCCCCATGTATAATCACATACAATTCTCTTCTTAATGTCTATGGGAAAGAAGGGTTGCATGGATAAGCTCTCAGTATTTTGACAGAAATTCAGAACAACAAAGTGTATCGACCTAATACTGTCACCCATAACAAAATGATTCCAGTTTACTATACTAATGGATTATGTAATGAAGCTACTACTTTGATGGATACAATGGTAATAAAAGGAGTGGAGCCTGATGTTTTTACATACACAATCCTGATATCTACATTTGGGAAAGAAGGAAGAGAGGAGAAATCCTTGGAGTTCTTCATACAAATTAAGAATGCAGGTTGTCATCCTAATCTGTGCACTTTCAATGCTATCATTGCAATGTACAGAAAAAAAGGCAAGATTCCAAAAGATGATGTTAGTGTCTGATAAAATTAATTCTAGTGGCTATAACCCTGATTGAGTCACGTGGAATACTATGGTGGCTGTGTGTGGTAAAAATGGTATGCATAAGCATGTTTCTATACTTTTTAAGGAAATAAAGAAAGTTGGATATATTTCATATCAAGACATTTATAATATCGTGATTGGGGCTTATGGAAAGTGTGGATGAGTTAAGCTAGCTATAAAATCATATAGCCAAATGATAAAAGAATGATTTTGTCCCAATCTCTCTACTTACAATGCTCTTTTGAATGCATTAGCTAGGAAAGGGCAGTGGAAGGAAGAAAAATTTCTGATCATGGTAATTACTTGTGACAGCTATATATATTCTATTTAGTTTTCACTTCATTCATTAGGTCATCAAGAAATTATGCAAATACAATGCACAAAAAGATAAGAGACATGGGATGTATCTTTTAGTCCCATTGACTTACTCTTGTGGTCACCCAAGGAAATTAATAAAATTATCTTACCTTATCTTATTCTGTCTTGAACAAGCCATTATCCTCAAACTATAGCTTACCACCTTCACTACTAACCACACCAACTGCATCCCTACAACAATCCATATTCTAAGAAGGTGCTTCTTCAGGTAAGGGTGTTGCGGGCTACAAAAATGGTGATTTTGGAAGCCAATCGTGGAGGAAAGAGCTCTCAGAAACTGGTGAGTTTCTTTTACACTCAATTCTTCAACAAGGTGGGACTTTAAGTGAAATTATAGATTCGGCCCTAATACAAGAAGGAGTTATTTTAGAAATATTAAAGGGTATATGTGAATTTAGAGAATGGAAGAAGGCCTTGGATGTATTTGAATGGATGAGAAACCATGAGGATCACAAGCCAAATGCAAAAACAATTGCAGTCATGATCAGATTTTAGGCATAGAGGCTCAATGCTCTAAAGCAACTGACTTGTTTCATAATATTCCCTTAGAAGGTTATCCTATGAATGTCTATGCCTATACCTCTTTAATTTCTACTTATTCCCAGAATGCTATGTACAGAGAAATGATCTCTTTGTTCAAGAGAATGGAGGAAGGTGTCTGTGAACTGAATGTTGTCACCTACAAAGTAATGCTTGATGTATACAACAAGATGGATAATTCTTGGAATAAAGTTGTATCACTTTTTGAGGAGATGAAAACTCAGGGAATTAAACCTGATGAATGCACCTATAATACCATTATAGTTGTATGTGGTAGAGGAGATTTGTATGAAGAAGAATCCAATATGAGAAGGGACATGGGTCTCAGCTTGGAGAGAAGCATATCAAAGGTGATGGTAGGAGACAGTTGCAGTGTTAGATATGTGGAAAGGAGCATCTTAAGAAGGATTTTTTGTCGTATCAGGGTGGTAGGCCTAAGTTCTACTATGATTAAGAGGCGCAAACAATTGGGGATGTTGGACAAGTCATTCCTCGGATCTATGCAACATTGGATAAAAGGTAAGCAAATCACTAGGAATCTATTATCGAGATGTACTATAAGCTTTGTGATCAAGTTGTTTCTATTTTGATTGACTCTAGATATAATTATAGTTATATTAACCCTGACCTGGTGGATACGTGTGGTTTGAGAAAAGAAGCGCATGTAGAGACTTGGTTAATGCACTTGGCTACAAGTACTAATAAAAGAGTTCATCATTGGGTAAGAGCTTGTGTATTTGTGTTGAATGTTATGCCTACAACAATGCATCTAAATGTATTTCCATTGGGATCATACAGTATGCTTCTAGATATGGATTGGTTTCATCTCCACAAGCCTAAGGTGGATTGTTATGAAAAGGCCATTGAGTCCTTGGATGACAATGGAGAAAAAAGAATCTTACAAGGTAAGAAGAAGGATACATCAGTAAGAATGGTTATAAATATGCTAGAAAAGCACAGTCACAGGAATGGATGTGTGTTATTTGTAGCTCATATCTCTAGTTATAAAAGTAAGGATGTCGAGGATGAAGAATTTTTGAAGAGGTATTCAATTTTGCAGCAGTTCTAGAATGTGTTTCCAACAAAGATTTCAGATTTTTTGCCTCACATGGAAGTGTACTTTTCTATTAAGTTGGTACAAGGAGAAACACCAACATGAAAGGCACCTTACAGGATAAGCACACCAGAGTTAGTAGAATTGAAGTTGTAGTTGAAGGAAATCCTTGACAAGGAATACATAAGGCCAAATGTATCGCCTTGGGGTGCACTAGTGTTGTTTGTAAATAATAAGGATGGTACTCTCAACCTATGTATTTATTAAAGGTGGTTGAACAAGGTGATGATCAAGAACATGTATCTTTTGCTGAGGATCGAAGACTTGTTTGACCATTTGAAGGGATAAGAAGGTTTCTCAAAGATTGATTTGAGATCAGGATATCGTCAGCTACACATCAAAGAAGAGGATATCTTCAAGACTGCTTTCCAGACCAAGGATGGGCATTATGAGTTTGTTATATTTGCTTTTGATTTGACTAATGCTCCATCTACTTTTATGTGCTTGATAAATAGTGTATTGCATCCTTTTCTGGACAATTTTGTCATTGTATTCATTGATGATATATTGATATATTATAAGAATGAGGAAGAAAATGTCGAACACTTAGAACCAGTATCGAGATTGCTAAGAGAGCATCAGTTGGATGCCAAGCTTAGCAAATGAAGTTTCTTTCAGACAGAGGTACATTACTTGGGACATGTTGTTTCCAAGGAAGGCATACCATTGGATCCATAAAAGATAAGATCTATCATGGAATGGGAAACTCCTAGAAATGTTGATGAGGTTAGATCATTCAAGGGGTTAGTATGTTACTATAGGAGATTCATCGGGAACTTCTCATGGATTTCCTATCTTATTACATCATTGCAGCACAAAGGAAGGAAATTTAAATGGATAGAGGAATGTGCAACGAGTTTGAGCAGTTGAAGCAGTTGCTTACACATGTTCCAGTTTTAAAGATTGCAGATTCAGATAAAGAGTTCACAGCGTGTACGAAAAATTGTAAGAGAGCACTTGGTGGAGTCCTGATGCAAGAGGGATAGGTGGTATGCTATGAATCAAGGACATTGAATGAGAATGAGAAGAACCGTGTGGCACATGATCTTGAGTTGGAAATAATCATTCATTCATTAAAGATGTAGAGACACTATCGTTTTGGTAGGAGGTTCATTTTGATTACTAATCATAGTGGGTTGATGTACTTGTTTGACCAACTGAATTAGAATTCTAGGAAAGCTAGATGGTTATCCATGCTCAGTGAGTTTGAATTCGAGATCAGGTACATCAAGGGTAAGGAGAACAAGGTTGCAGATGCTCTTAGTAGAAGGATATAGGTAAATCATATGGCAACTATGAGTTCTTATGGGACAGATTGACAGGATCGGATCTTATAGGTAGGACAATAGGATGACAAGTAAAAAGAGCTTAGGCACAAGTTACACCAGCAGGGTACAGGTGAACAGGATGTGTACTATTATCTCACAGTAGATGGTTTGGTAAAATTTAGTGACATGATCTATGTGTTAGACAATAGCGAACTCAAAAAGCTTATCTTGAGGGAATTTCATGTTAAGTCATATTCAGGTCATCCAGGATATCAGAAGACATTGAAAGTGGTGAATAATTTCTACTATTTCCTAAGTCTAAAAAAGAAGTGTCAAATTTTGTGGATAGATGCTTGGATTGTAAATAGGTAAAGGTAATGTGTAAGTATCCAGGTGGGTTATTACAGTCGATTCTGATTCTGAAATGGAAATGGGATGTCATTTCCATGGATTTTATTACAAGCTTTCTAAGGACATCTAAACATCATGATTCCGTCATGGTTGTGGTTGACAGGTTAACAAAGGTAGTTCACTTCATAGTGGTTAAGTCTAATAAGGGAGATAGTGAGATTTCATGGTATTCCTAGGATGATTGTGTTAGACAAAGATGTCAAGTTCACTTCCAGGTTATGGAAAGAGTTATTTTTAGGTTTGGGAATATATTTGTCCTTCAACACAACTTATCATCTATAAATAGATGGATAGACAGAGAGAGTCAACAGGATTCTGGAGGACATGTTGAGAATGTATGTTATACATCAACGATGGAAGTGGGAAGAGTATCTTCCACTAGTTGAGTTTGATAACAACAATGGGTATCAGGAGTCATTGAGGATGAGCCTATTTGAGGCACAGTATGGGCAGAGTTGTAATAATCCTATCAGTTGGAGCAATCTAGTTAACAGGGTATTTATTTGACCAGATATGTTAGCAGAGATGGAATAAGAAATGCAGGATATCAAGAAGAATCTAAAGGCAGCATAGGATAGGTAGAAGAGTTATGCAGATCAATACAGGATGTTTAAAGTGTTTCATGTTGGGGAACATGTTTACTTGCACATCAAGCCCAAGAAGGGATCCTTGAGGATTGGGTCATGTGCGAAGCTGACACCTAGGTATTGTGGGCCTTTTGAGATCCTTGAGAGGATTGAACTAGTGGCTTACAAACTTGCACTGTCATCGACAATGAAATTCCATGATGTTTTCCATGTTTCATTGCTTAAAAGATATGTGAAATATGTTTATCATGTGATTGATTGGTCTGTATTGCATGTGGAGCTAGAAGGAGAATTCCAACTGGAACCTTAGTGCATTTTGCAATGGAAATAACTCATTCTTTTGAATCAAGCAATCAAGAAAGTTAAAGTGCAGTGGAAACACTTTGGGATCGATGAAGCTACACGGGAGAGGGTTGATCAGATGTGGGATATGTATCCTTCATTGTTTTCTAGTTGAGGCAAAGGAGTTTTGGTATATGCATATATTTATGTATGGTCATTATTGTAAATACCATAATGAGTTGTGTTATAAAGCTCCAATAAGTGGTATGGTTGTCATGTTGTCATGTTTGTCATGTTGGTTTGCTTTTCAACAGGTTGTTCATTCTAAATACTACATTGAGCTAAGTTATAAATATCCATGGGTAGTATGTTTTGGTTTTCAATAGTATCGCTGGTTTTTGGTGTCGTAGAACACTGAGGCCAGTGTTTCCCTAAGGGGGAGGGGTCTGTAACAAGCTCAGGTTAAAATTTCATGTACTAAAGTTAATCAAGGAGAAAATAAGACCAAGGTCATGAGACACCTATTCCAAGTTGAATGTTGGGAAAAACATCCTAGTGGGTGCTCATGTGGTTTATTATGGCTAAGGAAATTGAAAAAGGCTTTGAAAAGGCATGAAGCATTAATTGGCATTTTATCTATGGAAATAATGGAAAATAAGAGAAAAGGAACGTGAAGGGTCACAGGTTGCATGTGAGGAGAAAATTTAAAGAAAATTAGTGGAAACTAAAGAAAATAGAGGCCTCATTGATAAAAAGGCTTCTAAGGACTAGTTCACAACTTTTTGTCAGTTTATCTTTTGTGAGTTTAGTTTTGGAGCTCTCTCTCTATTGTCTCTCTCATACTCTTGCACACTTAGAGAATTCTACAAGTACTTTAGCATTGGAGAAAGAAAGGCGAAGGAAGGACAAGAAAGTAAAGGTAGGCAATGATCAAGCAAGGAATAGTGGGATCAAGCAACGACATCAGGATTATTTGTAGGTATCGAGTTGCATGTATGATTTACTTGTTGTTTTTGGCATGCATGGTACATGCATGTGAGTAATTGGTTATATTTTTGTCATTGGCATGGGTTTTTCCAAGTGTGAAAATGTTTTTATCCTTAACTTTCCATTTCTAGATAGCCATGGTGTGATGGGGTTATTTCATTTGGTTGAGATTTTGATTGTCAGATGGTTTTGGAACCGGGTGAGATGGTGTTAAGAAAATTCTCAAGGGCCTCAGAATCCCTTGATCGATAATGGTGGGATTATGGTAAAGCTTGAGGGTGGAGACAAGAAAATTCCTTAAGGTATTGGTGAAGAAATCTAGAGGCATCCAAGCTTGTTTAGGGCCTAGTGATCCCTTGATCGGCTTTGGCGAGATTTTGTAAATCTTGGTAATGTATATTTTTTGTTTGGTCCTAGGAATACCTTGACTGATAATAGCAGGTTGTGGTAAAACATAGTTGTGTAGGTGCTTGATTCAGGCCTAGGAGTCACTTGATTAGTTTCGGTGGGATTGCGGTAAAGTCTAAGGAAGTTTGGTTGTTTTGTTGTGAATCCTACATTCATGCTTAGAATATGGAACGAGGGTGATTGGAAGAAAGAGAGATTTGGTTCAGCCCAATATATGGTAGGGTGGTATGTGGAAGTCCCTAACTTGGTTGGATTTTCATATGTTAAGAAGAGCTCTTTTTTCTCTTGTATTTTATGAGTAAATGTACTTGATATGATGTGGCTTCGATGGTTGTTCCATCATTGTTATCATTCTGGTTATATGTTGGTTGTAAGCATGGTTTTATGACTGACTCTAGTTATGTCTCTCAACATGTTTTGATTAGTAAATGGATGTTGAATGAATGCATGACCTAATAGATCTTATTGCAAATATTATGAGAGGGAACTATTATAGCATCATTTAGCACTCCTGTAGATTTTTATGCTCTTATATGGCCTTGGGCAGCCTTTTACCATGCAGACTTGATCCTTTATTAAAAAAAAATATTTCAAATTCCATACGCGACTCTGCTCATTCAAAAGCGTGTACATACGCAAGTTCTATAACTGCATACCCATGTATATATACACAACTAAATTAAGTAATTTCAGGTGGTATATATACACACCTTGGGTAGGCCTAAAACACATAAGAGAAGGGTTATCGACATTATACCCATTTTTCTCCCAAATCAAGTTTGATTTTCCCATGCCTCTTGCATTCATAGTCTCTATGGAAACCCTTGTTTCCTTTACAAAGATGTTCATCATATTTGAAGCATCTCCTTGCGCTTATTAGAGAGGTTGCCTTCGTGGCTCAAGCTAGACAGATCTAGAGGAAGGCTTCGCCAATGCTTTGGCTTGGATTAGGTTGTACCTTTCATGTACTTATTGTTGATTATCAATAAAGAAGATCATGTCTTGTTCATGATATGTTGTGTCTCATGAATAGAAATTTCTATGTTTATATATGATGATATAACATATATTTTATGTATGCACATTGAATTATATATCATATATATGCTTCTCTGAATTGATTTGTAGGCTTGCTCGATTCTGTAGGAAGTAGAGGGTTTGGACCCTACGGGAACATCATAAAACATAGGACCTCCAGGGAAGTTTCCAAGGCCAAATTTAAGAATTCACATGTTTGGCATGCTTTCTTGATTGCTTCTTGTTCTACTCTGTTGAGGTTGTCAACCCTTACCTTAGGGAACTTTTCTCTCCAACAACGGGATTGCGGTAAAGCCTGTAGTGTATGTTTATTGTTTGGGCCTAGTAATCCCTTAGAGGGATACACGGTAAATGTTAGGTCCGTATACTACTAGTGTGACCCCTTATTGTTATTAGTAAAACCCCTTATTATATTGTTGTGCCCATGTAGTCACCATATTGTTATTATTGTGCCCCATAGAAGCCCAATATTGTTATTATTGTGCCCTTACATTATTATTGTTATGTCGGTTCTGATTATATTATGACCCCTTAGACTCCTATATATAGAAAGGAGGTCTTGTCATTTGTATCATCCAAGAATTATTCATTTGTGTAATCTAAAGGAGGTTTCCCCCTCAAAGAGTCTAAATTATAAGGCGTTGATCTATCTTTTCTATCTTTTTGTGAGTTGGTTTCATAACATTTGGTATCAGAGCTTTGGATTCTAGGGTTTCGTTGCTCCAAACAGATCATCGTGGTATTTTCGCTATAACTTTTTTTCTGCGACGTTTCAGAAGCTAAAACAAAAAACCCATTTGATCTGAAATCATTCTAAACTTTGGGTCCAAAATTTAGAGCTTGTATCACTATATTTTCGGAGATGTGATCTAAGGAAGTTAGGGTTTTTGTAGACTCCCGAATTACATCCCAAACAGGTGACCTGGGGAAAATCGTCATAAGTTTTGTTCTGAGCATCAGATTGAAATTTCGTAAGAATTTTAAAAAAGAGGACGTCCTATAGCTTTCTCTATATCAGTTTCAAGTACTAAGGTTGAAACAGTGACACGTGGCACTTCGTACAAGTTCGCTCTACTGAATTAGTCTATAATCAGGTCACCGAGGTAGATTTGGCATAACTCTTTCTTGGAGAATCTAATCTTGATTAGACTTGTGGGGTTAGAAAGAGTACTAAAATGGATACTGTAGGAAGTGATTTCAGATATTCAAGATCCACAGTTACAGAGATACAATAGATTCAATATCGAGCTCTTACAAAGTGAAAAAAAAGGTGTGTAGTTTTTTTAAAATTTTGCATAAGATTGGTTTGAAAAATTAGTTTGAAGGAATTCAAAGGGAATAGTGAAGAATTATTAACATTAATTGATGCCCCGAAGAAAGAAAATGGAAACACCTAGTAAGCAACCTGAAAGCTCTAGCATGACTCGTGAAGAAGAGGAAGAAATGCAACATGATATATCAAAATTACAAGACCAGGTACAACAAATTTCACTCTCACAAAAGGTAACTGAAGCCAAGATGAATGGCGTGGAAGCTAATATGAATGGTGTGCAAGTTAAGATGGATGGCGTGGAAGCTAAGATGGATGGCATGGAAGCTAAGATGAATGGCATGGACGCTAAGTTGGAAGAATTGAAGATAAATTTGAATAAGTTGCTACAAGAAATGGTTACTAATGGTGAAAGGGTAGTAATGGAAATTCATGATGAGAACAAAATAAATGTTAATCATGATTTAATAGACTCTAATTTTGGATTGAAGACCCACCATGTTCCAAAAATCGATATGAGGAAGTTTGATGGCAAGGATCCCAAAACATGGATACTATAGATGGAGCAATTTTTCGATCTCCATAATGTGCAAAACACACAAAAGGTACGTATTTAAACTTTATATTTGGAACCAAATAAGTTTGTATGGTATCAATGGCTTTGCTCTCGTAAAAAAATTGTCACTTGGGCAATTTTTATGGAATAAATGATAGCACATTATGAGGATACAAAAAAAAAACACCTTCTTTAGCCAATTGATAAATCTCAAACAAAAGGGTTCAATGATGGAGCACATTGAGGACTTCCAAAAATTGAACATAAGGGTAAAATATATTCTAGAGGAGCATGGATTGATGTGTTCATAGGGACTTTAAAGGATAATATCCAACATGAGATTCGCCTTTGGGAACCTAATTCATTGGAGAAGGCATTCAGGTTAGCAAGAAAATGGAAAGAAAAATTATGGAAACCATGAAGCCTACCACTCACAACTATAAAGATGGAAGTTTTGTTGCCCCTAGCCTTCCATAACCTACAAGGTTGACACCACAACAATTGGAAGAAAAAAAAGCAAAAGGGCTTTGTTACAGTTGTGATAGAAAATACACTAAAGGTCATAAGTGTGCTGAGAAGAAATTATTCTACATAGATTGTGAAGAGGAGGAAGAAAAGGAACAAGAAATGTCAAAAGAAGAGGATATACTCTAGGAACAAACCATAGATAAAGAAGAAATGAATCTGACCATATCTTGTAATGCATTGGCTGTAATTACCACTCCTCAAACTATCAAGATAGAAGGACATATCAAGAAGAAAATGGTGATAGTGTTGATTGATTCGGGAAGTACCCATAATTTTATTCATTGTAAGATAGCCAAGGAATTAAATTGCTTCCTATATCCAGCACCAGAGTGTCAAGTGATGGTTGCAAGTGGAGGAACCATAAATTGCTCTGGAAAGTGCCATAATATCAAGCTATCCATGGGAATATATATATTGAATAGCCCAATGCTTTCCATTCCAATGGGTGGTGCTGATGTTGTACTAGGAGTCCAATGCTACAATCCTTGGGTACAATAGCTTTTAATTTTCAAGAACTTTCATGAAATTTTGTGCGGAAGGAAAGGAAGTTGAATTAAGGGGTATTGTAGGGATAATCATATCTAATGGTATGACAAAGCTTCTAAAGAAGAAACAACGAGGCGTAATTTCATAATTATGTTCAGTAGAGGTTCCCACATCGAAATCATCTATTTCTCCAGATCTCCAAAAAGTCTTGGACAATCATTCCAAGGTATTTGAGACTCCCAAAGGCCTCCCACCTATTTGTGATCATGATCATGCTATTCATTTGATTCCAGGAAGTGTTCCTCCAAACTTCAGGCCGTACAGATATCCCTATGCCCAAAAGAGTGAAATTGAACGTGTGGTTGCAGAAATGCTAGAGGTTGGTATAATTCAACCTAGTCAAAGTTATTTCTCTGCTCCAGTAGTATTGGTGCACAAGAAGGATGGATCATGGTGCATGTGTCTAGATTATAGGGAGCTCAACAAGCTCACTATTAAATATAAATTTCCAATTCTTGTCATTTATGAATTATTGGATGAATTTCATGGATCAATTTACTTCACCAAGTTGGATCTTTGTTCAGGATATCATCAAATCAAAATGAGGACTGAAGACATTTTGAAAACAACATTTAGAACTCATGAGGGTCATTATGAATTTTTGGTCATGCCTTTTGGCCTTACCAATGCACCTTCTACGTATCAAGGTTTGATGAATTCCATTTTCAAACCCTTCCTTAGAAAACTTGTGTTATTATTTTTTGATGATATACTAATCTACAACAAGTCTTGGAAGGATCATGTTCAACATGTTGACAAGGTGCTCAAACTATTGGAGGAGAAACAATTATATGAAAAAATATCCAAATGTTTCTTTGGACTACAAGAGGTGGAATATCTGGGTCATATTGTATCTCATGAAGGTTGGGTAGACCCTAGCAAAATTAAAGCCATTAAGGAATGGAAAATCCCCACTTCCATAAATCATTTGCGAGGATTTCTCGGGTTGACAGGGTATTATCGCAAGTTTGTTAAGAATTATGGGAGAAGAGAAGCACCTCTAACAACATTATTGAAGAAAGATGCATTTTCATGGACTCGAGAAGCAACAAAGGCCTTCGAACATCTTAAAGAGGCAATGTGCCAAGCACCAGTCTTAGCTACCGCTGAACTTCACAAAAACCTTTATTGTGGAATGTGATGCTTCAGGAAATAGAATTGGTGTTGCTTTAATGCAAGATGAAAGACCCATTGCTTTCAAAAGTTGTCCAATCAAAGGAAAGTATTTACACAAAGCTATTTATGAGAAGGAAATGTTGGAAATACTACATGCACTTAAGAAATGGCGACCCTACCTAATGGGAAGACACTTCAAGGTAAAAACGGATCATGATAGTCTTAAATACTTTTTAGAAAAAAGATTATCCTATGAAGGGAAACAAAAATGGGTCACAAAGATGTTGGATTATGACTTTGAAATCATCTACAAAAAATGGAAACAAAATGTTGTGGCAGATGCACTCTCAAGAAAGGATGAGGATGTGGAAGCATTGTTGTGCGCCATTTCTATTATCCAACCAGATTGGATAAATGAAGCAAGGGATGAATGAAAGAAGGACGAAGAAGTGTGGCCACTCATTCAAAAGTTGCAGAAGATCCCTGTTTAAAAAATGTTTCCAGAACTTGACAAGGAAGGAAAAATCATATTGGAACCTGGACCAGTCACAAAAACAAGAACTCGACAGCTACGAAATCGATCAATTTCAGAGTATCTCATCAAGTGGAAGAACTTACCCACTGAAGATTCCACATGGGAGGACAAGAATTTTATACAGAAGCATCAAGAACTACTCAAGCATTGAGGACAACATTTTTTGAAGGAGATGGGCATGTTAGGTCCCTATACTACTAGTGTAACCCCTTATTGTTATTAGTACAACCCCCTTATTATATTGTTGTGCCCATGTAGTCCTCATATTGTTATTATTGTGCCCTTACATTATTATTGTTATGTCAGCTTTGATTATATTATGACCCCTTAGACTCCTATATATAGAAAGGAGGTCTTGTCATTTGTATCATCCAAGAATTGTTCATTTGTGTAATGTAAAGGAGGCTGCCACCTTGAAGAGGCTGAATTCTAAGGTGTTGATCTATCTTTTTTATCTTTTTGTGAGCTGGTTTCATAACAGTAAAACCTAAGGAATCCTTGATTGGTTTTGTTGTAGGTCCCATATTCATGCTTAGAATATGGCATGGGGGTGATTGGCTGAAAGAAATATTTGGTTCAACCCAATATATGGTAGGGTAGTATATGGAAGTCCTTGGCTTGGTTGGCTTTTGCATATGTTAATAAGAGCTCTTTCCCTCTTGTGTACTATGTGTAAATGTGTTTGTTATTATGTGATTACAATGGTTGTTCTATCTTTGTTGATCTGTTGGTTATATGTTGGTTATAAGCATGGTTTATATGTCTCTCATCACCTTTTGATTAGTAAATGAATTGTCAATGAATGTATGACCTAATAGATGATAATTCAACTATTGTGAGAGGGCAATAGACCTTCTTGATGAATCTCAGATAAGTATGAGGTCCCTATGTTCATATTTGTTGTTACAACCTATAGATTAGATGTTCATGATGTGTTTGACGAAATGCCTATCATGGCTAGGGCTTGTCAGGTCAGGTCATTTCCTTGTTAAAGTTTTGCATTAGAGGCCTTGTCATATTGTTATTTATCATATCTGAAAGTATCATGAAGTTATGGGCAGAGGCATGAGTCCTAGCCTTGAAAAAGTGGCTTAGAATCTAGGGTCGCTGGCACAGAACTGCTTGAAAAAGGTTGTAGATGCATGGAGGCCTTTCTGTGGGAGTGACTAGATGGTCTCAGTTGCATGGAAGGCTTGTCATGGGAGTGACTAGGGGTCTAGTTTAGTCAATAAGAAATTTTTCTCAAGGGTTGGACACCTAGAGGGGTTTGTTGGCTCCTGAATGTTCTGTAGCTCTTAAGGGAGGTCTCTAAAGTGTTGGTATGTCAATTCCACTTCCTTAGGGTGATATAGGAGTTTGAGTCATATCATAGTAACTCTTTGTCACATGTTTACCCAGGTGAACCGGTTAGCTTGGGTAAATGTGGGAGGAGGGTGTTACACAGGTGATGAGCAACTTATCCGTTCTTGCAAAGAGGATCTTGCAAGGGAATTTGAAATGAAAGACATGGCCCTCTTGCACTACTTCCTAGGGCTGGAAGTATGACAAGTTGATGGTGAATTTTTTGTGTCTCAAGGTAAGTATGCTACTGAGATACCTCAAATACTTCACATGGAGAATTGTAAGCCTATGGACACACCTCTAGCTACAAACTTGAGGAACGAGTATGCTTCTTAAAGTGAGGAAGTTAATGCTACCATTTACAAGCATCTTGAATTTTCACTAATGTACCTTGTGAACACATGACCCGACATGTGCTATGCAGTAAACCAGCTGAGTCAAGCTATGGTGAGGCCTACCAAGCTATATTGGAAGGAAAAAAATCATGTGTTTCAGTACCTTAGAGCCACTCCCCAATATGGATTATGGTACAAAAAGATAGAGGGAGTGAAGCTACAAGGTTTCACTGATGCAGATTGGGCAGGGAGTACATACTGTAGGAAAAGTACATCAGGTGTTATCTTCAATGTTGGGTCTGCAGAAATTTCCTAGTACAACAGGAAGTAGAGGTTTGTGGTGCCGAGCTTAGCAGAGGTTGAATACATGGCTGCAAGCCAAGCAAAATGTGAAGAAATATGGATGAGGAAAATACTTCTGGGACTATTTAGTCGGGAGATGGATCCGACAGTGAGATATGATAATAAGAGTTTCATTAAAATCTTTGAGAACCTGGTATTTCATGACAAGTCCAAGCACATTGATATCTAATATCATCATTTGCGAGACTGTGTGTAGAGGAGAATTATGTTGCTATAGTACATTCTAACTGAGGAGAAATATGATGACATCTTGACAAAGGAATTTTCAAGAGTTATATTCGAATTCCATAGGTGCATGATAGGGGTGGTAGAAAATCCATTTCTTACTAAGAGGAAGCATTGAAAAAATGTAGCAAGAAAGGCTCAATTTGACTTTAGCCTTAGTCAAATTGAGTAAGTCAGATTTCCACATAAACGGGACAACTTGGAGGAAGTTAACTAGTGCGACATGGAATTTGTCACTCAGTTAGCTCAGTAAATTTGATTTAGAGGGCTTCGAGTTAAGGTATGCATGTGTGATTGCTAAATTTTAGTAATCCAGTTCAGTTAGTTTTCAGTTTTATTCCATTAACTGACCTCTAACTATTGTTCGAGTTGGTTGAAGGTCAATTACGCAGTGGGACAATAGTGTAACTCATAGATATATCAGTTAACCGATTAATCAGCCCAAAATATCTAGTGCATGAAAGGAATTTGAATTCCACAAATGAGGTAGAGATGACAAGGTAGTGTAACATCAGTTGTAAACTAGTTCTAAGTGTACAAGTGTTGCATGTAGCCAATGATCAATCCTTTGGAATTACACAATCAATTTGGGGGAAATTCCTATATTTTAGGGGCCAATTTCCTCAAGAATTGTGCAAGGAAATAGGAGGATTGGTGAGCAAAGAATTGGCTAAGTGTTGGCCAGAGTTTTTCATTGAGCAGAGAGAACAATTATTCTTTTGTGCGTTATGCTTAGAGTTGGAGCATGCAATTGTAATAGTTTCTCTATTCAATTGATTAATGCAAAGAGGCTTGAACGTTTTTTCCCAGTTGGATTCCCCTATAGATCACTATATATTTGTGGTTTTTCTTATTGCATGTATATGCATGTTGTTCTAAATTGTGATTTCCATTTCACAGATCAGTAGAGTAGAATTGTGTCTCTTGTTTTTTCAGTTTGAAATCTTGAGAAGCTGCAATTTCTATCAAATTTCTACATTGTCCACTTCATAATTCATTGGATGGCTCTACATCATCCTCAATCCTTAATGTACAGGGCTTAAACCTCACACTCATCATATGTACCTATTGATCCCAGAACAAGTGCAAGAGCAATAATGTCAAAGTAAAGAAACATAATGAAAGTGTACCTTGTGATAAGGTAGGATAATCTTTCTTCTCTAGAAGTGAGGATGTCTCCTTCACTTTACAGCACTAGATCCCTCTTAGAGTCTACTCTTCCTACACCAACTCCATCTTGGAGTTTACTCCTCCAACACTATTTAGCGTCATGATCGTCCTCAATATGGATTATGTCCTTATCTAAGAAGTTAGTGAAATCAATAAAATACTCATGCGGGAATAATTACCAATAATCGAAAAGAATAAATTAAAAATAGTAGTGACACAAAGGAATGGAATAAGTCTTGAGAATACTTATCTTTAATGTAGATTGTATGAGGCTCTCAGCTCCCTCTAATTGCTAAAAGTTCCTACAATTCTCCATATCATGATGATCTTTTAGAAGGAATAACTTTCCTTATCCAAGAAGTTATAAAAAGAGGCATTCAAATATTCATGCAGGAAGAATCAGTAGTCCAAAATATAATCAAGAGTAGTGTCATAAAAAGAATATCATAAAACTTGAATATACTTATCTTTAACGGGGATTGTAGGAAGCTATTTTCTTCCTCTTGATCCTATCTCCTTGAGTCACCATGGTTCATCAACCATATGTCAATGTTGTCTTCAAAAGAGATGCATCCTTATGAATACCACTTGTATCCTTTATCTTCTTTTGTCGACAACCAAGTCAAATCATCAATATATATATATATATATATATATATATATATATATATATGTATGTATGTATGTATGTATGTATGTATGTATGTATGTATGTATGTATGTATGTATGTATGTATGTATGTATGTATGTATGTATGTATGTATGTATGTATATATATATATATATATATATATGATGACTACTAAATCTGCAACATACCCTTCTCCGAGGGTTTCTTTGAATCTGTCAAGAACTTGAATAATTCAATAAAATATTACAATTCATATCACATCATGAATAATTATGAATCATACAAGGCCTTTTTCATATGAAAGGCACTCCTAGGGTTTCTCCCAAACCCTAGCTTATACTTACAAGAGAAAAAGGTTTCCTTAGGATTTCCTCCAAACCCTAGCTTATACTTACAAGAGAAAAAGGTTTCCTTAGGATTTCCTCCAAACCCTAGCATTCTATTAGGTATCAGCCATCGTCATCTTCTTCTATCATCAATGTCTTCAAATGGGTGTTCTCAATGACTTTTCTTTAGCCCAACTCTGATAGCATGTTAATTTTTCTTAGGTCTATATTGTTCTTTATTGTAGATAATTTAATTTTAAAATTTTTATTTTTTATCTATCACATTCACCCCATAACATCTTAACATTATTAACAATTATGTAAAAATAAGAATAACAACATTGCAGTGGAACATAAAGAAACAATAGAAGAAAAGCATGCACAAAGGGGACACCATAATTTTTGTTAGAGACCAAGGCAAAACCCCACAAGGGGGAAACCCATCGAAGTTCTTCTTCTATTAGATATTCATCAGTTATTCAACTGAGATACAAAGTACATCATTATAAGACATCATCAATTATATTATGCCACCTAGGGCCAACCCAAGTCAGTTCACAACTTCATTTGTGAATTAAATGATAAAACTTCATGAGAGCTACTATCATATCATAATATCACATATGTCATAGATACAACATCACATTAGTCATAGAAGCACTGCTATCACTGTCAAAGTTTCACTATCATCATTTTCATAAAAAAATAGGGTTGTTGTCATCTAGACTCACTATTAAGTAACAAGATAACAACCATACATATAGAACACTAACATGTCATATATCATAAGCACTGTCGTGATGATCAATGGAACTTCCATATACTAAGGTTATTTTTATACATATATATACTCCACTCAACTATACCATCACTTCACATAGGATCAGTAATACATTATTGTCACAACAAGATCATGCCTTCATTGTCTCATTGAAACATGATACCTTATAACATTGTCACATTTATTGTTGCATTAATAGCCCATTGCGTCAGGTTCAATTCTATAGATCCAAGTCAAATTCATTATCACATTCATCAATATAATTGTCATATGTCACTGATTAGGGCACACTAGATCACTAACATGTTGCCTTAACAATACTGTTATGTTTCTCTATCACATACATTAATACAACATCACCGCCAGCTTATATTATTAATCACTGTCATTTGACATGATCAACATGGATACACATATCATAACTATTCAACAAATTGTCTTATATTATGAAGACAATTTCCATGTACCTTGGTCACATAACTTAATCATTGTTAGATAGGTCATGGTTTCACTTATATAGATATATATATATATATATATATATATATATATATATATATATATATATATATATATATATATATATATATATATATTTGTTTGTGTGTGTGTGTGTGTGTGTGTGTCATTGTCTTGTTGTTTTTGACACTATCTAATTGTAGATGCAACATATTTGATATATGCCATAGAGTATACAAAACTCATGACTGGGCCAATAGAACAATTGGTGCCAACATAGAGAATATACATAGATTATTGATGCCATATAGAAATTTGCGATGCCAATAAACCACAAAGCTTAGTGAAGTTACCAAAGTGATACATGTGATTCTCTATAGAGAATATGATGTCATTGTAGAGAGCAAAGTCATAACAAAGCCACAACATTATTTTGAGGAGCGGTGCCCTAGGGAAGAATGTGATCCATCATAAAAGTAAAGTTTGAGCCACAAATAGGTGTATGCGGACCATAGTGAAAAATATGTGGATCAGAGAATTTGAGCACGTTCATATAATAGGTGTGCGCTAAGTATAGTATATAGTGAGATCCCTTAGAAACATATGAATCATTAGCAACAGAAAAAGAAACGAATATCTTATGAATACCAAGCCACACATATCAACACTATATCATCTTTTTCATGATACCTAAGGGATAATAATTAATATTCTATTTATAATGTTCCTCCAAGAAATGAATGGGAGTCACAAAGGAGTTAAAGCCGACTTTTTAGGGCTTAGAGGGAAAATTCTTTTAATTCAAATTTTTTTTTATAACCATATTAAATATATTAAACATTTATTTGCCCCCATTTGTGCCACATCTATAATAATAATTTATTTATCAATTTTGGATCCACCCTTGGTGTATTTGGGTTTCCCTTTAAGGCAATTCATCTCGAAGCTGCCAAAATTTCAACACTCCCTCTCAGCTAGAGAGGAATTTCCATGTACACAATAAGTTTTATCTCGGATGTATAGATCTATTGTATCATGTCTCATCTCATATAAGAATAATATTCCACAACTGATGGTAGGGGAGATCCAATAGATCCTCCGAACCCTACAAGTCCCTAGGTCAAGGTTATGACCTTAATCTCAACTACATCAATAAGATATCCAACTCATCGCATATCATCTCAACTTGATTCCTTTCATCATCAACTGAAAAATGATGTCTCGATCTAAAGAAGAATAATAATCATAAGGGACTGTTGATGGTGCTGGACCCGCCAACATGTCAGGGGATCTCCCCAGTAATAATTCCCAATTAGACCTCAGACCGTTTGGTGTAGGAGTCCCAGCAGTGGGTCGTACGGTAATGCCTTGACCGCGATTTTTCACAGAGGCAAGTAAGATAACTCTGTTGGTAGCAAGGGTGTGACATATGCAGTGAGCCAAGGAAGGTGCATGAGAGGTTCTAACACATGGGGGTTGAGATGAGTGCGCCCCTTGGAAACCTGTGATAGCACAGAGTTAAGAAGGGAACACACGAGCAAGGATGCATCACAACATGGAAGGCAAGTTAGCTAGAAATCCAAAGTGATGGTTAAACCAACAACACATTTCAGAAAGATTCATACATACATACACAGAAATAGCTATACATGCATGTGTAAGCAAACAAATACATATATCATTTAGAGTAAACAAATAACTGAAATACAATACAACATATGCATGAAATGTGTTGGCTCTTGTTATATTAAGAAGTGTAAGTTCCAATCATACAATACATCCATGTCTAACCACTAGTTCCGACAACAGAACGTTACAGCCACAACCACCTGCTCCTCCAAAGAGATGTACTAGCTCTGCACAGTGGAGAAGCCAAGGCTTATTACAATACTGTCCAAGCTCTCTCTAAGATAGTCCTATCGGAATATTGGTTGACCAAAAGGCTGTATAATGAGTTATGAGGGACTATTTATAGCAAAGGGTGGGGTGACCCTTGACATTCCCATTTGTGACAGTTCATCTACCCTCATGACTCTTCATCTACTCTATGACTCTTACATCCAACTATCAACACTTGAACTTACACTTGACAAGATGTTACATTACAATGTACATGTACCCATGTGAGACAAAGTGGCTTGAGCAAGCCATGCAAGACATCAGTATGACTTGGACAATTGTGGGAAGTCCAACTCTTCAACATCCTCGCGATGATCAACAATAGCATACTGATGCCAAGATCGGTAGTCCGCGATGGTGTCCATGTACTCCAAGGTGACATCTTTCTGGAACCTGACTCTTGCCTCCATAGCATCTGGGCACACTTCTCGGGCTCCTATGTCCAACTCGTCTGAAATCATGCGCATCATTGTCTTCAACGCGGCCTAACCTACAACATACTTGTGCATAGTGTCTGCACTGATCGACAAGTTTGGGTTGGTGTCTATGCGCATCAACTCAACAAAGTATGAGTCAAGCTCTAGTCGGACCTATGCCTTTGTCTTTGCCTGGGTGAGAGTCCCAATAGATCGAATCACATGTGCACGCACCACAACATCCATACTCTTGAATACACGTGCATGGGAAGCTTGTAGACCTGTGATGAGATGCGGGAGCTCTTCATAGTTCTGAATTTGACTCCAGATGCGTGCCTTCAGCTTGACCGTTCTGGGCTTCATCATCTTAGGCAAGTGAAGTGGGGCTCCCTTGTATCTCATCATCCACATTTTCATATAATCAACAACAACATGCACGTTCGATAAGATACGTGCTCTTCTAGCACATCATTGTTGCCATCTGTAGAGATGGACGAATGCATTATGCACAGTACCAAACTTGGAATATAATGCCTGCATAACTATGTCAAGGGATAGTACTTCATCTAGTATTGCCTTCCTCAGTTCTGCTCGGGCGGACATTGTCACCAACTCTCCTCCTTGCTTGGCTGTCTTTATCTCCTTAGCCATTCACTCATTCTCAGCTATCAAAAAGAAAACACTTGAGCTAGTGGCTTCAGCATATGCTCTAGTGGCATCGGCCAAGGCTGCTGGATGTTTGCACATGTTAGACATGATCACTCATTCCTCATATTATGCAGGAGATGTATGATCTTCCAGAGTTGACACTCTGTGAGATTGCACAACTCTATGTTGAGACTCGTCGAATGAGATGTTATGCATCTCTCCTTCCGGTTGATCTCCAAGGATCTCAATGTCTCCTTGGTCACTTGGGACTTTCTCATCTTCTGGATGCGGTGAAGCTGGTGGGTCGACCTCTTGGTGGTGAGGCATGAGGTTGATGTCCTTCTCTAACTCCTACTACTCCATGTCTGTATCCATCTATTCAAGCGCTTGCTCTATCTCCTAAGCAAAGTCCTGATCCTACGATGGTTCACCATGTTTGCCTTATGCCAGCTGTTCTGATGAGTTCACTACCTATACGGGCGTTGTTTCATCTGTCTGCACATGTTTTCCCCCCTGCTATACCTGTTGCTGCTGCGCTTCCCTCTCCTGTTTGCGCATCTCCTGTTCCTTCTGGAATTACTCCTTCAACACATGCAACTTCTTCTATGTTTCCTCCATTCTCCATTTCTCTCCCTGCCTTTACGCATTTCGCTTGTCGCGCTGTTACCTCTTTGCCTCTATGGCCAAAGCTGCTTTCTCCACGAGTGGATCTACTCGGAACTTGCAGGTTTTCTCTTCCTCCATGTGATCGACAATCTTCCTCTTTCCCTTGTTGCGCATTGGTATGTTCACCTCTACTACTACTGCTGCTTCTAGTGCTCTCCGGGATGCTGCTTCATGTTTCTTCGCTAACCATTCCACAGTGAAGCCAATTGGTTCATTGAGTCTAGAGGAGTTGTAACAATATCTCCATGGGTCCTCCTCTACCCAATGACATGCCCCATGGATCCAGTTGAACTGTACTCTTGTGTAGTGATCTTTCACAAGACAGTGCAGGTCATACGAATTGTAACTTCAAAGGTCAAATGGATACTTCTTCATCTTCTCTGCTTCGGCATCCACATTCTTGAAACTCGAGATGTCATATAACCCAATGCGTAGCGAAAGAGTGGGCCAAGGTGCCTTCTTCTTCCAGTGCAGCCTAGTTGTCAATCCTGCCGAGATGTGATATGCTACTTCCTGCATGACAAGTATGTCTAAGGAAAACTTCGGTAGCACATGCAGAGGCTTCTCTGTGACGTAGATCCGTATGAAGGTGTCGGATAGTGAGGCATACCAATCATCTATGTCTATCAGTGCCTCCATTGCTACCATCGACATGCAAGGTGGATCCTGTTTGAATATCATTTTGTTAATCGGGGTGACAAAATGATCAGATAGTCGTGTGATAACTCCTCTGAAGCTGCATTCATACAACTTCTTACAATAAGTGTTCACAACAATCTTTGTCAGTGATCATGCCCACTTCAAGCCCAGAAACTCCTATTGGGCACAGGCTGCATCCAAGATGTAGGCGGACATGTAGATTTTTGCTTGCATACCTTTGGGCAGTTGTCGAGCCCTCGTTACGTGTTCCTTCAGCTGATGAGCCAACATGCCAGACCAGTTGCATGGTTTGCCCACTTTGGCTAGTTGGTCCAGCGCGATCACCCAACTCTGTGGGAAGGTTTCCGTGCTTTCTTGGCCATAGAGTCGACATGAAAAAATGACCAAGTATTAATACACCTTCCGCAGTATCTTCGCCTTGTAGATCTGGTTGGGTGTCACCCTGAATCTAGCCAGCTCCTTTACCCAGTTCTTCAGAATGTCTTCGGAGTTGGCATTATTACTGGGTAAGTTGAAGGGAGTCTCCATGATAGTCATGGGCTTTGACATCTAATACATCTCATCATAACTCTATGCCCTGAAGATTGCAATCTTCATCCCGCTGACACTGCTCAAGGTCATTATCTCAGGATCAGTGTGTGAGATGATCCAATGTATCATGTTCACGCATGGGAACACGGGGTATCTGCATGCAATCCAGTACAAGACGGACTTGTGAATGTTCACATATAGCTGGCGGCCTTCGAGGTCTTCCCCAAATGTTCCTACAAATGCATCATTGATCTCTTGCCATTTTAGCTTGATGTCCTTGTCTAGAATCAGCTTGGTGTCTTCATAGATCAGTAGACTTGTGGACACTCGCTCAACTGCTGCTCCATTTGCACTTCTGTCAGTTTCCTTTGATCTTGCTCTCTTAGAGGCCATTGATCCTAAACTGTTAAGAGGCAAATGAACACCTGCTAGGTCTGGAGACAAAGCGACATGCATGGCAAGAAATCTCTCGGCAAAAACCAAAGAAAATTGGAGGAATGACATAACACATACCTTGGGAAAGACTGGAAAGGATTGAGAAATTTCTTATCGAACGCCGGGAGACTGGCTGCCAGACTTGCAAAAAAGCAGTCAGGGTTGTCTGGGAAGCATGACTAGCTGCTGGAATTGTACAATGCACAATCCAGGCTGACTGTTGACTGCTAGAATTGCGCAATGCACAATTTTAGCTGGCAATGGTTGCAGGCTCAGTGACTGCATTACAAATTTTTTTGGGCCAACAGTCATTGTCCCTTAGAATTGCACAAAGGAGGCCTTGGGAACAGTTGCTGTGCATAAATGCGCATTTCCTGAGAGGAAGACAGAGCCTTCCCTCTCAACTTTGCGCAATGTTGTCTTGGTGAGGCAGAATCTGGGCCAAGGCTACCCAAACCCGCCGACGGGAAACTGAAAGAAAATGTGAAAGTGAATGCATGAAAATACTAAGTGTAAGCAGAATCAAATGGTCATGCATGCAAATAGTGAATGAAAGATTCAGAAAATGGAACAACATGCATGTGGGTGAAGTGAGTCACCAAATCGGCAACCATTCGTGCAAAACAGTTTCATGCATGCGACAACAGTGAGATGTTAACGAAAACTGAAACGGTGCTAGTACAAGCTAGTATGCATGTAAACGACAGCAAGCGTTCAAAGAAATCAAGAAAAAAACACTCACACAAGCAAAAACACAAAAAGCAACAGAAATTTTGCAAAAGACAAGTTGAGACCACTTACCCATGAATAACTGAGCTGGATGTGTTGAAGAGTCCTGGATGTGTTGTGGGATGTCAAAGCTCCAAGATTGATGTGAAGAAATGAGCTCTGAAGCGTCGAATAAATAAGTTTGAAGCTCATGACATGCATGCCACAAATCTAGGAAAAAGCGACACTTGGAGGAAAGATTCTAAAACGATCTTTGCATGTAACCTCCAACTGCTAAAATAAGCTCCCTAAAATCTAGGGATGCTTTTTAAATGTTGCTTTTTCTATTTCGGGAAAAATCAACGCATGCATGAAAGTAAAGTTTCATTGGTCCCGGGTGGAACTGGTTAAACCAACTGCACATGCAAGAGCCTTCTCAACTGTTGGGAGAAAATGCACATTTCTGGAAGGGAGTTGGGCTGGTTTCCCAGGAGATTTGTGCAATTTCTGGTTAGAGCAGCTGACTACTTCCTAGGATTCTACAATTCCTAGGCTGAACAGCCTTGCTGGGAGGAATTGTGCAATTTTCTGGATGAAGCTTGACTGGTAGAATTGTGCAATTATGGATCCCAGCAAGCTACCAGATTGAATTGCACAATTTCTGGAGGGAAGGTTGGTTTCCCTCCAAAATTATGCAATTTCTTGAGGGAGCTACTTAGCCTGCAACTGGACCAAGTCTGGAAAAATAGCCAGTGAGGGGAATGCATTAAGCTTTGATAGACAGGTTGTCTTTCTGCAAGAAAATCTCTGAAGTTTGTGTACTTGACGAAGCAAGACATGATGCTATGAAAGGTTGGTAGGGAGGTTCAAAAACGAAGCTAAGGCAAAATTTTGGAGGGTGGTTGTAGCTGCTACAACACTTGGCGACACACTGGTAGAACTCCAGCTCTCTAAATGGACCTCGTACGTGAAAAAAAAGTCTAACACCTCTGGAAGTATTGTTTAGTTCTTAGTTCATCTTGGTTTCACACTAGCTTGATTGTAAGATGTAGCATCTACCATGCTCTTGGTCAATTGACACACATTCCAAGCTAAGGAAACACAGTTGTTTCGATTGGGGTTGAGGGGTATATTGGTGCACAAGCAGTATAGTCATCAGAGTCTTAGTTTCATCTCTAGTGTTGCTCCACTACCAGCAGGCCTGGACAGTACCCTGGCAGAGTCACGCAAGAATACAAGCATCGCTCCGCTTCCAACGAGCCTGGTCAGTACCCTGGCGGAGTTACTTGCATCACCTCTCTACACAGGAAGCCTTTCTCTTCTTTCGCCTTATTCATTTTTCATTTTTGAAATTTTTCACTTTTTATTTTTTCTTCTTATTTTCTCATAATTGTGCATAACACTTGTTCATTTTAGAGGTGGAAGAGGGATCCTGACTTATTGAGAGAAGAAGAGGTTGTTCCTTCAGAGAAGTAGTTTATTATATACCTCAACGTGCTTGTTAAGGTTTTCCCCCTCACCTTACTCTACTTGACTGAGCTAACAAGGGTTAACCCAAAAACAACCGACTAGAGTAGGTGACACTAGTTAGCGAGAAAGTGTTGTGTTTACACCAAGGTTCACTTCGAATAGTATGTATTTTCCTTTGATGTATCATGGACTAAAAGTAACAAGTTCTTCATACAGAGGCAGGATGAAAGATAACCAAGTAGTGATAGCAGTACAAGACCTCTTGTACTTTACCCATCTTGTCTCAAGAGTCATACATGGTTTCATGCGAAACTAACCTATGAACAAAACAAGAAAATAAACAACAAAGCAAAGTAGAAGCAAAAGAAAATGTGAAAGCAGAGTAAGCAAACAAACAAGCGAAGAAGGTAAGAAAACAAGAATTCAATCAAACAACTGAAAGAAAAAACTACTCCTACTACTAAGCTAATGGTGCATGGGCATGATCACGTGAAGTGATATTTCCAATGCATCCACCAGTGCATTAGTTGACCCATGTTAGTGAAGGCTTGGTCCATGAGCAACTCGGTTGGGCGAACCAGCAAACAAGAAAGATATAACAATGAAGACAAACACACTTCATGTTTCAAAGTGTCCATGGGACATGAGTGAGTGCAAGTACATGTCATGCAGTCATGGACTTGTCACGGTGCTGTGCAACATTGCGTGCAACTTTGAAGCATACACATACTCTTGACTGTGACATGCAAGTAAACGAAAGAAACAAAGACAACTTGTGTCGTGCACACGTGCTTGCAATGTAAGAGTCCTCCAATGTATGAGCGATGGGATCATGCAGTTCGAGTGGAGGAAGCATGATCTGTGTGTGAGATTGATCTTCAATGCATACAGATGAGTGATGAGGAGCCTTGGGTGATTGAACAATTTACTGATCAGAAGTGAAACCAAACCCAAGAGAGCGAGGGCCTGACATAACTATCAGCTCGGGCTGAAGTGCCTCGACAATATTTGGTGTTTTGACTTCATCATCAGATAGATCATCATAAGTCAGTGGCTTCAAAAAATTGACTGCGATAGAATCATGATGGTGATTGAATATGGGAGTAAATGGATCATGATAGGCATGATCAAAAAAATCAATTTTTTCATCGGCATCCTCATGATCTAATGAGTCAAACAGAGGGGTAGATGAGAAGCGAACAAATTCATCCTCTGTGTTTCTGAAAAAGGCAGATGAAAAATCAAGTGGATTTTCAACGAATAATTCATCCTCTCCATTCTTGAATGATGGACTGACATCCGATGTGTCCTGCGAGTGATCAAAAATGGGTGCATCCATAGATGAAGATACACATGCAAAATCATGGATGGCAGGTTCACCAAAGATGTCAGGAAAGAATAGAGGAGGATCAGATGGAAGGGAGTAATCCTTCGTTGAGTTTTGATGCTCAAGCTCCCAGTCATACTCTTCATGAATGATAGTGCATGTTGGTTGTGCAACACCAACTCCGTCAGTGGCTTGTTCCCTGTTCACAACAAGTGTAGAGTCTAGAATGGAAGAACATAAGACAATATCATTCGGAGGATTAGCCGAGTACAAAGACAAAGGTTGTGGAACAAAATGCATATGACAACTCGATGGACTCACAACCAAATCTGCGTGAAAATTAAGCGAAGTGATGTTGGGAGAATGTGACGGCTGAACACATATGCGAGCATGATCTCTCGCATCACTCTGCAGTGGTAGAGGTGTTTGATGAGGGGACAACGGACATTCACTTGTGATAGTGGCCATATCCGTCTGTGATTGCGCAGCTCCATCACTGAAGAATACTGAGTGAGGCTTGATTTCAAACTTCTTCTTAGGACGAGTAGATTTCTTAACGTAATACTTGAATCAGTCCCAAAGATAGAAAAATTTCATCTGGCTCTTCGGAGCTTGAAACTACAAATCACGGAAGCACTGGAAAAAATACATAGGCAATTCATGCGGAGCCTTCCGTTGTTGTAGCAGTTTTTGGTCAAGATGGTCTGGATCAAAATGATAGAAAGTGTCTTCAATGAGATCACAGAAGTGCTCAAGTGAGTGCATGCTGTCAGCTGGCAGGCTGCACAACCATCAATGTGGAGATTCACGAAGTGTGTATGCAAGCAGCAGACTAGCTTGTTTGTCAAAACATCCATCTTCCTCATGAAGCATGGAAATAAAGTCATGCAAGAACTCATGCCAGGCCACTTTGCCTTCACCATCATACGTGTATGTGGACAAGAGATCAAAAAACTTCCTGGTGATAGTAACAGATTCAGCATGCAAAAAACATCGTGGAGGGAGGAGAGTGGACTCCATGATAGATATGAAAACTTTAAAACAGGATCAAAGGACATAGCTTGTCATCTGACCTTCCTTCTAGTGCCATAAATGTTGACGGTGTTGGACCCGCCAACATGTCAGGGGATATCCCTAATAAGAAGTCCCAATTAGACCTCAAACCATTTGGGGTAGGAGTCACATCAGTGGGTTGTATGGTAATGCCTTGACCATGATTTCGCATAGAGGAAAGTAAGATAACTTTGTTGGTAGCAAGGGTGTGACATATGTAGTGAGCCAAGGAATGTGCATGAGAGGTTCTAACAGACGGGGGTTGAGATAAGTGCGCCACTTGGAAACCTGTTATAGCACGGAGTTAAGAAGGGAAAACATGAGAAAGGATGCATCACAACATGGAAATCAAGTTAGCTAGGAATCCAAAGTGATGATTAAACCAACAACACATTTCGGAAAGATTCATACATACATACACATAAATATCTATACATGCATGCATAAGCAAACAAATACATATATCATTTAGAGTAAATAGATAGCTGAAATACAATACAACATATGCATGAAATGTGTTGGCTCTTGTTATATTAAGAAGTGTAAGTTCCAGTCATACAATACATCCATGTCCAACCACTAGTTCTGATAGCGGAATGTTATAGCCACAACTGCCTGCTCCTCCAAAGAGATGTACTAGCTCTGTGCAGTGGAGAAGCCAAGGCTCATTACAATACTATCCAATCTCTCTCTAAGATAGTCCTATCGGAAGCTTGGCTGACCAAAAGCCTTTACAATGAGTTATGAGGGACTATTTATAGCAAAGGGTGGGGTGACCCTTGACATTCCCCTTTGTGACAGTTCATCTACCCTCATGACTCTTCATCTACTCTATGACTATTACATCCAACTATCAACACTTGAACTTACACTTGACAAGATGTTACATTACAATGCACATGTACCCATGTGAGACAAAATGTCTTGAGCAAGCCATGCAAGACATCACTATGACTCAGACAACCGTGGGAATTCCAACTCTTCAACATCCTCGTGATGATCAACAGTAGCGTACTGATGCCAAGATCGGTAGTCTGCGATGGTGTCTGTGTACTCCAAGGTGACATCTTTCTGGAACCTAACTCTTGCCTCCATAGCATTTGGGTACACTGCTCGGGCTCCTCTATCCAACTCGTCTGAAAGCATGTGCATCATTGTCTTCAACGCGGCCGAACCAACAACATACTTGTGCATGGTGTCTGCACTAATCGACAAGTCTGGGCTGGTGGCTATGCGCATCAACTCGTCAAAGTACAAGTCAAGCTCTAGTCAGACCTGTGCCTTTGTCTTTGCCTGGGTGAGAGTCCCAATAGATGGGATCGCATGTGCGCACACCACAACATCCATACTCTTGAATACACATGCACGGGAAGCTTGTAGATTAGTGATGAGCTGGGGGAGATCTTCATAGTTCTGGATCTGACTCTGGATGCGTGCCTTCATCTTGACTGCTTTTGGCTTCATCATCTTAGGCAAGTGAAGTGGGGCTCCCTTGTGTCTCATCATCCACGTTTTCATGTAATCAACAACAACATGCATGTTTGAAAAGATACATGCTCTTCTAGCACATCATTGTTGCCATCTGTTGAGATAGACGATTGCCTTATGCACGATACCAAACTTGGAATACAACACCCACATAACTGTGTCAAGGGACAATACTTCATCTAGTATTGCCTTCCTCAGTTCTGGTCAGGTGGATGTTGTCACCAACTCTCCTCCTTGCTTGGCTATCTATAGCTCCTTAGCCATTTGCTCATTCTCAGCTATCAGAAAGCGAACACTTGAGCTAGTGGCTTCGACATATGCTCTAGTGGCATCGGCCAAGGTTGCTGGATGTTTGTGCACGTCAAACACAATCACTCGTTGCTCATACTACACAAGAGATGTATGATCTTCTAGAGTTGACACTCGTTGAATGAGTTGTTGTGCATCTCTCCTTTCGACTGATCCCCAAGGATCTCATTGTCTCCTTGGTCACTTGGGACTTGCTCATCTTCTGGATGCAGTGAATTTGGTGGGTCGACCTCTTGGTGGTGAGGCATGAGGTCGATGTCTTGCTCTAACTCCTACTGCTCCATGTACGTATCCATCTGTTCAAGTGCTCACTCTATCTCCTGATAAAAGTCCTGCTCCTGTGATGGTTCACCCTATTTGCGTGATGTCAGTTGTTTTGATGAGTCCACTACCTGTACGGGCACTGTTTCATCCATCTGCACGTGTTCCCCCCTGCTATACCTGTTGCTGCTGCGCTTTCCTCTCCTGTTTGTGTAGCTCCTGGTCCTTCCAGAATTGCTCCTTCAACTCATGAAACTCCTTCTCTGTTTTCTCCATTCTCCATTTCTCTCCCTACCTTTACGCGTTTCACTTGTCATGTTGTCGCCTCTTTGCCTCTATGGCCAAATCTTCTTTCTCCACGAGTGGATCTGCTTGGAACTTGCAGGTTTTTCTCTCATCCATGTGATAGACAATCTTCCTCTTGCCCTTGTCACGCATTGGTATGTTCACCTCTACTGTTGTTGTTACTTCTGGTGCTCTCCAGGATGTTGCTTCACGTTGCTTCGCTAACCATTCAATAGTGAAGCTGATCGGTTCATTGAGTCTGGAGGAGTTGTAATAATATCTCCATGGGTCCTCCTTCGCCCAATGACATGCCCTGTTGATCCAGTTGAACTGTACTCTCATGCAGTGATCTTTCACAAGATAGTGCAGGTCATACGGATTGTAACTTTGGAGGTCGAATGGATACTTCTTCATTTGCTCTGCTTCAACATCTACATGCTCAAAACTCCAGATCTCATATAACCCAATGCACAACGGAAGAGTGGGCAAAGGTGCCTTCTTCTTTCAGTGCAGCCTAGCTATCAATGCTGTCGAGATGTGATGTGCTACTTCCTGCATGACGAGTATCTCCAAGGAAAACTTCGATAGCACATGAGGAGGCTTCTCCGTGTTGTACATCCATATGAAGGTGTTGAACGGTGAGGTATACCAATCAGCTATGTCTATCTTAGAGATAGATAAAGGACTATCTTAGAGAGATCTTGGACAGTATTGTAACTAGCCTTGGCTTCTCCACTGCGTAGAGATAGTATATCTTTTTGGAGGAGTAGACAGTTGTGGCTATAACGTTCGCTTTCAGGACTAGTGGTTAGACATGGATGTATTGTCTAACTGGAACTTACACTTATTAATATAATAGAGCCAGCACATTTCATGCATATGTTGTATTTAATTCTATGCTATCTGGTTTACACTAAATGATATATGTATTCATTTGCTTATGAATGCATGTATGGAATTTTCTATGTATGTATGTATGAATCTTTCTGAAACGTGTTGTTGGTTTAACCATCACTTTGGATTGCTAGCTAAATTTCCTTCCATGTTATGATGCATCTTTGCTCATGTGTTCCCTTCTTAACTTCATGCTATCATAGGTTTCCAAGGGGCGCACTCATCTCAACCCCCGTGTGTTTGAACCTCTCATGCACCTTCCTTGGCTTGCTGCAACTGTCACACCCTTGCTACCAATAGAGACATCTTACTTGCCTCTGTGTGAAATCATGGTCAAGGCATTATTGTACGACCCAATGCTGGGACTCCTACACCAAATGATCTGAGGTCTAATTGGGACTTCTTATTGGGTAGATCCCCTTACATGTTGGCGGGTCCAACACCGTCAACATTTTGGCGCTAGAAGGAGCTCCAGATGAAAATATTAGCCCTCATCATCTATTTTGAATCTTTGCACATCTATCATGGAGTTTGTTATAGTTTTCCCTCCAAAATTTCTGTCCAATGGACATATCTTTCATGTTGAGAGGGAGTTCTGGGATCACTTGTCACAACTCATGTATGATGGTGAAGGTGAAGTGGCATGGCCTGAGCACTTAGATGACTTCCATGTGCTCATGCAGGACATGGAATATTTTAATGAAATATAGGTATGTTCACTACTCGCACACACACTTCGCGACCACCCATCACAATGGTGTGGCACACTACCTCATAACTCTGTGCACTCATTCAAGTAGTTCAGTGATCTAATCGGATCTATTTTCCACCATTTTGATCCTGAAGTGTTTGATAAAAATGTTAAAACAATGAAAGGCCCCGCACAAATCACCTATTGAGTTTTCAGAGCGCTTCCACCTATTCATGTTTGAAGCACCGAAAAGTCAAATAAAATTTTAGTATCTCATGGACAGATTCAAATATTTCCTTGTATAATCTGTCAATCCCAAGAAGAAGTTCAAGCTTAAACCTCGCTCAACATACTTTGGTGACAGAGCTATGCAATCATAGATGGACACGGTCATTTTCACAAGTGATTGTCTATCATCCCTTGATCAACAACTCCACCATCGTAGAGTGATGTGGGAGAGCATGCACACACATATGTTCAACCATCACATCATCCCGACATCACTCCTTCCGATTTTTGCGCAGACTTGGTTGTGAGTCCCATACCTCACCACATGTATTTTGTACCTCAACCTCCATCTTCGAACTGGGATAATCCTCTAGATGACACTATCTTGTGTTCTTTTGTTTCAGACTCTACACCTGTTTTAAAGAGGAACGATCTATCGACGGAGTTGGTGTTGCACAATTTCCATGAATTAACATTCATGAAGAGCATGACTGGGAGCTTGAACATCCACCAGCAGTAAAGGACCATCCATGTCTGTCCGTACCTCCTCCATTTTTTCCTGACCTCCTTGGTGATCCTGCCATCCCTGATTTTTCATGTGTATCTCCATCCACGGAAGCACCCATTATTGATCATTCACAGGACACACCAGATGTCATTCCATCATCTGACAATGGAGAGGACTGATCATTCTTTGAACATCCAATTTATTTTTCATCTATCTTTTATGAAAACGTAGAGGATGAACATTCTTGCTTCTCATCTACCCCTCTGTGCGATTCATCAAATCATGAGGATGCCGACCAACATCCTGCATTTTCTAATCTTAGTTGTCGTGATCTCTTCACCCCATCATCCGATCACAATGTTGATTCACTCTTTGTTAATCTGTCTAAGACACTGGTCTACGATGATCCATCTGTCAATGAAGATGAAACCCCCCAGATTGTCGAGGCACTTCAGCCCGAGCTGATGGTTATGTCAAGCCCTCGTTGTCCTGAGGTTGGTTTCACTTCTGATCAGGAAATTGTTCAAACATGCAAGGCTCCTCATCACTCATCTGTATGCATTGAAGATCAATCTAACACTCAAATTTCACTTCCTCCACTCGAACTACATGATCCCATTTCTCATGCATTGGAGGAATCTTACTCAGCAAGCACACTTGTGCAACGTAGGTGGTCTACCTTCCTCACATATGCTTGCATATCACAGTCAAGAGTGTGTGTATGCTTAACATCTGCACGTAGTGTCACACAGCATCATGGTATGTCCACAAACTACATGTCATGCACTTTCACTCATTTTTGTTCTATGGACACTTGTAAGCTCGAAGTGCGTCTATCTTCATTGTTGTATCTTTCATAGCTGTTGGTCCGCATGACTATGTTGCTCGCGAACCATGTCTTCACCAACATGGGTCAACCAATGCGTCGTGGCTACATTGAAAGTATCTCTTCATGTGATCAAGCCCATGCACCGTTAGCTTAGGAGTAGGAGTAGTGTTTTCTTTCTTGCATGCTTGTTTTCTTTCTTGCTTTGCATGTTTGATTGTCTGCTTGCTTGTTTGCTTCCTCACTTTGCTTTTGCATTTACTTCTGCTTTTGCTTTGCTTTGTTGTTTGTTTTCGTTCGTAGGTTAGTTTCACATGAAACCATGCATGACCCTTGAAACAAGCTGGATGACTCTCGAAACAAGATGGGTAAAGTACAAGAGGCCTTGTGTAGCTATCACTACTTGGTCGATGGAAAATACGTATTGTTCGAAGTGAAACTTGGTGAAAACACAACGCTTGCGCGCTAACTAGTGTCACCAACTCTAGTCAGTTGTTTTTGGGTTAACCATTGTCAACTCAGTCAGGTAGAGTAAGGTGAGGGGGGAAACCTTAACATGTACGTCAGAGGTATAATAAACTACTTCTCTGCAGGAATAACCTCTTCTGCTATCAATAAGTTGGGATCGATCTTCCACCTCTGAAATTAATAAGTGCTATGCATTGTTATGATAAAATAAAAAAAATGAAAAATGAAAAATGAATAAGGCGAAAGAAGAGAAAGGCTTCCTCTGCAGAGAGGTGATGCAAGTAACTCCTCCGGGGTATTGACCAGGCTCGCTGGCAGTGGAGCCATGCTTGCGTTCCTATGTTACTCTTTCGGGGTACTGTCCAGGTCTATTGGTAGCGGAGCAACACCAGAGATGAAACTAAGACTCTGACGAATATACTTATTGTGCATTAATATACCCCTCAACACCAATCAAAACAATTGTGTTGCCTTGGCTTGGAATGTGTGTCAATCAACCAAGATCTTGGAAGATGCTACATATTACAATCAAGCTAGTGTGGAAACCAAGACAAAATGAGAACTAAACAATACTTCCAGAGGTTTTAGACTTTATTTTCATGAACAAGGTCCATGCAGAGAGCTGGAGTTCTACCAGTGTTTCACCAAGTGCTGTAGCAACTACAACCACCCTCCAAAATTTTGTCTTAGCTTCGTTTTGGAGCCTCCCTACCAACCTTTCACAACAACATGTCTTGCTTCGTCAAGTACACAAGCTTAAATGTTTTTCTTGCAGAATGACAACTTGTCCATCAAAGCTTGTTGCATTCCCCTCACAGGTTGCTCTTCCGGACTTGGTCCAGTTGCAGGCTAAGAAGCTCCCTCAAGAAATTGCACCATTCTGGAGGGAAACTAGCCTTCCCTCCAGAAATTGCACAATTTTGTCTAGCAGCCTATTAGGCTCTAGAATTGCGCAAATCTGCTAGCCAAGCTTCACCTAAAAAATTACGCAATTCCTCCCAACAGGGTTGCTCAGCCCAGAAATTGCACAATTCTGGGTAGCAGTCAGCTGCTCTGCCCAGAAATTGCACAATCCCTCTGGGCAGCCAGCCCAGCTCCCTCCCAGAAATGCGCATTTTTTCCTCCCAGCTAAGCAGACTGTTGCATGTGTAGTTGAGTTGACCGATTCCCTCCGACACTGAGAAAACTTGATTTGCATGCATTGCCTGCTCCTCCCAAGGCAGCATGCAAAGGCATCCCTTGTTTCAGGGATCTATTTTTAGCAGTTGGAGGTTACATGAAAATATCATTTCAGAAACTTCCCACCAAGTGTCGCTTTCCCTAGATTTGTGGCATGCGCGTCGCAACCTCGATTTTATCAAAACTCATCAACACCGATCTTGTAGCTTTGACATCCCACATTACATCTAGGAGTCGTTGGCACATTCGGCTTAGCTGTTTTGGGGTAAGCCCACTTTTCATGTTTCGCACTGCGTTTCTGGCGCTTTTTGTGTTTCGCTTCATATGAATGTTGTCTGCTTGATTTCAGTGAGCACTTGTTGTCATTTTGATACATACTATCTTGTACTGGCACCGTTTCATTTTTTGTTAGCATCTCACTGCTATCGCATGCATGAGACTGCTTTTGCACGAATAGTCACCGTTGCGGCAACTCACTTCACACACATACATGCCTTCCTGTTTCTAGAATCTTGCACTTTCTGTTTGCATGAATGATCATTCACTCTTATTTTCACTCATCTCACCATGCATTCAGACTTCTCGTGTTTCTAGTCGCCCGTCAGCCAGACTGGGATGCCTTGGCCCGGACCGTGCCTTGGCTGACTAGCACTATGCATTTTCGGAAGCGAAGGCTCTACCTTCCCTCCAAAAATTGCACAAGCCTAGCCAAGCACTAGCCTCCAGGTTTGCATTACACAATTCTTGGAGGCAGTGTCCCATTGGCCCCAGAAACTATGCAATGCAGTTTTCTGGTTGCATGTCACTACTGACTGAAATTGTGCATTGCACAGTTTCAATCCTTAGAAGGCTAGGCTAGACTATGCATTGCATAGTTCCAGCAGTCAGTCAGCATCCCAATAGCCCAGACTGTTCCTTGCGTAGTTTTGGCAGTCAATCTCCCAACCTCCTGGCGTAAATTGCGCAACCTTCATGATCAGTCACACAGGTATGTTGCAAGTCAATTCTCAAGTTTGTTTATGTTTTCGACTGACATATTTCTTTCCATGAGTGTTTCTATGTATACAGGCATCATAGGTTTTCGTCTGTCTCTTAGCAGCACAATTACAATGGCCTTCAGGAGAGTAGAGTCAAAGGACACCTTTGAGAGCACAACGTGGGTTGCATCCAAACAAGTGTCTATGAGCTTGCCTACCTATGATGACATCAAGTTGTTCCTGGACAAGGACATCAAGATACGATATCAACAAAATCACAATGAGCAGCACCATCAGGTGCAGTAGAAGGCAACACACCTACATGAAACAAACGCAAGACGAAGGATGTTGACAACATAAAGGCATAACAAAGTTGCAAGCTCGAGCAGATCCACTTGTGATGAAAGCAACTTTGGAGACTCAAGCTATGAGGTGATGGCGCAGCATGAAGATCACATGAAGACAGAGAAGGGAATAGAGAAAGAGTTTCATGTGTTGAAGCAGCAACTCAAGGAAGAACAATAGCTACATAGACGAGAGAATGAGTTGTAGCAGGAACAGGTACAACATCGGGCGCAACATGCACTCATGGATGAAATTGCGCCCGTGCAAGTTATAGATCCATCCCAGCAATTGGCACGGAGTAGACATGGTGAGTAGTGTTGTTGATTGTATGCAAGGGAATTAAGCAGCATGCATGTCATTATGCGCATGCATGTGATCCAACCCATTTGGCACACTCACCAAGGCGAAGACAAGAAGCAAGTCCAACTGGAGCTGAACATGTAGTTGACAGTTGATGCGCATGACCACCAACACACACTGGAAGATCAACACGAACACTATGCATCAGTGTGTTGTCGGTTCGGTCACACCCAAGAATACCATGTGCATGCTAGCAGACGAGTTGGATGGAGGAGCCATACCAATGCACCCAAATGCAACAGAGGCAAGAGTTCGCTTCAGTAAGATGTCATCATTGAGCGCATGCACACCATCATGGGTGACCAATCTTAGCATCATCTCACCACCTTCAGCATCACAAGCATGTCAAAGAGTTGGTCTCACCACAACGGACCAAGTGTCAATGATGTCTTGCATGACTTGCTCAAGCCATATTTTCTCACATGGGCACATGTGCATTGTAATGTAACGTCTTGTTAAGTGGAATTTCAAGTGTCAATAGTTGGATGTAACAGTCATAGAGTAGATGAAGAGTCATGAGGGTAGATGAACTGTCACAAAGGGGAATGTCAAGGGTCACCCCACCCTTTGCTATAAATAGAACCTAATAACTCATTGTAAAGGTTTTTGGTCAACCAAGCTTTTGATAAGACTATCTTAGAGAGAGCTTGGACAGTATTGTAACGAGCCTTGGATTCTCCACTGCGTAGAGCTAGTATATCTCTTTGGAGGAGCAGGCGGTTGTGGCTGTAACGTTCCACTATCAGAACTAGTGGTTAGACATGGATGTATTGTATGACTGGAACTTACACTTATTAATATAACAGAGCCAGCACATTTCATGCATATGTTGTATTCTATTCTATGATATCTGGTTTACTCTAAATGATATATGTATTTTCTTGCTTACGTGTGCATGTATGGAATTTTCTGTGTATGTATGTATGAATATTTCTTAAACATGTTGTTGGTTTAACCATCACTTTGGATTGCTAGCTAACTTGCCTTCCATGTTGTGATGCATCTTTGCTCGTGTGTTCCCTTCTTAACTCTGTGCTATCACAGGTTTCCAAGGGGCGCACTCATCTCAACCCTCGTGTGTTTGAACATCTCATGCACCTTCCTTTGCTTATTGCATCTGTCACACCCTTGCTACCAACAGGGACATCTTACTTGCCTCTGTGCAAAATCGCGGTCAAGGCATTACCATACGACACACTGTTGAGACTCCTACACCAAACGGTCTGAGGTCTAATTGGGACTTCTTACTGGGGAGATCCCCTTACATGTTGGCAGGTCTAGCAACGTCAACATTTTGGTGCTAGAAGGAGGTCCAGATGACAAGTTGAGCCCTTATCATCTGTTTTGAATCTCCGCACATCTATCATGGAATTTGTTATAGTTCGCCCTCTGAAATGTTTGTCCAATGGACATATCTTTCACGTCGAGAGGGAGTTCTAGGATCAATTGTCACAACTCACGTATGATGGTGAAGGCGAAGTGGCATGGCCTGAGCACTTAGATGACTTCCATGTGCTCATGTAGGACATGGAATATTTTAATGAAATAGAGGTATGTTCGTTGCTCGAACACACTCTTCATGACCACCCATCACAATGGTGTGGCACACTACCTCATAACGTCGTGCACTCATTCAAGTAGTTCAGTGATGTAATCGAATGTCTTTTCCACCATTTTGATCCCGAAGTATTTGATAAAAAAATTTAAAACAATGGAAGGCCTTGCACGAATCAAGTATGGAGTTTTCGGAGCGCTTCCACCTATTCATGTTTGAAGCACCGAAAAGTTAGATGAAATTTTAGTATCTCATGGATAGATTCAAATACTGCCTTGTCCAATCTGTCAATCCCAAGAATAATTTCAAGCTTAAGCCTCACTCAACATACTTCGGTGATGGAGTTGTGCAATCATAGATGGACACGGTCGTTGTCACAAGTGACTGCCTGCCATCCCATGATCAAATAGCTCCACCATCGTAGAGTGATGTGGAAGAGCATGCACACACATCTGTTCAACCATCACATCCTCCCGACATCGCTCCTTCCAATTTTTCCGCAGAATTGGTTGTGAGTCCCACACCTCGTCACATGTATTTTGTACCTCAACCTCCATATTCAAACTAGGATAATCCTCTGTATGACACTGTCTTGTGTTTTTCCGTTCTGGACTCTACACTTATTTTGAACGAGGATCGATCTATCGACGGAGTTGGTGTTGCACAATGTCCATGCACTAACATTCATGAAGAGCATGACTGGGAGCTTGAACATCCACCGGTAGCAAAGGACCATCCCTTTCTGTCCATACCTCCTCCATTTTTTCCTAGCCTCCTTGGTGATCCTGCCATCCCTGATTTTTCATGTGTGTCTCTGTCCACAAAAGCACCAATTATTGATTAGTCTCAGGAAACACCGGATGTCATTCCATCATCTGAAAATGGAGAGGATCGATCATTCTTTGAACATCCACTTGACTTTTCATCTATCTTTTCCGAAAAAGCAGAGGATGAGAATTCTTGCTTCTCATCTACCCCTTTTTGCAATTCATCGAATCATGAGGATGCTGACCAACATCCTGCATTTTCTGATCTTAGTTGTCGTGATCTCTTCACCCCATCATTCGATCACGATGGTGATTCACTCTTTGTTAATCCATCTAAGACACTGGTCTACGATGATCCATCTGTTAATGAAGACAAAACCCCCTAGATTGTCGAGGCACTTCAGCCTGAGCTGATGGTTAAGTCAAGCCCTTGCTATCCAGAGGTTGGTTTCACTTATGATCAGGAAATTGTTCAAACATGCAAGGCTCCTCATCACTCATCTATATGCATTGAAGATCAATCTAACACTCAGATTTCACTTCCTCCACTCGAACTACACGATCCCATTGCTCATGCATTGGAGGAATCTTACTCAACAAGCACACTTGCGCAATGTAGGTGGTCTACCTTCCTCACGTATGCTTGCATATCATATTCAAGAGTGTGCATATGCTTAACATCTGCACGTAGTGTCACACAACATCATGGTATGTCCACAGACTACATGTCATGCACTTTCACTCATTTTCTTTTGTGGACGCTTGTAAGCTCGGAGTGTGTCTGTCTTCATTGTTATATCTTTCACAACTGCTGGTCCACACAACCATGTTGCTCGCAGACCATGCCTTCACCAACAATGGTCAACCAATGTGCCGGTGGTTGCATTGGAAGTATCATTTCACGTGATCAGGCCCATGCACCATTAGCTTAGGAGTAGAAGTAGTGTTTGCTTTCAGTTTTCTTCCTTGCATGCTTGTTTGCTTTCTTGCTTTCCAAGTTTGTTTGTCTGCTTTCTTGTTTGCTTCCTCACTTTGCTTTTGCATTTACTTGTACTTCTTCTTTTCTTTGTTGTTTGTTTGCTTGTTTTCATTCGTATGTTCGTTTCGCATGAAACCATGCATGACTCTTGAAACAAGCTGGGTAAAGTACAAGAGGCCTTGTGAAGCTATCACTACTTGGTTATCTTCCATCCTACCTCTGTATGAAGAAATTGTTACTTTTAGTCCATGATACGTTGATGGAAAATGCGTATTGTTCGAAGTGAACCTTGGTGACAACACAACGCTTGCGCGCTTCGTGTCACCTACTCTAGTCGGTTGTTTTTGGGTTGACCCTTGTCAGCTCAGTCAAGTAGAGTAAGGTGAGGGCGAAAACCTTAACATCCATGCCAAAGGTATAATAAACTACTTCTTTGCAGGAATAACCTCTTCTGATATCAATAAGTTCATATCCCTCTTCCACCTCTGAAATGAATAAGTTCTATGCATAATTATGAAAAAAAAAAAAAATGAAAAAAAAAAATAAATAAGGCGAAAGAAGATAAAGGCTTCGTGCATAGAGAGGTGATGCAAGTAACTCCATCAGGGTACTGACCAGGCTCGTTGGAAGCAGAGCCATGCTTGTGTTGCTATGTGACTCCATCGGGGTACTGTCCAGGCCTACTGGCAGTGGAGAAACACCAGAGATGAAACTAAGATTCTCACGACTATACTTCTTGTGCATCAATATACCCCTCAACCCCAATCGAAAAAACTATGTTGCCTTGGCTTAATGGAATGTGTGTCAATCGACCAAGAGCTTGGTAGATGCTACATGTTACAATCAAGCTAGTGTGGAAACCAAGACAAATTGAGAACTGAACAATACTTCTGGAGGTGTTAGACTTGATTTTCACGAACAAGGTCCATTCAGAGAGTTGGATTTCTACCAGTGTGTCGCCAAGTGTTGTGGCAGCTACAACCACCCTCCAAAATTTGTCCTTAGCTTCGTTTTGGAGCCTCCCTACCAACCTTTCACAGCAGTATGTCTTGCTTCATCAAGTACACAAGCTTCATTGTTTTTCTTACAAAATGACAGCCTGTCCATCAGAGCTTGTTGCATTCCCCTCACAGGCTGTTCTTCTGGACTTGGTCCAGCTACACGCTAAGCAGCTCCCCCAAGAAATTGCACAATTCTGGAGGGCAACCAGCCTTCCCTCCAGAAATTGTGTAATTCTATGTGGCAGCCTGTTAGGATCCAGAATTGCACAAATCTTCCAGCCAAGCTTCACCCAGAAAATTACACAATTCCTCCTAGCCAGGCTACTCAACCCAATAATTGCACAATTCTGGGTAGCAGTTAGCTGCTCTGCCCAGAAATTTTGCAATCTCTCTAGGCAGCCAACCCAACTCCCTCCCAGAAATGTGCATATTTTCCTCCCAACCGAGCAGACTGTTGCATGCGAAGTTGATTTGACCGGTTCCCTCCGGGACCGAGAAAAACTGATTTGCATGCATGGCCTGCTCCTCCAAAGGTAGCATGAAAAGGCATCCCTTTTTTTAGGGATCTATTTTTAGCAACTGGAGGTTACATGCAGAGATCATTTCAGAAACCTCCTACTAAGTGTCGCTTTCCCTAGATTTCTGGTATGCATGTCGCAACCTCGATTTTATCAAAACTCATCAATTGGATGCTGCAGAGCTCATTCCTCACATTGATCTTGTAGCTCTAACATCCCACATTGCATTTAGGAGTCTTTGGCACATTCAACTCAGTTGTTTTGGGGTAAGCCCACTTTTCATGTTTTGCGTTGCGTTTCTGGCACTTTTTTTGTTTCGCTTCGTATGAATGTTGTCTTCTTGATTTTATTGAGCACTTGCTGTTGTTTTGATACACACTAGCTTGTACTAGCACCGTTTCAGTTTTTGTTAACATCTCACTGATGTTGCATGCATGAAATTGTTTTTACATGGACAGTCGCCTTTGTGGCGACTCGCTTCACACATCCATGCCTTCCTATTCCCTGAATCCTACACTTTTTGTTTGCATGAATGATCATTCACTCTTGTTTGCACTCTCACCATGCATTCAGACTTCTCATGTTTCCAGTCGCCCGTTGGCCGAACTGGGTTGCCTTGGCCCAGTCCGTGCCTTGCCCGACTAGCACTACGCATTTCTGGAAGCGAAGGCTTTGCCTTCCCTCCAGAAATTGTAGAAGCCTATCTAGGCACTGACCTCCAGGCTTTCATTGCGTAATTATTGGAGGCAGTGTCCTGTTGGCCCCAGAAATTGCGCAGTGCAATTTGCTGGTTGCATGTCACTGCTGACTGAAATTGTGCATTACGTAGTTTCAGTCCTCAGCAAGCTAGGCTGGACTGTGCATTGCGTAGTTCTAGCAATCAGTCAGCCTCCCAACATCCCAGACTGTGGCTTGCGCAGTTTTGGCAATTAGTCTCCCGACCTCTTGGCGAAAATTGCACAACCTTCATGCTCAGTCACACAGGTATGTTGCAAGTCAGTGCACAAGTTTGTTTCAGTTTTCGACTGAAATATTGCTTGCCATGAGTGTTTCTATATATATAGGCATCACAGGTGTTCGTCTGTCTCTCGGTAGCACAATTATAATGGCCTTCAAGAGAGCAGATTCAAAGGACACCGTTGAGAGCACAACGTGGGTTGCAGCCAAGCAAGTGTCTATGAGCTTGCCTACCTATGAAGACATCAAGTTTTTCATGGACAAGGACATCAAGATAAGATATCGACAACATCACAATGAGAAGCACCATTAGGAGAAGCATAAGGCAACACACCTACACACAACGAACACAAGAGGAAGGATGTTGACAACACAAAGGCAGAACAAAGTTGCAAGCTCGAGCAGATCCACTTGTGATGAAAGCAACTTTGGACACTCGGGCTATGAGGTGGCGGCGTAGCATGAAGATCACGTGAAGACATAGAAGGGAATAGATAATGAGTTTCATGTGTTGAAGCAGCAACTCGAGGAAGAATATGAGCTGCATAGACAAGAGAATGAGTTGCAGCAGGAACATGTATAGCAGTGGGCACAACATGCACTCACGGATGAAATTGTGCCTGTACAAGTTATAGATCCATCCCAGGAGCTGGCACGAAGCAGACATGGTGAGTAGTGTTGTTGATCATATGCAAGGGAATTTAGTAGCATGCATGTCATTGTGTGCACACATGCGATCCAGCCCATTTGGCATTGTCACGAAGGCCAAGACAAGAAGCAAGTCCAACTGGAGCTGAACATGTAGTTAACAGTTGATGCGCATGACCACCAACACACACTGGAAGATCAGCACGGACACTATGCATCAGTGTGTTGTTGGTTCAGTCACACCCAAGAATATCATGTTCATGCTAGCAAACGAGTTGGATGGAGGAGCCATACCAATGCACCTAGATGCAATAGAGGCAAGAGTTCACTTCAGCAAGATGTCACCATTGAGCGCATGCACACCATCACGGGTGACCAAGCTTGGCATCATCTCACCACCTTCACCATCACAAGCATGTCAAAGAGTTGGTCTCACCACAACGGACCGAGTGTCAGTGATGTCTTGCATGACTTGCTCAATCCATATTGTATCACATGGGCACATGTTCATCGTAATGTAACGTCTTGGCAAGTGGAAGTTCAAGTGTCAATAGTTGGATGTAACAATCATAGAGTAGATGAAGAGTCATGAGGGTAGATGAATTGTCACAAAAGGGAATGTCAAGGGTCACCCCACCCTTTTCTATAAATAGAACCACATAACTCATTGTAAAGGCGTTTGGTTAGCCAAGCTTTCGATAGGACTATCTTAAAGAGAGCTTGGACATTATTGTAACAAGCCTTGGCTTCTCCACTGCGCAGAGCTAGTATATCTCTTTCGAGGAGCGGGCGGTTGTGGTTGTAACGTTCCGCTATCAGAACTAGTGGTTAGACATGGATGTATTATATGACAAGAACTTACACTTATTAATATAACAGCGCCAACACGTTTCATGCATATGTTGTATTGTATTCTATGATATCTAGTTTACTCTAAATGATATATGTATTTGTTTTCTTACGTGTGCATGTATGGAATTTTATGTGTATGTATGTATGAATCTTTCTTAAATGTGTCGTTGGTTTAACCATCACTTTGGATTTCTAGCTAACTTGCCTTCCATGTTGTGATGCATCCTTGCTCGTGTGTTCCCTTCTTAACTCTGTGCTATCACAGGTTTCCAAGGGGCACACTCATCTCAACCCTCGTGTGTTTGATCCTCTCATGCACCTTCCTTGGCTTGCTACATCTGTCACACCCTTGTTACCAACAGAGACATCTTACTTGCCTCTGTGCGAAATTGTGGTCAAGGCATTACCGTACAACCCACTGCTGGGACTCCTACAGCAAATGGTTTGAGGTCTAATTGGGACTTCTTACCGGGGAGATCCCCTTACATGTTGGTAGGTCTAGCACCATCAACAGGCACATTAGATCACTGATATGTTGCCTTAATTAAAATACTTCTATGTTTCTTTGTCACATTCACTAATACAATATCACTACCGGTATATGACACAATCAACATGGACACACACATCATAAATATTCAACAACTTGTCTTATATTATGAAGACACTTTTCATGTGTCTTGGTCACATAACTTAATCACTATTACATAGGTCATGGTTTCACTTCTATGTGTGTGTGTGTGTGTGTGTCACAGTCAATATCACAATATTTCGTTATACCTATCACTGTCTCATTGTATTTGGCACTATCTCACTATACATGCAACATATTTTATATACACCATAGAGTATATAGAACTAATGATTGAGCCAATATAACAAATTCTAGCAATATAGAGAATATACAAAGATTTTTTATCCCGTGTAGAAATTTGTGATGTCAATAAACCATAGAGATTAGCAAGGTTATGTTTTCGTTGCTACAACACTCTCCAAAATTTTGGCCTACATCCCAATTCACGGAGCCTACTCTAATCTTGAAAGTTGTCATTTTTAGTGGCAAGAGTCATTCCATGTAAATTTTCTAAGTTTTCTAGTCCCTTTTGGAAGAAATCCTAAGTGTCGTCTTCTAGCATGGAAGTGTGACACATTGTGAAAGTAGATTTCTAGCCTATTTCAAGAGGCAAATGTGGTACTGATGGGTCCTATTTATCATATGTACATGTAATAGACTCATTCCAAAAGTGTTATGCATTTTTGTACTAGTGTTGTTACTATTATCAAAAAGAATATCTTAAGTGTCACACTTGGAGGAGATTGCTATTTTGTCGTCACATTAAGGGGACCATGTTGTTTCTGATTGTTAAGTGTTCTATGTTGTGTCGTCAATGGTTTTGAGTGTGTGATCATGTTCAAGTCCTACCTTGGTTTCATATTTACCTTACTGATCCCACATTTATCTAAACTCTAGAAGACTTCATACATGTCCAACCTGAGCTCACTCTACCCCTCTGAACTACACATTACACAATTTCAAGCCTCAACTCTGCATCCCTACCCTCTGGAACTGTGCAATGTGTAGTCACTGCCTCCAAGGACTATGCATTTCACTATCACGGTGCTCAATCCTGGCCTTCTAACCTCCAGAACTGCATAATCTAGCCTCTCAGACTGTCTCTTGTGAATTTCACAATCCCTTTTGCAGTCTTTCTCTCTGGATCCTTGAAATGTGCAACTACGTAATCTAACTTCCCAGTCTTGCTCCAGAACTATGCATTACATAGTTGCAAGCTTTAGTCCCTCAATCATGTCCTTTGAAATTGTGCACTATGCAATCCCTGATCTATATATGTCACAATATTTGGTTATACTTATCACTGTCTCATTGCATTTGACACTCTGTCACTATAGATGCAACATATTTGATATATACCATAAGGTATACAGAACTCTTTATTGAGCCAATAGAACAAATGTTACCAACATAGAGAATATACAAAGATTATTGATGCCATATAGATATTTTTTATGCCAATAGATTAGCGAGGTTATGTTGTCACTGCTACAACACCCAAATTTTGGAGCCTACTCCAACCTTGCAAGTTGTCATTTCTAGTGGCAAGGTTCATTGCATGTAAATTTTCTAATTTTTGTAGTCCACTTTAGAAGAAATCCTAAGTATCGTTTTTTGGCATGGGAAGTGTCGCACACTGTGAAAGTAGATTTTTGGCCTATTTCAAGAGGAAAATTTGGTACTGATGGGTCTTATCTATCATATGGAAATGTACTAGACTCATTCCCAAAGTTTTATGCATCTTTGTACTAGTTTTATCATTTTCGTTGCAAAGTATATGTTAAGTGTCGCACTTGGAGGAGATTGTTGTTTTGTCATCACATTAAGGGGATCATGTTGTTTCTAAGTGTTGAGTGTTCTATTTTGTGTCATTGATCGTTTTGAGTGTGTGATAATGTTCAAGTCCTACCTTGGTTTCATCTCTGCATCACTGACCCCACACTTAGTTAAATTCTGGAAGACTTCATGCCTAACCAACCTAAGCTCACTCTACCCCTCTAAACTGCACATTGCATTCTTGCAAGCCTTAATGCTACATCCCTACCTCCTGGAATTGCACAATGTGTAGTCATTGCCTCCAAGGACTACACATTTCATAGTCACAGTGCTCAATCTTGGCCTTATGTCCTCTAGAACTGTGCAATCTTGCCTCCCAACCTGTTTCTTTTTGTGCATTGTGCAATCCCAGTCTATAGCCTATCTCTATGGATCCTTGAACTGTGCAATTGCGTAATCCTGTAGATTTTCCTATAGATTCAAAAGCTCATGTAATCTACTAAAACAAGAGACAAGAATCTACTTCTACTCTTTATAGCGGAAGCACATAAAGGTCGAGCAAAACAATAATCGACAAGAGGAAGAACATCAATGGAAAATAACACAACAAGTATCCGGGGAAAGCTACAGCTCAAAACCCCACTATTTGTATTGCATTAATCAGAAATCCAAGATGATAATACAATTCTTGTTCTCACAAGAACAATCCCAGCACTCAGTAAAATCAATCTCCAGCTCACAAGCAAGCTTAAGCCAAATTCAAGCCTCTTCTTTGCTCTCCAAGCCTCCTATTTCCTTGTGCAATTCCTATGGCTGATTAGCCCATTTAAACAGAAACTAGTGCATCCAAAACTGCGCAATCCCTTCTAGGCTCAGTTCCTTATTGCATGCATTATCAGTACAACTCAAAAAATTATACAACAAATAGTACATTGTCCCTACACTCTACTCTCAACTGGGTCTTTCTCAAAATTGACATGCACGATTTTCTGATGAGGGAATCTTTAGTTAACTGGAGTAGCACTAGTTGAGTGCACTAATGCATCAACTGACTGTTAACTCACTATTATTTCCTCAAACAAATTGGAACTAATTTAACTGGACTTAACTTAGTAAACTGAGTTAACTAATTACCACTGATACTTAACTCATCCTGGACACCTATAATATAGGGAGAACATATACATGACTTCAGAAAGACTTCCAACTTAAAATTCCTAAGTTAACTAGTCAACTCACTATTGTTAACTATTACAAGTCGTTATGAGAATAAAATTCGATTTTAATTCTCAGTTTAATTCAAGGATAAATTAAACTAGAATTTCTGGATTGTATTTTTATCATTGCTCGTTGTTATTTTCAACAAATCCAACTTCCCAATATCCCTTGAGAATTTTGCATATCGCAGTTGCAAGCCTTATACCGTCACTCCTGTCCTATGAAACTTCACAATGCGCAATCCCTAATCTGTATAGATCATAGTCTTTCGTTATACCTATCATTATCGCGTTGTATTTGACACTGCCTCACTATAGATGCAAAATATTTTATATACACCTTAGGGTATGCAGAACTCATGATTGAGCCAATAGCACAAATTATACCGACGTAGAGAATATACAGATATTTTTGATGCCATATAGAAATTTGCAATGCCAATCAACCATAAAGATTAGTGAGGTTATGTATTTGTTTCTGTAACACTCTCCAAAATTTTGGCCTACATCCAAATTTCGGAACATACTCTGACCTTGCAAGTTGTCATTTCTAGTGGCAAGAGTCGTTCCATGTAAATTTTCTAAGTTTTCTAGTCCCTTTTGTAAGAAATCCTAAGTGTCATCTTTTGGCATGGGAAGTGTCACACATTGTGAAAGCATATTTCTGGCCTATTTTTTATGCATTTTGTACTAGTGTTGTCACTGTCATCACAAAGTATATCTTAAGTGTCACACTTGAAGGAGATTGTTTTTTTGCTATCACATTAAGGGGATCATGTGGTTTCTGAGTGTTGAGTGTTTTATGTTGTGTCATTGATGGTTCTGAGTGTGTTATCATGTTCAAGTTGTACCTTGGTTTCATCTCTGCCTTACTGATCCCACACTTAGTTAAATTATGGAATACTACATCCCTGCCCAACCTTAGCTCACTCTGCCCCTCTGAACTATGCATTGTGTAGTTGCAAGCCTTAACGCTACATCCATACCTCCTGGAACCGCACAATGTGTAGTCACTGCCTCCAAGGACTGTGCATTGCATAGTCACAGTGGTCGATCGTGGCCTTCTAACATCCAGAACTATGCAATATTTCCTCCCAGCCTGTCTCTTTATGCGCATTGTGCAATCCCAATCAACATCACATCTCCCTGGCTCCTTTAAATTTGCAACAGTGTAATTCAACTTCCCAATCTCCCTCCAGAACTATACATTACACAATTGCAAGACTTAGACCGTCACTCCTATCCTCTGAAATTGAACACTGCGCAATCCCTTATCTATATATATCACAGTCTTTCGTTATACCTATCATTGTCTCGTTGTATTTGACATTGTCTCACTATAGATGTAATATATTTGATATACACCATATAGTATACAGAACTCATGATTGAGCCAATAGAACAAATGCTACCAACATAGAGAATATACAAATATTTTTTATGCCATATAGAAATTTGTGACGTCAATAAACCACAAATATTAGTGAGGTTATGTTTTTGATGCTACAACACCTTTAAAATTTGGCCTACATTCAAATTTCAAAACCTACTCTTACCTTGCAAGTTGTCATTTTAGTGGCAAGAGTCGTTCCATGTAAATTTTCTATGTTTTCTAGTCCCTTTTGGAAGAAATCCTAAGTGTCATCTTTTGACATGGGAAGCTTTGCACATTGTGAAAGAAGATTTCTAGCCTATTTCAAGAGGCAACTTTGGTACTGATGGGTCCTATCTATCATATATAGATGTACTAGATTCATTCCCAAATTCTTATGCATTGTCATACTATTGTTTTCACTATCGTTGCAAAGTATGTCTTAAGTGTCGCACTTAGAGGAGATTCTTGTTTTGTCATCACATTAATGGGATCATGTTGTTTCTAAGTTTTGAGTGTTCTATGTTGTGTTGTCAATGGTTCTGAGTGTGTGATCATGTTCAAGTCCTACCTTCTTTTCATCTTTTCCTTATTGATCGCGCACTTAGTTAAATTATGGAAGACTTCATGCTTGACCAACCTGAGCTCACTTTCCCCTCTAAACTACACATTATGTAGTTACAGTCCTCAACACTGCATCCCTGCCTCATTGAACTATGAAATGTGCATTCACTACCTCTAGGGACTGTGCATTGCACAGTCACAATGCTCAATCCTAGCCTTCTAACCTCCACAATTGTGAAATATTTCCTCCCAACCTATCTCTTTATGTGAATTGTGGAATCCCAGTCTATAGCATGTCTGTCTGGCTACTTGAATTGTGCAGCTTCGTAATGTAACTTCCTAGGCTCCCTCTAAAACTACGCATTACGTAGTTATAGTTGTTAATTCTGCCTCACTGTGACCCTTAACTATCCAATCCTACCTCTCAAGCCTCCAAAATTGCGCATTGCGTAGTTACAAGCCCTAGTCGCTCACTCATATCCTTTGAAATTGCACATTGTGCAATCCCTGATCCCTTCTCCCGGTCCAATACTCAGTTCCAATCCAATCAGTGATTTTCATGAAGAAAGTTAGACTAGGAGATTTTCATACTGATGTCGTCTTGTCACGAGTGAATTTTAATTGCAGGTACTATATCTTGACATGAAAGGATGATGCCTAAAAAGGAGGAGAAGGACATTATGCTAGAAGACACTTGGAAGTTGTAAAGACAAAATGATTATTGAACAAGAAGATGAAGGGACACTAGATTGCGACAAAAGCTAGAAGATCAAGAACATAATGGAGACTCCTTCTCTTAAATCCTTTCGAGGAGGAAGAGGAAGACCATGCAACATCTAATTTCATGAAGACACAAAGATAACAACAAAAGAATAAAATTGACATTTTCGCATCAACAACAATTCCATGTCAATAGTGTCAAGTCATGACTTGTTAAAGTTTCATTTCAAGAGTCATATGAGTCACCATGTGCCACATCAATTGTGGATGTAATTATGTAATTCCAATAAATGAGAAATGTAAAGTGGAAGTCCAAGAATCACCTATAGAACGTGAAATTTCATATAGAAGTCAAAGAGTCTCACGATAATTCGAAAAGTCGTGAGGGGACTCCATGATTCATAGGGGTGGTGGAGAGTCACCCCATTTGTTATATATACACCCTCATGGCTCAAGCAAATGAATTTTCACCTTTGCTTCTCCAATAAGGCATTAGAGAGGAAGATAGTTCTTTTGGAGAGCAGGTGGTAGATCTAATGCTCCACTATTGGAGCTAGTGGTGTTCATTGTATTGATGTATCTTGGAAATTTCACTTAATACTTGAAGTTCATTAAGCCAACACACTTTCATGCATATGTCGTAAATGTTGTAAAACTATTCTTTGAATGTTTGTGATATACTAAATAAATTCAACTATTTCGGTGGCTTTGGTACTTATCTAATTGAATGTGTTGTACTTGTTTTAATGATCGTTGCTTCTATGTGAACTATTTCGCTAGTTGATTAATGATTCTTTCATATATATGCTCGTGCATATTTATTATATTATACTATTACTCTTCTCTTAAATCCTCACTTTCATTTCCCTCCAGTGAAAGAAGCTTGATACATTCTATAATTGAACATTTCACAAGGCATACTCACTTGTTCATCCAAAAGTACATGTGAATTTCTCTCTTGTGCTAACTATTGCAGCCAAGGCAAATTCCTAAGAAAAATGGTAGTCGAGCCTTATATCTGGAAGGACTCCTATAATAAACGGTGTGAAGTCTAATTAGGACTTTGTAGAAATTGCAAGAAATTAGCTACTGCCAATGAAATCAAACTGAAATCAAGAGACATAAATTTCTTCTACTATTCTACAGAAAGGAAAACACATGATAGAAACACATGCAATAACATGCAACCATCAAAATACAAGGAACACAATGATTTTACAGGGGAAACCAATAGGTAAAAACCCTCCTTTGTTTGTATGATATCATATGAGAAAAAAATGATCAATTACAATGACTGCTTTACACATGAAGTGCACCCTGCACTACAATTTTGATCTCCTCCTCCTGATACTGCTCTACAAAAGACTTAGCCAAATCTTGGCCTCCTGCTCCTACTATTTCCTTGTGCAATTCCTAAGGAAATTGGCTCTTTAAGAATAGGAGAAGCCCCTATTTTCTTGTGCAATTCCCTAGAGAAGAGTCTCACCTACTGCTTACAAAACTGTATACACTCTCTATTATATAATAATAAATACATTGATGCCTTTTTCCTCCACTCAACTAGGAAATTCAAATTCCATGCATGCTTGGGTTTATTTTTAGTAAATTGATCAGTTAATTGAGATATCAGTTAGTTAAAAATTATTATAACTACTCAACTGGACTCCTACCGACTCCACTAAAGAATAAAGATCAAATAATTGAGTTTAACTAAAAATAACTCAACTAGATTACTAAATCTTAACAATCAACTCATGCACAACTCTACTTCTAGCCTACAAACTCAAATTTACTGACTTAACTGGTAGACAAGGCCAAGTCACTCTAGCTAACCACAATCCAAGTCATCCTGCTGATGTGGACATTTGATTTTTCTCCATTTGACTAAGGCACTAGTCAAATTAAGCATTTTCTTGCTACAATTTCAACAAACTTCACATTAGGGAGACCCCCTTGCATGTTGGCAGGTTTCAACATCATAAACAGGTTACCAAAGTGATATCTGTAGTGTCGCAGAGAATATGATGCCATTGTAGAGAGCGAATTCATAACGAAGCCATAATGCTATTGTGAAGAGTAGTGCCCTAGGGAAGAGTGTGAACCATCATAAAAATAAAGTATAACCCATAGATAAATAAAATGAGTCGTCACAAAAATATGAGCCATAAATAGATGTATGCAAACCATAGTGAAAAATACGTGGATCACAGAATTTGAGCATGTTAAGATAATAGGTGTGAGTTGCAGATAGTATAGTGCAAGATCCATCATAAACATATGGACCATATAGCCATAGAAAAACAAATGAATATGTGATGTATACCAAGCCACACATATTCACACTAAATCATCTTTGTCATGTGTCCTCGGGGATGATAATTAATCTTCTATTTATAATGTTCGTTTAAGAAATGAATGAGAGTCACAAAGTCAAAGCCAAATTTTCAGGGCTTGGAGGTAAAATGATTTTAATTCAAAATATTTTTTATTTTTTATTTATAACCATATTAAATATATCAAACAATTATTTGCCCCCATTTGTGCCACATCTATAATAATAATTTCTTTATCAAATTTGGATCCACCTTTGGTGTAGTTGGGTTTCCCTTTGAGGAAATTCATCCCGAAGCTGCCCAAATTTCAACATAAAGTACAACAAAGAAGCCTTGTGCTTGTATAGATCAAAATGAGCCAAGGATTCAAGTTAATGAGCTATAATCAATGTTGAAGGTGCAAATCTAAAGATAACATTGTAGGGTGACAACCCTACTAAAGAAGGTCATATTGTATAAACCAATGAATTGGTGCTTCCTTTCAACTGGTGATGATAAACTAAGGAATTATTGCTTCCTTTTAGTTGGTGCTTCATTTCAATTGGTGTTAATAAATTTGAAGGTATTGTTTATATATACATTAAGAAAATAATTATGTGGTTTTCATGTAAAAATATTTGTGTTATGTATGTTTATGTTCTTTACTTTATACCTATGGATACACTTACAAGTTTTTGAAGTTAAAAATCATTAATACTTATTCACCCCCCCTCCCCTCCCCACCCCTCAATATTTTTGAATATTCCGATAGTTGGTATAAACTAGGTACCTTCATACACAACCTAACAACTAGAAGATAGATTTCATAAACATAGATGGAAAAGTTAAGAAGTTGTGACTTCAAACCCCCAAAAAAAGTCTCCCCCATAGTCATGGATAAAAAATATTTTAAATAAGATGAAGACAAGTAAAAGAGATAGCGAGATCTAGAAGAAGGTTACACCATGAATTTTGAAGCTGCACTAGAACAAATAGTCAAGCTTAGAAAATAAAATACAAGACTTGAAGAGCAGTTGAAAAATATTGAGGAGAAGAATCATAACATTGATGAAATGAAAGATGTTCTTTTGAGACTTCAAGAAGAAGAAAAGAGAGAAGAAATGTTGACAAGTCAGCCAAAGAAAAAGGTTGAAGACTATGAGAATCTAGAAGAAGAAGTTGATCAAAAACAAAAAGATCAAGAGAAAAAATTGTAAGAAGTTATCTCCTTGAAAACCCAGCTAGAAGAAGCTAAGAGGAAAGAAGTGATGAAAATAAAACTAAAGGAAAAAGAAGAAAATTGTGAGAAACTTGAAGTAGATATTGTCTTATTAAGGAATGAGGTAGACAAGCTCAACAAGAACTTGAAAATTTCTCAAATGTTGGATAATATTCTCAACAAACAAAGATCACCATACAACAAAAAAGGTCTTGGTTATATGGGTGAGATTTCATATAATTAAGATACAAGCCTTAAGTCGCCAGAAAACCCTAAATATCATGAAATCCCCAACCACGATGGAAGCAAGGGAAGAAATCATAATGACATTGGAAGAGTTACTACACCTAGAATCTACGCTAATGCCCTCAATGGATCCATACACAATACAAGAAGTAGTGAAATAAGAGACAAGGATGAATAAAAAGTTGAATCTTCTCCAAAGAATAACTACTTTAAAATAATTGTTTCATTAAGACAATCCTTCTCAGCCAGGTATCAAACTATGTTTTTTAGTTATTCTTTTTCATGTACAAACTATGGGTATAAAGAAAGAGATTGTAGATCCTATGTCAAGGATGATTATATAGGCTCTCATTAGCCTTCTATAAGAAATTTTTCAGGCATAAAAAATTTCTAATAACTACAGTAGCAGAAACCATAATGTATTCACTCCCTCGTTCAAGTATTGTATCAAATGAAACAAGTGCCACAACTTTGGGTTGAAAATCAATAACTCGCTTTGTGCACTCAAGACACAAATCTAAATAATTAAAGAGAAAAGCCTTAGATGATGAATCTTTCTCTCCACCAAGCCACTCAAATAAGGACTCTATGTTTTGAAACCTGCATGTAGCATGAAAAATGGATTGGTGTTGATGACAAATAAATGCTAAGATGTGATACTAGGTTCTCATGGAGCAAATGGAAAGAAGCCTACCAATACATCTCATTTGATGAAATTGGAGGTGCATGTTCTATTATTCAAGTAGAGGAGACAGATGTTGGCCAAAATTCTATATCAGATGAAGCATTTTTGCAACTATAGGTTCAATATGTGGTTGTCCAAGATATAAACAATGAAGTGGCTTAGAAAAGCAATGAAGAATATAGAGCAAATAATATTGATCCTACATTTTTAGAAGTACTTCCAGAGGATCTTTGTGTAGAATTTATAGCTTCTTAGAAAGTTCAATCTACAAGACCTACAAATTATTTACCCCACAGCTCCACTGCAATTGGTAGCAGCTCTTGTTTCTTGTCATGTCCTTGAGATTTTGACATATTTCACTAAAAGTCATTTCTTAGTTTTTATCTTCTTTTATACACGGAGTCATATCCAATGTTTGTGTCAAAATCTCGAACATCTACAATATCAATTGAAGACAAAGGAAAAGGAAAGGTTGTTGATGAAGTTACATATGCACATGCATCAAGGGGGTTGAATATGGGAAGACACCTCTTATGCTACTTTTAAATATCCTGAATCAACCATTATTCTCAAGGAGTAGTGCTCTTTTGGAATAAGTTATGGAAATTCTTGAGGTTATTATGAACATTGTTGAAGTTAAAAGTGTATTAGAAGCTCCCTCTAGTCAACCAAAGGATGTTTTTCCAAAACGTGAAGGTGTTCAAGCTGGATGTGAAGCTCCACCTGAAACTAGACCCATTGTTACTTATACGAACCACATGGTTGAACCTACTTCTATTGAAGTTAATGTTAATTTTAGATACCTATGATCTTAGTGTCAAGTAAGAATAATGAAAGCATGGAAGCCACCAACTTTAGGTGTGAAGAAAAAATGGTTGCATTTATGATTCTTCTCCAATTAATTCCTAAGAGAGAGTTGCAAAACTTGTGTAAACTTATAGTAAAGGAAGGGTTGTTAGATACAATATACACAAAGGTGACAAAGGTTTTGAATAAGTTAGCTATTACTGCATTATCTCATCAAAAGCTTTTAATTTCTGAACTGGAAGAATCTACTTGTAGCCTAAGTGGCATTGCAGTTGATGAGTTTGTGACTCTCAATGAGATGGAGTCATTAAGAGTGAGTATTAGTTCGATGGAATGAGAAACTATTTGAGAGTTCTACAAGCATTAAGTATGTTAACATCAGACACTGGTGTTGGGGCCACTGATGACAAGGAAATTGAAATCCTTTTGTTTTTCAGGGAATTAAATGTAACACTTGATCCATTATGGCAAGGATTGAGTGGTTGTATAAGTGAAATTGAATAGCAATTGGGAAATAATTATGATTTCTCTTTTACGTCAGGTAGGAATGCATGCAACGACTTCCATGGCATTTCGTCTTCCTCCTTGTACACAAAGGGTTTTGTCATTTATAGAGGCTCTTTTTGTTTTTAGAATTTTCAACTAGGACCCATTGTTGTGCAACATGATCCTGATAATGCTAGCGCGAGTGATGTTACACAACATAAAAGTGTAGAGGTAGGTATGAGAATTGCAAAGTTTGATGAAAAGCATCGATGACTTCTGAATGCTTTTGTGCAGCATAAGTCAGAGGAGCAAAAATGTAAGTAAGGAGATAGAGGAGAAAGCAATGGAAGGCTTTGAAACATGTGAAAAGTTGTTGCGAGGAGGGTTTAGATCATTCGAAGGTTTTGGAAATCAAAAAGAGAAATTTGAACATGCAAAAGAGATTCGATTGAAGGATGATCATTGCTTGAAGCTCAAGAAGAGAAATTTGAACTTGAAAAAGTGATATTATCGAAGGATGATCATCCACTAAGAAGTGAGTTGGATATAGTTGATAAGATTGTTTGGGAGGAAAGTGGAAATCACATGTTGTAAATTCCTTTATACTTTGTGGATCATGGTGAAGGAGATGCCTTAACACTTATATGGATAAAGATTGGAAGTAGAAGCTCAAAGGGGGCGGTCCTTAGGGACAAAAATACAAGGGGAGTAGCTGACAGGTTATATGGAGAAGATGCAGTTAGGGGGAGTTACCCTTTTCCATTGATGTAAAAAGGGGATGGAAAGATCAAGAAGCACGAAGACAGGGGGAGTATGATGGTTGCCATCAATGAAAAAGGGGGAGATTGTTGAAAGAAGTTGTCATTGATTTCAAAACAAAGCAAAGGTGAGCCTCCAAGGAAGCATAACTTATCCCTCAAAGGAAAAAAAAAGTGCTTGACCCCACCAAGGTCCTAGGAATGATGTCAAAACTAGTTGATAAAGGAAGCTTCCATCATAAGTGTTTAAACCCTCAAAGTCAGAGATGAAATCCAGAAGAAGCCCTTTAGGAAATTCATGAAAAATGTGGTAAAACTCAATTCAGATACAAAAGAAAGTTATACCATCAAATAGTTCATTCCAAGACCTTTCCAACAGTAAGTGGCATGTCTCCTAATTCCTCATGGCTAAGCAAAATTAAATTTTTGAAAGTTTAACTTTCCCTAGCAAAGGTCGACGTAGAACTCTCCTATTGTTAGAAAAATCCCATAGATGAAACCTAAAATATAATGGCCTTGTATTTATTGATTTTGAATGTAAATAATCCAAGCCATGAGGATTAATCCGTGAGACATATAACGAGAAAAATTGTGGGTTGCTATGGGTGATATTCTTGTAGCAGACCCGAGCTATAATTGAGTTATTCCCTAAGAAAGACAATTCATGCTCCTAAGTTGTTGGGCTGGTATTTCTATTCAAAGCACTTCCTCTACCTTTCTGAATTAATATTTGAGTGGTTTTCATGTACTTCAGTAATTTGATGATATCATATACTGAGAATTTTATATTAATGTTGTACATTTTCGTTGCAATTACTTATTGTTATGGATAGACCATTGATTGGTTATTTCAAATCCAGAGCAACCATGTATTAAGTCTCACAAGGGAGTTGGGCTTCCAGACTAACGAAGAATAAGAAGGTCTATATGGTAAGGGAAAAACATGGCTATTTCTTTGGTTGTAGATTTGTGATCAAAGAAGATTACACACAATTGTGAGAAGGTAACCACAGATACATGAAGGATTACTGGAGGCCTATATGGAGGGTTGAAGTAGTATTTTGAAGGAAGCCCTAAATTGATATCAAAAGTGTGTATGACATAAAGTAGAGTGCAACAAAGAAGACTCGTGCTTGCATAAACCAAAATGAGCCAAGGAATCAAGCTAATGAGTTAAGACAAATTGAAGAGTAGAAAGTTAAATTTTATAGGTCAGGTGGTTGTAATCAAGGTTGAAGGTGCAAATCCTAAGATAGCATGGTAGGGTGACAACCCCTGCTAAAGAAGGGTGATTTCTATAATCCAAGAAGTTGGTGTTGATAAACTAGGGAGTTGGTGCTTCCTTTTAGTTGGTGCTGATAAATTTGAATGTTTTCTTTATATATACATTAATAAAAACATTATGTGGTTTTCACGTAAAATATTTGTATTCTATATATTTATGTGCTTTGATTTATACTTGTGGACGCACTTACAAGTTTTTGAAGTTAAAAATTGTTAATACTAGTTCACCTCCCCACTCTCAATATTGTTGAATATTCGAACAAATGCATTTTAATCTCGAAGACCAAATTTCTTAAATGATCTTTCTAAAATGATTGATTTTCAATTAGAGTATAAGTTGAGAAGTCATTTTGATAGAGCATTATAGTATGCTTTGTGCAAAATATTTACATGTGTAGAGGAATGAGTTGTGTGGAAGAAAAGTATGTACAAGAGAAATGAGTTGTGCAGAAGATTAAGTATGTGGAAGAAATGGACAAGCAAGTCTTCTACACACTTTAAAGAATGGTCGAGTATGGAGTAGTGCAAGGGTGAGTAGTGTGCAGAGTAAGGAATGTGCAAAAGGCATGGAGGTGTGCATATCATGGGGACATGAAAAAGTTGTGCACACTACATTTTAGAAAAATGACTAAGTATGACACTTGGGATAAAGATAAGCAATACATGATGGTACGTGAAAACAGATCAACACCTTCATAAACACATCATTGCATTTTTTCTCTTTATCTCTACATCTTCTAAACACATACAACATTCCATTATAAGATATGAGAAAATAAAATATAGACCTCCTCTATTCTTTGCATATCCTTGTTATGTATTATTATTTATAAAACTCTCTTCCATGTTATGTATTATTATTTATAAAACTCTCTTCCATGTAATCAAATTGGTATTGTGTTTTTAATAGGTTGTATTGACTCTTTGTCATATTAATGTTCTCCAAACTTATAATTTGTTAATTAAATTTTAAATTGATATTCTATCTATAAATTTACAATAATTATATATATTACTATATAGTTTTATTATGATAATCTAATTAACTTCATAATTTTAGATAACGCTTGTATATATAAAATTAGAACATTACACCTACTATTATTATTGATATATATCTGGATAAAATATACTCAAATTTGAAATCTTATGACTTGTTCCATATCTTTCAAATAGTGAACTTCATAAAAGACAATTATTTTATTTTTATAACAAAATTGAAAATAAAATTTAAATATTAATAAATAAAAAACTTTATTTTAATTTAACAACTTTTATAAACTACACTATAATAATGGGAAATCAAATCCCTTATAATTATAAGATTAAAAATTAGATTATTCATAACAACTTCAATCATTCCGAATATGATAAAGTTGTTCGTGAAATAAAACTCGAGAGTATCGACTAATAACAAAGTAGTGAGCGTAAAGAAATAATATATATCAACATACCAAATGTCTTGTCAATAATAGTAGTTGACCTAATCCATGGGCCAAATGCTTCGTAATATAGTGTTGTGAGGGGCCACCTTTTGTATCAACCGAAATTAACTTAAATACTACGTTAATCATATTAAAGATAGAAATTTGAAGGGAAGAATATTTATTATTTTATAAGGGGCTAAGTTTACTAATAAATTCTAGTCGTTTTTTTTTTTTGCGAAAGTGGAAAAATTATCAATTCAGGGGTTAGACCAACAGTGAGGACAGTCATCTTTGGCTACTATCCGCGAATTCTGGTATGACTCATCACTGTTAATAGGAAAACCACACCACCTGTAATAACCTGCTGGTGGTCCATAAGGGAGCAGGTTTCACTCCTGCCAGATGTCTCTGGGTCTTGAGCCGTTAACCTGTTTCCTTACGTCCGAGGAAGACGAGCTCTTAGCCAAGCAGAAGCAGTTTTACAGCATACTCCAGGCCGTAATAAATTCTAGTCTTGTTTGGGAGATTATTTTATTAATTTTTAAATATTTTATTTTGTGAATTAAATTTAATTGGGTTTAAAGTAAGAAAATAAAATGTTCAAATGAAATGAGATATTAATAGGAATAGATTTATATTAAATTTGGGTTTAGTAAGTTTTAAAAAAGTATTGAATTTTTTATAATGCAATTTTTTTTAATGTAATTAATTATAAATAGTGATTTTTATTGTTTTTAAATATTTGATTATTTTCGATACTTAGTAGATTCATAATTAAAATGAATTTATATTGATTCTTATGACTTATTATATTATTTATATTTATATAAATTCACATTTTTATATAAAATAAAAAAATTAAAAATTAAAATTAAAATATTATTATTTTTAAATTTATTAAAATTTTAATAATACATATAATCACATATATATATTTTTGGATTTTTGACATGTTTTATAATTTATATATATTAAATTTAAATGTGAATTCAATATAATGGTTACAAATATGAATTATTATTTTAATTTATATGATAAAATGAATTAATATTTATATTTTATATCATACAGTTAACATCCTGGGTTTGCAAAAATGCAAGTTTTTTTCAAAATATTTAGGATCCTTGCTAACTGATAACTCCCTTAGATGGGGCCTGTGGTAGGACCTTTTATCCAAAGTCAATTGTAAACTAGTAGGATGAGCCTTCCTCTCTCTAAATATTGTTGGAAGACTAGCCCTTTTAAAAGCAATGCTCCAAGCCCTTCACATCTATTTTTGCTCAACATTAATGGCACCATCCTCAATCCTTCGGGAACTCTGCCAAATACAACAAAAATTTCTTTGGGGGGGGGCACTAGTATGGATCAAAATTTTTCCCTAGTGGCATGTGATAAGCTCTGTAAACCAAAACTCAAGGAGTATTTGGTATATGCAACCCTACCACTATGACAATGATACTAGGTGCAAAAATTTAGTGGAAATGGGTACAAGGTGGCTTTGATCCTTGTAAATGCATTGGTAATCGTAAATATGCTCCCCATGGGCCATCACAATGCCCAATTTGTTCACACACCATGGCTCCCAGTTCATCTATATGGTCTTTAGGAAAAAAAGGAATGTACTCAATCCAACATCATTGCTTTTGGAAAATCAAAGATGGTTTTACTGCAATGTTCTGGGAAGACTCTTGGAAAAACCCCCAAAACTTTGTGAATATCAGTAGTTAAACAATATGGGAGAATGGATGACATCTCAGGGTCTAACAAAGCTGACAGATTACTAGACCAGAACCGAAACCAACCAATAATGGCACTAATGGCTGCCGTCAACATCCTTGCAACCCAAGCTAGCAGAAGAATAATGGCAACAATTATGGGGAAACCTTCAACAAAGGTTGATCCCTTGTTCGTCTTAGCTAAACAAAATTTGATGGGGCTACACTACAAAAGGAACCTTCTCCATACATGAGGCATATCATTTGGAAGCAGGGCACTTATAAGAATTACCAATTGAGGAGGTCTGAGTAAAAATATGGAAACAACATACCAAGCCAAAGATATCTTTCTTTTTGTGGCTCTTGATTCAAAATAAAAAAACTAACGTGGGACAACATTCAAAAACACAATTTTCAAGGCCCATCTAGATGTCCTTTCTTCCTTCTCCACTTGGAAAGTCTAGAGCATCTATTCAATAGATATTCTTTTGCATCCTTACATAAGGCATGTTTAGAAGAATGTCTTTCCCACTCAGATAGAGATCCTCTCAACATCCCCAATACCATTTCTAATTGGTGAAAATATTCTTTCTCCAATCTTGTCCTTAATCACATCTAAATGCTCTCCCCTGGTTTCATTCTCTGGGCAATTTGGAAAGAGCACAATTGGTGAATTTAAAAGGGATCCTCTATCCCCTTAAACTCTACTTGGAACTCTGCTCTTTCCAATATCAAGGAAACCATTCTTGCCCTCTCCCAACACACCTCTGATTAGAAAGCCCAAGGCTAGGCAGTTAGGATTCTTCATTGTTGGAATCTTGTTCCCTCCGTCTTTCTTCATTCTTCATCCCTTACCCACTACCTTCCATTTACCATTCCCTTTGCTTCATCCCCTTCGCCCCCCTCTTTCGTCAAATTGAATTTTGATGGTGCATCGAAAGGGCATATGGACCCAACCAGATTTGTGGTTTATTCAGAGCTCACAAATATCTTTCACTTTACATATAATTGGGTACATTGGGCATTAATAGAAATAATGTACTAGAACTCACTGGCTTCATCATACAGATGGAAATTGCACAGGCATAAGGCTACTCCAATATTTTTGTGGAAGGCGATTCTCAGCTTATCATCAATGTGATCCATAAGCTATAAAATGGTACCCCGGTTCATAAATTTTCCATAAGTTTGTGTTTAAAAGCACTCGTATGCAAGGCTTCTTCTCTTCTTGCCAACATCTTGGTCATTTTCCCCTCCCATGTCTAGAGAACATGAAACAAAGTAGAAAATATGCTAGCTAGTCATGGAAGTTTAGACTCTTCAACAGTGCTCTCCTCCACCTGGACCCTTCTGTAGGATTCCCCTCTTAAATACATGTGTTAGTATCTTATTAAGAAAGATACATCTATTTTGAATGGGGTGTTTCTGTTGAAAAAGGGGGGGGGGGGGGGGGGTTGGGCTGCACAACCCCACCTAGCTAAGATGTTGGGTGATGTAGCAACATGCCCCCATAAAGAATGTTTATGACATTATGGTTCCTAAGGCCTCACCACATGCAATGTGCTCTCAACACACCCAATCTCGTGCATGATTCCTACTACAACCTTGAATTCCTGTCACCCATCTAAACTACTCATCCAACCTCCGCTCATGTGACATTCAATCATGTTCTAATAGACTATGGAACTCCTCCTCATGAATCATTTCACATTTAGTGTTATTGTTAGCCCAAGTCTATTTCATGAAGCACAAGCTTTGGCTCTCGTTGATTAGAATTGGGGTCTCTAGTTAGCCTACCCCTTCAAGCCTTGACCAGGCCTTGTTCTTCCACCCTTGGAAAGAATTCATTGCTCCAAAACAAGACTACCCTCCCTCGTAGACTAGTGTTACTACACCAATTTCTAGTTGAAATCCTGGAGAATAGAGTCCACCCAACTGGTTTGTCTCCCTTGCAGGTTCGATGCACATAATGTTTCCTACAATTTTGGTTCCTCCTCCATACAATATGAGTGCTCATTTGCATGTTGGATGCCTTCAATGGAGTTTCTCTCGATGGGTTCTAGTTTGAATAACACCCCTTATTTGGTCTTTGTTTCCACATTTGAATGATCTAATAGTATTTCCTCATATGACATCTTAGACTAGTGCTCTCTTTGTGATACTTAGCATGCTTTAGAGCTTGTGTTCCCTCTCCTTGGTATATTCCCCTAGGTTTTCCTCATTCCTTTGCTAGTATTTTTAGCTAGCCTAGTGTATCTATCCTCACTCCCTCCTGATTTGGATCACCCTTTTTGTGGGTTGCTTTTTGTTCTCTTCCTTACTAGATCTTGGCCTCCTTTTTCAATTGACCACCTATCTCTAACCCTTCTACACATGGTTCTTCTCTTCATCCCTGTTGCTTGTACCTATCTCCATGTTACCACTTACTTTTCTATATTTATTGGGCCCTCCACCATGCCATGTCAGCATGCACATGTTCACATCACAACAACATACTACCGAGAATAGGCTTCTCGGGGGAATTAGCGTATCCAACACCACTTGGAGGAAATTGCTTCCTAGTTTCATGACCTCATCTCGAACCTCATTTAGGAGGAGCTTACCCATATGGAGAGAGAAGGATCCTCACAGCGACCTTATCTCTCAAACATAGAGGTTCTTGCAGAGCCAATGATTTGGGTGCTAGACATTAGGCACACACGTAGACGTTTCAACCAATATGTGTGCACCATTGACTTATATTGGCACTACAAATTCCTCCTCGGTAGAATCCTAATGGATCAGTTTGAGCATCAAGAAAACCTGCTACACTCTATGGAGCATTTACATCATCATATCAAGGACATAGAATAGTGATCATACCACATAAAGTAGCACCTCAGTGTTCCACCCCAAGATGACAATGCCCACGATAACAACGGGGACCCCATCCAAGTCGCAATTATGGATTTGTATCCCTCTACTTAGACTTATGTAATGATCTAACCTATATTGTTTTTTTATTACTATCTATTCTCATGGCCAACCTAGCTTGCTTTTTGATTTATGTATAATCTTTTTTGGTTTTTGAACACTATGTTATCATATGCCTCTCTACAAAGAGTAAACTTTTAGTTATGGTCTGGTCTTCCTAGTAAAAGATTGACTTAAAGCATCTAGCATATCCATGTATACTCCTATTTAGAAGGTAATACAGTGTTTACCACACAAATTAATAAAAACAAAATCATAATATAACAAATTGAATTGAATCTTATTATTTTTATTACTTATTACTCTTTAATACATTTTTAATTGAGTTTACATTATGTTTTATTATTATTATTTGATGCAAAACTTAATTTAACGTGCCACTACAATATCTCCCCCATAATGGGTTGTAAAGCACCTCTCAACCCAATGAAAGGAAAATTTTAGGGGCTAACATTTGTAGATGTGCTAATTTTCCATGTTTTTTCCAAAAGAAAGATTATCCAATTTTCTTTTTTTCTAAAATTACTTTCTCAAGTCCATGGGGTCTTGGATAGATGGTCATCGGGTGCTCTGTTAAGTCACTCCTTGATGTGAAGTCACCGGTTCAATTCCTCGCTCGATCAGGGTGATATATTGGACATGTTGAAGATATAGTCTTGCGAAGCTTACAAAAACAAAAGGTTCAAATTTTATAGGATAAAATCATTTTACCCTAAAACTAACAAAATTTTATAGAAGTCTATATAAAATCATTAGAAATTTGAATTTTTTTTACAAAAATATCACCAAACATTTTATATTTTGCATATTAGGGACTAGTAATATTTGTAAAGAATTCTAAACTTTAAGATAAATTTCAATCCTTAAAAAAATTCCTAATGCAATCATGATCAATGATTAATTTTATTTAATTATGTATATATCATGTTAACAATAAATAAAAATTCCCCTTATGGGGTGATGAGGGAGGGAACAAGTGAGAAGGTGGCATGCCTTCCATCCCATTGAGCAATAATTGGAAGGGACATGCCATGCCGCTCCTCCCTTGTCTGAATGTGTTTAGCATATCTATGTTGGATTTCCATATAGGAGCTCTTAATTGTGTAGCATTAGTTACTTATAATGCTCTCTACCTCTATGCATAAGTGAGTTATGGAATTTTGATCCTATATGTTATCATGATAGCGAGGAGTTATTATCTGGTTGTGGTTTTTATAGGGACTTAATCCCCACATATTTACTGCATTTCAAAGGGTCGTATTCCCCATGGATCACCCCCTAGACTTTAGATCATGCGTTGGCTCTCCTAGCTATTTCCTCTCTTGTCATTTTCTAGTGGTGTTTCATGAGCCTTAGACATGGTATATCTCACCCTTTTCTCATCACATCAGCCTTAGAGGGATATGATTTTAACTTAATGCTTTTCCAAGGAGCAAGCTCCACCCTATCCAAGAGTTGCTCATTCACTTAGGTGCTTTGGATCCCTCCACAAAAGGATTATCCTCACTTAACTATTGGTCTTGGTCCCTATACTTTGCCATGCCATGACAACATGAACAGATTAGATGTGTCATAGCCTATTATGATGCTCATGGAGATTTGAGAGATCTCTTTAGGGTGGAATCATCAACTTGTCAATTCTAGGAATATATTCTAGTAGTCATATAACAAGAACTCCAAGATCTCGAGCAAGAGATTGTGGGAAAAAGAGATTATTTCTTAGACGTGAAGATTGCATTACTAGTGTCAACATGGATTTCTAACAATTATCACCCTTGGGGTGGAAAAATCAGTACCTATACACCATAGACTTATATTGGAAAATGAAAACTCTATTAGGGAAGGTGCTTCTAGACTAAAATTATATTACAAAATTGTAATGGTGTTGGAGTGTCTTGCTTTTCATGAGGTGAAGAGGGATTGAATTGGAAGAGTGTTGTTGGATCAAGCTCATATGGGTTGTAATCTTTCCTCTTATCAATAAAGTTTTCAAGACTTTTTCCTTATGCTTGTGTTACATGTTAATACTTTCATATGTATATCATGTTCTCAATTCCATGTTATTTATAAGCAATAGATCATTATCATTTGCCTTGATGGGTCTTTGTTTCTGTAGTTGTGCAAGTACTTTCCAAGCAGCTTAAGTACAGAAAGGAGCAGCGAGATCGGTCAAGGGAGACAAGGAGCTAGCAAAAACTACAAGTAGGTTTCTCTCCTTTCTTGTTTTATCTGTTGATTATAGAAAAAGATTGAGATTACTTTGTCTATTGTTTCTAGACCTGCTACTAGATCTAGAGGGTTAGGCGTTTGTCCAAGAACACTAAATATTCCTGAAACATTCCTCATAAGACCATGCAAAGATATCTCGAAATTCGCGAAAAAGAGCATAGTAATTATCAAGTTCCAATGGAGAACAAGATTTGCCGACATGAATGTTTTCTACAATGCTTGGTCGAAATGTTTATAGAAATCGTTTCTTCTATGTTGGACAAATTACGCTCAGAATCTACAGTGTTTACAGAATTTGACAAAAAATCAATGATTGATGGGTGATTAGTTCATTTGAATAATCTTCATTGTCATCTCGAAGGTGGGAACGATGATGATAATCCTCCCATGGTGTCTCTCCTATCATCATTGATGTGACGATTCCTTCATCTGTAGAATGTATACGTGAAAAAGGATCCGAAGAGGTACCATATTCTAACTATCTATCTACCCATACAATTGTTGAGTGCAGATTAGGGTTTCTCGCACAAGCCCGAAAAATTGATTGCTATGATGATTCAATGGGGCTTAGCGGCAATGCCCCGCTATGACCATCAGTTTCAAAGTAGTTGGAAATCTTCGTAAAATCAGATGATGTAGAAGAAATCATGTTGCCAGTCTCTACTCTTGTCACTTCCGCCAAACCAGATGGTGACGGGAGGGTAAAAGTGCTCATCATAGAAGGATCTTTAAGGAGACCTACTCCAACTCTTTGAAGTGATAGTGGGTTTCCATGTATCAACGAAATGCTTCCCGTACCCTGTGAACTATTGGCAAAGAAGGCTAGCTGATCGATGACTGTAATTCCACCCTTGAAAGGGAATGCAATTGTACAAAAGTACGTGGAAACAACAGCAGCCATAGCATATACCCAAGGACTTCCTAGTAAAATGTTGCAATCAAGGAGTCTGTCAACTACCTCAACGTCAACAGTAACTATCTTGTCCCCTAGTTCGATTTGTAGGTTACTCAAAATCCCATATGGAGTATATGTCCTTATATCAAAGGCTTTTAACGTAGTTGGTGATCGTGACAATGGTGGTGAACCAAGTGTTTTCCAGCAGCTCATGGACATAATGCAAGTAGATGCCCCCTCATCAATAATAGTTCGGTGAACGTTCTTATTAAGAGATTTTACTTGTATTAGGAAAGCTAATTGCACCGGTAACTATGGTGAATATCCTACATGGTTAAAAACCACAAGATTTGAATCCGTAGGATCTATTCCACCTATTTCTAACAATAAATCTTGTTTCTAGGAGGGACAGTTTTGCAACACCTCAAGTGTCGACATAGCGGAAGGTGATTGAGCCAGATCTTCCACTATATTATAGTTTTGAGCTGCTCGAGCACGAGGATTGAATGTTGATTTGTGCACAACTCCCTTTGGTGGCTTTATCGTCAATTCAGGTACAATTGGTGGAACAACTTCTGATGAAGTCGAGGTTGAAGTACTAGGTTGATCAGTGGCCTGGTTATTCGACGACAACATATTTCCATAATCTTTGTTTCTTGTTGACACCAAAACATCGTTTTGTGGATTTGTGATGGATAACATGAGTACTTGGGATGTGGAAGCATGGTTAGTTGCAACCAAATGTGTCTTCGGGGTTGGAAACGGATCTGTCAACACTACTGATGTGGTTGGGGTCTTTAACAATTTAGAGACCTTAGAGCGATGTGGACATTCTCTTGTATAATGCTCATCATTACATATCAGTCATGGATAACAAGGTTTCCTGGCCGCGGTAGGGGAATCAGATGATTTCTCTGGAGTGGAATTTTCTTGTTTCTTTTTATTATTCTTCCCCTTTTTCTTACCTCCTGGTTGCTTTGGATTTTTTCCTTTGTTAGATGACACGACATTAATCTCTAAGGCATGAGTGTTTTCTGATGCATTTGCAGCTTGATTGGAAATAGCAAGAGTTTGACCAAATGGTCTTCATGTTGCCTGTGTGCTTGAAGAACCGATCACACCGTCGTCGGCATGAGAGTCCTTACTCGATTGTGGGGGTGGTGGAACAATGTAAGCTGGTCTAGGTGCATTGGGGATTTTATCATAGAGCATGCCAGATTGTGTGTAAATCAAATCCAAGTATTGGGCACGAGCGATAACTTGCTCTTCTATGACAACTCCACCTTTTGCCACATCCTCGGTGATTTATGGCAACAAGGACTTTATGAACCACTCAGCTAAAAGCTGATCGGGAACGTATGTCTTAACCATTTGATGGCAACACCGCCACTCATGAATATGATCTAATATATGGGTAGAGGTAGTCTGTTTAAAGTTGGTCAAGAGTTTCATTCCAGTCTCGTATCTGATAGGTAACTGGAAGTGGGTCAAAAAGGTAGTGGCTAAAGTGGTGAAGTTACCAAAAGAAGCTCTTGGTAATTCAATGTACCATTTAGTAGCTGGACCAGTAAGTGTTCTTTGGAAAAGACGAAGTCTGATCAAATCATCATTCAAAGTGTTGGATGAACACCATAAATGAAAGGTCATAACATGATTCGATGGGTATTCTCTAGGATTTCCATTAAACTTCAGAATATCATATGGTAACTTGTGTGGAATTACTGGCCACCAAGGTACATATGCGATTGGATCATTGGTGAGCCGGTTTAAATCTGGTAATTCTAAAGTTGCTACGAATGGCAACTGTCGATTCAAGTCAGGTTGAGCATACCCAGGATATGATGGAATTGCCTGTGCAATAGGTCTTTGCAGACCATCGTAGGGCATCTGCATTTGGTAACCTTGGTATGGTTGTTGAACAAAACCAGTATAAGGTGGTTGTTGATAACCATATTGAAATTGTGGTTGTCCATAACCTGCAAAGCCTTGTTGCCCAGGACCTTGGTAAGCTTGATATTGACCAAAACTAGGTTGGGACTGTTGGAACTGAGGTTGTTGGAATTGCGATAGCCATGGTTGTTGAACCAACTGTGGTTGCCTAGCGATGAAAGATTGACCAGGTTGTGAATCAACTATACCAGTGTAAGCCTGGGTCAATCCAAACAAAGGTATACTAACCTGAGGTTGTTGTTGAGTTCTAGAAACAAGTGGTTGTTGTATAACAACTTGAAAAACTTGAACCTCTTGACTTGAAACTTGTGGTTGCAAGGGAGAAGGATCAGTTTGTACCGGTTGAGATACAACAGTTTGAGCTTGTGACTGTGGCACAGTAGTAACAACAGGTGTAGTAGGAATAGTTGACATGGTTTGCATTGGTTGTGTTGGATACACAAGCCTTGGTTGAGTTGGCATTACTGGTTGCCATTGACAAACTCTAATTCCAGTTTGACTTGAATATTGTGGGAAACTACCATATGGTTTTCCTCCGGAATAAGGAGGATACGATGAATAAGCATATTGCTCTCCATATGGTGGCAATCTAGTATTTAATGGATACACAGGTCTTTGTTGACCAGATTTCCCAGCATGATACTGATGTGCAGGATCAAACTGTTGAGTTCCCATTAGAGAAGAACTAGGTAGAATTCTAGTTGAGGACATGGGTGATGACCATGGTGTAGAAGCAACCCCTGAGTGGGTTCCAGATAATGATTGGTAACCAATCGGGACGGACGATTCACCATACAGGTGCGACTCAAGTGTGGTTGAAAACATCAAAGGAGTTACAATAGAAGATTTTGTTGTAGCTGCATCAAATGATATAGTCTGGGATGTTAATGGTTGTTCAGCCATAGTTAACTGGCCCAAAAGTTTTCCTAAAGATTCGACAGGCACTTGAAGAGAAGCAAGATCAGATGAAGTAGAATAATCAAGAGTAGTAGGATAATGATTAATTCCAGTTCCAAAATGAAACGAGGTTCCAGGTGTGGAATATTCTACTAATTCCTCCTCTATGGCAATCAAATCTGGTGGAAGAACTTGACCGTCAGGTCCGTAAAAGATTTCTGGTGTTGATGAAAGTGTAGTTTCAATAGTGACTGATGTCTGAGGGGTAAAAACTACTGAATGTTGAAATTTGAAGTCCAGATGTTCAGGTAAATGAAAAACAGTTTCAAAGGGAGGTTCCTGAACAACTTCAAGTTCAGATGTAACTTCTATTGGAACTGGGATAGATTCTGGACCAACTCCTGGTTGTGCTGTTTCAAGTTCAGAAGCACCTTCTGGTTGAATAGTTTCAAGTTGAGTATCAACTTGTTGTTGGACAACCTCGGTTACTGTTACAATAGGATCAATGCTAATGTCCTCAGGTAATTGTGAAACTTCTTCTTTAGGAACACATATACCAGAAATAGTCAGAGTAACTGGAATCTGTATAGCTATTGAAACAAATGTTTTAGGTAACCCAAATGAAGAACTAGGAGTTCTTGATGTACTAGACTCAGTTAAACGAGACCACTTTGTCCGAATTGGTGTCGCTTCGGGAGGTAAAGGCGGTTAGCTCGCTGTTCTCCGCGAATGATGGGGTTTGGGTTGATGTTCCTCCACGATTGTTGATTAATTCTATCAACCTAAAATCAACTAAGGAATGAGGATGTTATTCGTGGTCAATTAATTTTTACGACACTAGGACACAACTTTGCTCTTTCATTTTTAAATAGTCGAGAAAAAATAAAAGATGACTCTAGTCACCTTCAATGTTTAACGATCCTGAAAGGACAAGTGCTCAGATGATCCTTTTACTTTTAAAGAGTCGAAAAGGAATGAAAGTGACTGCTCTGGAGATTATAAACAAGAGGGTTTACCAAAAAATCGTAAAACTGCAATATACACCTTGGTGATAAATGAAAGAGAAATGACCAAAGACTTTACGTACGACAGTCAATCTTCCCGAATGCTGTGTTCGGTGCATTGCGATCGGTAAGGCGGCAGAATTGGCTTCCTAGGGATAAATGATTTCAACCTATTGGGGTCTCCCACCATATACTCGATGGTATAGGGAGCACAAGTCCGTACTAGCACTTATCGAATCAGAGAGGAGGAATCACCCAACCTCAGTGAAAACGACAGCCACTAGGTTTAAAGATGCTGGAACATGTCTCTAGCCTAGACCTCTAGATTTTTTTCGTTAAGTTCCAATGCATTATTAGATTAATTGATGTAAATTTTAGGTTCATCTTGCTTAAAATTTTCCTTTGAAGGTTCACCACGAGATGTGTTCTAAAATTCCTAAGAATGCAACTAGAATGAGAAGCACTCTTTCCATTTAATTTCAGCAATGAAAATCCTAGCTATGAGGGATAGAGCATACAAGTACTTTTTGAACAAGCAACAAAGAGCACAAACTAATGCAATTCCCTAAACCATTCCTTTTGAACACACAAACTCAAACTCTAAAATGCAAATTGCATGTATTTCTTTTCAGTTTCTCTTAATGTGAATGATGCAATAAGAAAAACTAATGCACAAACAATTCATAACTCTTTTCATAAAAAATGATAATTTGTGACAATTTCTTTTAAAAGGGAAAGGAAGACTATACGACACTTTCGATTTTAAAGAAACGAATATTTTCAACACTTTAAATGAAAATACAAACCAAATGCACAAATAAATAAATCGATTATTTATGAAGGAAGACTTTATGACACTTCATTTTTTCAAATAAAATGACGATTTTACGACACTTTTCTATCGACAAAACAATCGATCAAAACTACCTTTTGACAGTGGATTGAAAATGATAAAACAAATACATAAAAAACATCCAACAATCCAGTCTAAATAGGGCCAAATTAAGGAGATGAAAACTATTTTCAGAGACAAAACATCATTGACATTCAGCAACTCATTCAAACAAGAGAAAATTGGCAAAAACTTTCAGTTCCTAGATGGGAAACTGACCCTGAAGGGATCAGCGCAGGCAATAGTTAGAGAAAGTGCGATGAATCGCACTGAACCTATGCGGGAAGTGCACTGCAGTGCACTGTGTCCTTCATCAGACTGCGTTGATGACAGTAAGCAATTCTGAAGGCAATTTTGTCACAGTTTCGACTCAATTTTCAATGAAAGAGGACTGAAATCAATAAACGACCACAAGTACAGTATGTAGAAATGTCTTAAGAGGCTGATAAGCTACTAAGAAGGATAAACGATCCCCAGCGGAGTCGCCAATTTGTTTCGGGAATATTTAGTGTTCTTGGACAAACGCCTAACCCTCTAGATCTAGTAGCAGGTCTAGAAACAACAGACAAAGTAATCTCAATCTTTTTCTATAATCAACAGATAAAACAAGAGAGAAGAGAAACCTACTTGTAGTTTTTGCTAGCTCCTTATCTCCCTTGACTGATCTTGTTGCTCCTTTCCGTACTTAAGCCGCTTGGAAAGTACCTGCACAACTACAGAAACAAAGACCCATCAAGGCAAATGATAATGATCTATTTCTTATAAATAACATGGAATCGAGAACATGATATACATATGAAAGCATTAACATGTAACACAAGCATAAGGAAAAAGTATTGAAAACTTTATTGATAAGAGGAAAGATTACAACCCATATGAGCTCGATCCAGCAGCACTCTTCCAATTCAATCCCTCTTCACCTCATGAAAAGCAAGACACTCCAACACTATTACAATACTTACACTCAATTCTAATCTCATGTCACTAGCATCTCCTTATAACTCAATATTTTTCAGCCCCTGATCTCTTAGATGAGTGATCTATTTATAGGTGAGTGAAGGAGGTTATTCCATCAAAGGTGGTAATGAATGCCTTTCTAAATTTAGAAATCAGTTCCATGGAAGAAGGGATAGGGGATTGATGTTTCCTCATTCCATTTCTCATCCAAATGCAAACTCAAAGGAGCAGGTGGCATTGATAAACTTCTAGAGGCTTCCAATGGATAAGGAATCTTCAAACCCTCAGGGAAGTTCACTCAAATTCGCTTAGCGCGGGCCAAAGAGCGACCAAGTGTGCTGCATAGCACCCTGTCAGTGTATGGTTTGCATTGCAGTGCACCCTAATGAAGGCCTACCTGCACTGATCTTCTTAGAGGTAGTTTTTGGATGTTTTCAGTGATGGAACTTCTTTGGAAGTGAGGCATTCTGATGACTAACTTCTTTAGGGCATGTAACAACTGCACTAGGGGTTGATGGGCCCTAATAGTATCGATCTATAATTTGGGGTTGATGTGCCCATCCAACAACTTGGCACGCCAATGGTATGGCGCTGCAATCGCATAGGTAACTCCTCGATCCGGACATCTGGAATACCCAGGGTTAAACCCTCTATGTGATCCTGTAGCTCAGCCAATGTCTTTGCTAAATCCAAGTCTTGGAGAACTGCTCTCCCAATAGCTCTCTGTACTAGCGCACCTGCCTCTCGTTGGCGTCCCATAGGTCGAACAGATCCAACATCTGCATGCATATAAAAAATGTTTGTTTAGTCTTGGCAATAATAAAAAAACACAAAAAAAGTAGAAACTTTAAAAAGAAAAACACTGTGGTCAAACAATTTACCAATAGCACTCCACTGCACTCCAACCGGTAACACCAGATCTGGATCACCACGAAAATCCATTCCTGAATATGGATATTCTGAGAAGGCCATCTCCAGTCGATCAAACCACTCAAAGAAAGCAGAGGTAAACGAGATCAATGACTGGCCAGCATGCCTAGCCATAAGATCTACCCACCTCTGCATCCATGGGTCTCTAGGTCCAGGTACTCCTAGTGAGATGTGTTGTGGCTGCATGAGTGGAATTATCTCCAAGGAAAAAGAAATCAAGATAGACCCATAGCCAAAATTTTGTCCTTCCATTCTTTACCTTGGTCAGTTGTTCTTTCATGGATGAAAGAATTGCCTCACACAAGTTGAACACCTTTGGCTCCAAGCACTCTAAAGCATACTGCATATATGACCTATTTTCCAAGTGTAAAGTTGTGCTTCCAGCCAGTTTGGTGAGGGTAAAAAGGATTTTTCTCAATGGTAAATCACTAACATCCCTGATGTTGACCTTTCCGTCTCTGCTAGGTTGAGCTCCTTCCTGGTAGAACTGTCATATATAATCTCTCATTGATTCACCTCCTCTGGTAAATCCTGATAATGAAATGGGGGCACCCCGCCTCGACAGTCCGATTAGAAAGTAAATATCATCGATGGTAAAGGGTATCACTTTGCCCCTAATGTGAAAACCCTGATTGGTAGGATCCCAAGAACGAACAAGGTACTATAAAAGTTCAATTTGTTGCCGCATGCTGGATAATTGAAAATACTTCAGTAACCCATAATTCCTTTTGGCATCAAATGTTCCCTGATCATTTAGGGCAACCATGTCTTGTTCTTCATGCTCTTGTTCTCTCCATATAATCACCATTTTGATCCGATGAATGTCTGAAATGCAACCATTAGACAAATTAGGATCCATTTTTTGCAAAAAACAGTTGAAAATTTGGGAGAAAACAACTGTCAAAATTTGGTTTTTGTGCCCATCGCACCCCTCCATTAGAGACAGTGTGCTGCAATGCATACTACCTTCTAGGTGTGTGTAATGCAATGCACCTTTCGATATTGAAAGGGTGCGCTGATCCAGAGTGCGCAAAATGAAACCCTAGGGGCCTCAAAAACCAAATTTTTTTGCTTAAAACTGAAAATAAATGGAATAAAATGGAAGAGAACAGGGATAGCTCCTACCTAGTCTGGACGGCACGAGAAATGGTCCACTGAATCCTCCGCAATCAGCTAGTGAACTTTGAGGTGAAAAACTGCTCTAGAGCACAAAAATCAAAGGGTAAAAGTGAAATAGTGAAAATGAATAATAAAACTTTTTTTTATGTTTATTTCTTGCATATTAATCACTTAAATGTTAGTTTTTATTCATTTTATCCATGAACATGTATTTTTAATGAATTTTGAGCAGGTTTAACAACTGAAAGCAAAATTCAATGTGTTTAAGTGTAAATTGAACATCTTTGACCACAAAGCAAACTTTTGTTTCTTTTTCAAGCTTTGTTAAAAATGAAAAGAAACCCCTTAGAGTCCTCTTTAAACTCTTTTCAGACTCTAAATATGAAAAGATTGTCGAGCGCTTGTCTATTCCAGCTCGTTAAAGGATTGGAAACGACATCTCTCTTGTATTATTTTACGCTTTTTTGGACTTGAGAGATTATTTTACGAAAAAGAACTTATGGAGTTTCCTTTTCGTCCCTTTTAAAACTCTCTAAACATGAAAAGGATCGAGTTGTCTTTGTCGTTAAACTCGTTAAAAACATCAAATAGTGACAAACTTGTCCATCTAGACAAGGCCAAGTTTCACCTTCGCTAGACTCATTAAAGCATCAAATAGTGATGGATTTGCCTGAAGGGTGAAATTATAAAACAAGCATATGTTATCCTCCTCAAGCTTGATAAAAAATAAAGAGGTACTGGTCAGCAATGACTAGGGAAAATGGGAAAAAGTCGAGAAAACTTTATGGTAGCAAGTCGCTCTTGAACATGACACTTTCACCTCATCACCGTGACTATGTGGGTTGGGTCATTCAGCTTGATGGTTATCACATCGTTGGTCTATCATACCATCCATTACTTTGTTGTGGGTCAATGCTACCAATTCATCTTAGTGTCGCCAATATGTTCAAGAGAAGTCATTCAGTTCAAACTTCATCCTTTGCAATACCGTAAACCTTCATTTTCATGACCGCCATTCCTGAACCTTGTGTCGTTAGTTAATTCTCATCTCCAAAATCATTTACCTCATTTCGTGTCGTAGATGTGGGATACATCAAGGCCCTCCTACGACGAGTTGCTTCTTGTCGACATCAGCACATCATCCAAGAAGTTAACTTAGAAACACCCCTTCAGTACCTTGAAGCTTGCATACATCAATGGCAGGTTTCTCGCTTCCGGCGATAGGTTGACATCAATGGCCTTCGACCGAAAGACTTTGTATGGTGTTCGACATCAAATCATTTATTCACACCATGTGAAATGTACTATAGTACCTTGAGGGTCATTATCATTATCGGTGATTCCTCTCGCGTCTGTTAACAGCTTACATCATTGGCTGGTAATTAGACGATGTCTTTCCATGTTTGACTTCAGAACATCTATTCACATGGTTAGACTTGTACTTGAGCGAAAGATTGGATGAGATTGAAGACCCCGGATCTAGTTTCATCCATCTGGGCTGTGATATTTTCAGGAGTACTAAATCAAATGTACAATGGCCTTACATTCATGGTCAACCATTCATGGGTCTATATCTGTAGACGACTATATTTGTACATGTAATGAAAGTTTATAAGCTGAGCATGGGTATGCCTCCCTCAGCTAGTTCATGAGAAAAATCAAATTATCATGATATATGTATTGTAATTGATGCAGGTCACCTTCCGTTTCGAAACCTCCTCTCCTCGTGATAAAGCATTTCACCTGACATATATTTACAACTTCATGCTTTAGGGGGCAACTGTTACAGATCCATTTGGGCACATCAACCCCAAATTATAGATCGATACTATTAGGGCCCATCAACCCCTAGTGCAGTTGTTACATGCCCTAAAGAAGTTAGTCATCAGAATGCCTCACTTCCAAAGAAGTTCCATCACTGAAAACATCCAAAAACTACCTCTAAGAAGATCAACGTAGGTAGGCCTTCATTAGGGTGCGCTGCAATGCAAACCATACATTGACAGGGTGCTATGCAGCACACTTGGTCCCTCTTTGGCCTACGCTGAGCGAATTTGAGCGAACTTCCGTGAGGGTTTGAAGATTCCTTATCCATTGGAAGCCTCTAGAAGTTTCTCAATGCCACCTACTCCTTTGAGTTCGCATTTGGATGAGAAAGGGAATTAGGAAACATCAATCCCCTATCCCTTCTTCCATGGAACTGATTTCTAAATTTAGAAAGGCATTCATTACCACCATTGGTGGCATAACCTCCTTCACTCACCTATAAATAGATCACTCATCTAAGAGATCAGGGGCTGAAAAATATTGAGTTATAAAGATATGCTGGTGATATGAGATTAGAATTGAGTGCAAGTATTGTAGTAGTGTTGGAGTGTCTTGCTTTTCATGAGGTGAAGAGGGATTGAATTGGAAGAGTGTTGCTGGATCGAGTTCATATGGGTTGTAATCTTTCCTCTTATCAATAAAGTTTTCAAGACTTTTTCCTTATGCTTGTGTTACATGTTAATGCTTTCATATGTATATCTTGTTCTCGATTCCATGTTATTTATAAGAAATAGATCATTATCATTTGCCTTGATGGGTCTTTGTTTCTGTAGTTGTGCAAGTACTTTCCAAGCGGCTTAAGTACGGAAATGAGCAACAAGATCAGTCAACAGATATAAGGAGCTAGCGAAAACTACAAGTAGGCTTCTCTCCTTTCTTGTTTTATCTGTTGATTATAGAAAAAGATTGAGATTACTTTGTCTATTATTTCTAGACCTGCTACTAGATCTAGAGGGTTAGGAATTTGTCCAAGAACACTAAATATTCCTGAAACAATTGGCACTGATATGGTTTCCCTAGTGGTAGACTAGAGCACACTAAGATTATCTAAATGTATATCTCTTGAGATATCAATTGAAGACTTTAAATTGCAACAAAAAAACATATAAATATAAATAAATTATATATTAATATGAGTAGAAATTCAAGTTAGATTTAGGAATTATTATTTAATTGTAAATCACCTTGTTATTGCTAGGCTCATTGCAAAGTAGTGCCATAATAATAAATCCAATCTCTTTTGTTGTTTCATTGACTTTAGTTTTTTTTTTAACATAGTGTCTAAGATCATATTTTGGAATATATTGGAAGAGCTAAAAGTTCTATTCAATTTGAGGGATGTTGTGGAAAGGTTGTATGAGAACATTATTTACAAATTTAGAACATTGAAGGTAGGTTGGAAGAAACTAACTGTAATATAGAAATCAAGAAAGGTTTTCCCTTGTCCCCTACCATTTTTTATATTTACATTAACAAGTTAAAAGATTGTTTATAAATAACAAGGTGTGATGGGCTAATTCACACTAGTATAGTCATAATTCTTCTTTTATATGTTGATGATAATTTTCTTATGGAAATGAGTCACTATAATCTTGGAAAGAAGCTAATAATCCTCAAGGTTTTTTTCTCCAATATGGGTATGGTTGTTGACATTTTTTGTTCTTTGAGTATCCTCTTGGCTGATAACCTATGATAGTTTCATATATGAAAACAACAACTTGAAGGAAATGCATCCATACAAATATCTCATAATTAATATTCATCACAAGATTAACCATAACTATAACATTGAGAAAAGGGTAAATAAATAGTGGAAACCTTATTATGGTTTTGAAAACAATTCTAAATTAGCAGATCTTTGGATATGGGATAAGGAAAAATTTATCTTTTAGATTCTTGTTACTCTTGTTATTCTATATGGATGTGAAGTTTGGGGATGTGAAGTTTTTGGATGTAGCATTTTTAGAGAATCTTGAAGAAAGATACATTAGATCCAAAAGAATTGTATAACTTATAATCTCAAAGTATACACCCTATGATATCCTCCTCATAGAAGTAATCCTTTCCCCACTGAGAGCATGGCTATGACTGCATACCTAACGTACAAAAACAAGTTAAACAACATAGATGAAAAGAGGCTTCCTAAGATTTATTTAATCTCTAGTCAAACCACTTTTGGTTCAAACAAGGATGACATAAGGATGCTTAGTCTTGGATAAACCATTAGGGAATAAATGAAGAGATCATGTTAAATTATAAGCATAATATCAAAAATATTATTACATCAAAAATCAAGGAGAAACTATGATGAAATAATGAGTTAGCGGAAAAAAAATTAATATATTATAAAGAGGTGATATTCCTAATATAAAAGACACAAATTTATCTCTATTTTAACTAGTATAAAGAAGAAAATCAAAATTGCTAAAAATAAGAACAAATTTGCATGAGGTCCATAGTAAAATTAGGCATTGGACAATTCCCAAAATGCCATAGGATGAAATAATTTGTTACCTTTGTGACACTAAGAGGGACATAGATAAAGCACTTTCTCTTATATTGTCCAGCATATACCCAAATTAGATCTCATTTTCAAAAACTTTGGCACACTACTAACCTTCTTGACCTTCTAGCTCAACAAAAGCTGATCTTGGAATGCTTCTCCTAATGCTTTTCCAACATAGAGATAAAACCCTAAAGAGATCTAAGTCATCCCTTATCTTCTTAAGTTCAAGTAAACCAATTTCTAATTGGGTAGACATTATTAATCGTGATCTTCATATAATAAAAATTATAATTAAAGACAAAGGAAGAAAAAACATTTACTCATATTGATTAAATTATTTTAAATAAATTATTAAAAAAAAAAAATTCCCACATATATATTCTATGTGGTTCACGGACCCCAGAGATCATTGACCGCTACATCCACATAATATTTGTACTAGGAAGATCCACCCAAAGGGATCAATTGTTGCTTAATCAACCATGAACTGGAAGAATCTACCTGTAGCCTAAGTGGCACTGCAGTTGATGAGTTTGTGACTCTCAATGAGATGGAGTCATTAGGAGTGAGTATTAGTTTTATGGAAGGAGAAACTATTTGAGAGTTCTACAAGCATTAAGTATGTTAACATCTTACACTGATGATGGGGCCACTAATGACAAGGAAATTGAAATCCTTTTGCTTTTCAGGGAACTAAATATAACACTTGATCCTTTATGGCAAGGATTGAGTGGCTGTATAAGTGAGATTGAATAGCGATTTGGAAATATTTCTAATTTCTCTTTTACATCAAGTAGGAATGCACGGAATGACTTCCATGGAGTGTCCTATTCTTCCTTGTACAAAAGGTTTTTGTCATTTATAGAGGTTCTTTTTTTTAGAATTTTCAATTAGGACCCATTGTTGTGCAACATGATCCTGATAATGCTAGTGCGAGTGATGTTACACAACATAAAAGAGTAGAGGTAGGTATCACAATTGTAATGTTTGATGAAAAGCATCGACAACTTTTGAATGCTTTTGTGCAGTATAAGTAAGAGAAGCAAAAATGTAAGTAAGGATATAGATGAGAAAGAAATGGAAGTCTTTGAAACATGTGACAAGTTATTGCAAGGAGGGTTTAGATAATTCGAAGGTTTTGGAAATCAAGAAGATAAATTTGAACATGCAAAAGAGATTCGATTGAAGGATGATCATTTCTTGAAGCTCAAGAAGAGAAAGCTGAACTTGCAAAAGTGATCTTGTCAAAGGATGATCATCCACTAAGAAGTGAATTGGATATAGTTGATAACATTTTTCGGGAGGAAAGTGAAAATCACATGTTGTAAATGCCTTCATACTTTTTGGATCATGGTGAAGGAGATGCCTTGACACTTATATGGATAAAGACTAGAAGTAGAAGCTCAAAGGGACCAGTCCTTCATGACAAAAATACAAGGGGAGTCACTGACAGGTTATATGGAGAAGATGCAGTTAGAGGGAATTACCCTTTTCCATTGATGTCAAAAGGGGAGGGAAAGATCAAGAAGCATGAAGACAAGGGGAGTATGATGGTTTCCATCAATGAAAAAGGGGGAGATTGTTAAGATAAGTTGTCATTGATTTCAAAACCAAGCAAAGGTGAGCCTCCAAGGAAGCATAAGTTATCCCTCTAAGGAAAAAAAAGTGCTTGACCCCACCAAGGTCCTAGGAATGATGTCAAAACCAGTAGATAAAGGAAGCATCCATCATAAGTGTTTAAACCCTCAAAGTCAGAGATGAAATCCAGAAGAAGCAATTTATGAAATTCATGAAAAATGTAGTAAAACTCAATTCAAATGCAAAAAAAATTATACCATCAGATAGTTCATTCCAAGACCTTTCCAATAGTAAGTGGCATGTACCCTAATTCCTCATGATTAAGCAAAATTATTTTTTTGAAAGTTTAACTTTCCTAGCAAAGGTCGGGCTAGAACTATCCTATTGTTAGAAAAATCCCATAGATGAAACCTGAAATATAATCACCTTGTATTTATTAATTTTGAATGTAAATAATCTAAGCCATGAGGATTGATCCGTGGTACATCTGAGGAACAAAATTGTGGGTTTCTATGGGAGATATTCTTGTAGCAGACCTGAGCCATAATTGATTTCTTCACTAAGAAAGACAGTTCGTGCTCCTAAGTTCTTGGGCTGGTATTTCTATTCAAAGCACTTCCTCTACCTTTCTAAATTAATATTTGAGTGGTTCTCATGTACTTCAGCAGTTTGATGATATCCTATACTGAGAATTTTATATTAATGTTGTATACTTTCCTTGCAATTACTTGTTGTTATGGATAGACCATTGATTGGTTATTTCAAATGTGGAGCAACCATTTATTAAGTCTCACAGGGGAGTTGGGCTTCCAGACTAACGAAGAATAAAAAGGTCTATATGGTAAGTGAAAAACACTATTTCTTTGGTTGTAGGTTTGTGATAAAAGAATATTACACACAATTGTGTGAAGGTAACCACAGATACATGAAGGATTACTGGAGGTCTATGTGGAGGGGTGAGGTAGTATTTTGAAGGAATCCATAAATTGATATCAAAAGTGTTTATGACAAAAACTAGAGTGCAACAAAGAAGAGTTGTGCTTGTATAAATCAAAATGAGCCAAGGAATCAAGCTAATGAGTTAAGAGAAATTGAAGAGTAGAAAGTTAAATTTTATAGGTAAGGTGGTTGTAATCATGGTTGAAGGTACAAATCCTAAGATAGCATGGTAGGGTGACAACCCCTACTAAAGAAGGGCAATTTCTATAATCCAAGAAGTTGGTGTGTATAAACCACGGATTTGGTGCTTCCTTTTAGTTGGATTTGATAAACCAAGGAGTTGGTGCTTCCTTTCAGTTGGTGTTGATAAATTTGAATGTACTCTTTATGTATACATTAATAAAAGCATTATGTGATTTTCAGGTAAAATATCTGTGTTCTATATATTTATGTGCTCTGATTTCTACTTGTGATGCACTTACAAGTTTTTGAAGTTAAAAATTTTTAATACTGATTCACCTCCCTCCTTCTCAATATTGTTGAATATTCAAACAAATGCATTTTAATCTCGGAGATCAGAATTTATTAAATGATCTTTCTTAAATGATTGATTTTCACTTAGAGTATAAGTTGAGAAGTCATTTTGATAGAGCATTATAGTATGCTTTGTGCAAAAGATTTACATGTGTAGATGAATGAGTTGTGTGGAAGAAAAGTATGTACAAGAGAAATGAGTTGTGCAGAAGATTAAGTGTGTGGAAGAAATGGACAAGCAAGCCTTCCACACACTTTAAAAAATGGTCATGTATGGAGTAGTGCAAGGGTGAGTAGTGTGTAGACCGAGGAATGTAAAAGGGCATGGAGGTGTGCATATCACGGGGACATGAAAAATTTTTGCACACTACATTTTAGAAAAATGACTAAGTATGAAATTTGGGATAAGGATAAGCAATACATGATGGTGGTGATGGTACGTGAAAACAGATCAACACCTTCATAACACATCATTGCATTTTTTCTCTCTATCTCTACATCTTCTAAACACATAAAATATTCTATTGTAAGATATGAGAAAATAGGATATGAACCTCCCCTATGCTTTGCATATCCTTGTTATGTATTATTATTTATACAACTCCCTTCAATGTAATCAAATTGGTATTGTGTTTTTAATAGGTTGTATTGACTCTTTATTGTCGTATTAATGTTCTCCAAGCTTATATTTTGTTAATGAAATTTTAGATTGATATTTTGTTATGCAACCAGCTCACAAAAAGATAGAAAAGATAGATCAACAACTTCAAAATCAGCCTCTTCAAGGGGCAACCTCCTTTACATTACACAAATGAACAATTCTTGGATGCCACAAATGACAAGACAACCTTTCTATATATAGGAGTCTAAGGGCTCACAATATAATCAGATTCAACATAACAATAATAATGTAAGGGCACAACAATAACAATAGTGGGCTTCTATGGGGCACAATAATAACAATATGGGGACTACATGAGCACAACAATACAATAAAGGGGTTGCACTAATAACAATAAGGGGCTACACTAGTAGTATAAAGACCTAACATATTCTATCTATAAATTTACAACAATTATATATATTACTATATAGTTTTATTATAATAATCTAATTAACTTCATAATTTTGCATAGAGCTTGTATATATAAAAATAGAACATTACACCTACTATTATTATTGATATATATCTCAATAAAATATACTCAAATTTGAAACCAATTTTCATAAATAAAAAAATTAAAATATTAAGAGTGGGCCTAATGGTTGAGAGCGTGTGTTTCCTCCTAAGAGGTCATAGGTTCAAAACCAGATGGAGGTAGAGTATGTATGCCTCCGTATACTTAGCAGTCAAATAGTCATACGTAGGTGTGTCTCTTTTCCCACAAACAAAAAGGTCTCATACACCAATTTAGTGTTTGACTTGACCATGACCTTAAAATTGGATAATATATATATATATATATATATATATATATATATATATATATATATATATAATGCATCCCAGTTTTGTTCCATATTTTTGAAATAGTCAACTTCATAAAAAACAATTATTTTATTTTTATAACAAAATTGAAAATAAAATTTAAATATTAATAAATAAAAAACTTTATTTTAATTTAACCACTTCTATAAACTATACTATAATAATGAGAAATCAAATCCCTTATAATTATAAGATTAAAAATTAGATTCCCAGCCATCTCTTCCTAGTCGTTTTCTTCCTTTCTTCCCCGCCCTAGGTTTAGCTTGATTTCCCCTCGTTTCCCGTATCCTGTGGCCTTTGTTCTTTGAGGTGTGGTAGTTTGAGGTATTTTAATAGCACGTTATGCTATTAATTTTAATAATTTTTAAAAAGAAGAATAATCTTGTAATTAATCTATGATAATATACTAATCTTAACCCGTAAATAAACGATTAATTAATTTTAAACATTAAAATATTCGTTCTAACCCTTAAATTGCTCTAATATTTATATATTTAATAACTAACTATTAATTTTAAATTAATTTATTTTATCATTAATTTATTTTAATATATATTTATAAATATAAGTTTATAAGATAGTCCCTTTTATATAATATTTATATAATTAATAACTTTTATAACTAATTATTAATTTAAATTAATTTATTTATTTATAATTACGAGTTTATAAAATGGTCCCTTTACTAAGAATATAACTAACTATCAATTTAATAATCAATTGAATATTATAATTTTAGTCGTTATAAACTTATTTATAAATATAAGTTTATAAGATAGTCCCTTTAACTTATATTTTAATAAGAATATAACTAACTAGTTATATATTACTCTAATATTTATATAATTAATAACTATTATAACTAACTACTAATTTAAATTGCCCACGAGGCTTTGGATTGACGGTGAATGGGTGTACTGTACTGTTAAGGCACTCCATCCCCCGTGGGTGCTTAGGTAGTATTAAAAAAAAAAAAAACCTATTAATTTAAATTAATTAATTAATTTATAATTATGAGTTTATAAAATGGTCCCTTTACTAAGAATATAACTAACTATCAATTTAATAATCAATTGAATTTATTTAATTAAATAGAGGTTATGCCCCTAATCCTGTCCAACTAGCCGTTTTCCTGGTCAAATTTAGCTGTTAGTCAATATAGCCATTACCTGGTCAAGAAATATAGCCGTTGGTTGTTCTGCTCTGACTATTTAATATGCATAGCTAGCTCTGATTCTTCAACTTGAACCACATTGGTTGGTTCGAAACACGTCGACAAATAAAATATCATGTGATTTACGCCGAAAAATCTCTCATAAATTTGATATGGATCACAAAAGCCTCAATTCAACAATTAGATTTTTCATAACAAGTTCAATAATTCTAAATATGATAAAATTGTTCGTAAAATAAAACACCAGAGTATCGACTAATAACAAAGTAGTGAGCGTAAAGAAATGATATATATCAACATACCAAATGTCTTGTCAATAATAGTAGTTGACGTACGTTAAACCATGGGCCAAATGCTTCGTAATATAGTATTGTGAGGGGCAACCTTTTGTATCAATCGAGATTAACTTAAATACTATGTTAATCATATTAAAGATAGAAATTTGAATGGAAGAATATTTATTATATTATAAGGGGCTAAGTTTGCTAATAACTTCTACTGAGATTATTTTATTATTTTTTAAATATTTTATTTTGTGAGATTATTTTATTATTTTTTAAATATTTTATTTTGTGAGTTAAGTTTAATTGGGTTTAAAGTTAGAAAAACAAAATGTTCAAATGAAATGAAATGAGATATTAATTAGTATAGATTTATATTAAATTTAGATTTAGTAATTTTTTATAAAGTAATTTTTTTTATGTAAAATTTGAATAAAAATTTGCATTTTCAAAGATATGTCTTTCTTTTTTATACGAAGTAATTTTTTTTCAAAATTAATTTATGTCGATTCTCGATAATATTATTTATATTCATATAAATTCACATTTTTATATATAAAATATTTTTATTTTTAAATTTATTAAAATTTTAATAATACATATAATCACATATATATACTCTTGGATTTTTGACATGTCTTATAATTTCTTTAATTTCTCTCTCTATCTCTCTATATATCTCTATATATATATATATATATAATTTAAATATGAAGTTAATAAAATGGTTACATATATGAATTATTATTTTAATTTATATGATAAAATGAATCTTAATTTATAATTAATATTTATATTTGATATCATATAGCTAACATCTTGAGTTTGCAAAAATGCAAGTTTCTATCAAAAAAAGTTAGGATCCTTGCTAACTGATAACTTCTTTAGATGGGCCCTGTGGCAGGGCCTTTTATCCAAAGTCAATAGTAAACTAGTAGGATGAGCCTTACTCTCTCTAGATGTCATTGGAAGACTAGTCCTTTTAAAAGCAATGCTTCAAGCCCTTCACATCTATTTTTTCTCAACACGAATGACACCATCCTCAATCCTTCAGGAGCTCTGCCAAATACAACAAAAATTTCTTTGGGGGGGCACTAGTATGGATAAATTTTTTTCCCTATTGGCATGTGATAAGCTCTGTAAACCAAAACTCAAGGAGTATTTGGTCTATGCAACCCTACCACTATGACAATGATACTAGGTGCAAAAATTTAGTGGAAATGGATACAGGGTGGCTTTGACCTTTGTAAATACATTGGTAATCGTAAATATGCTCCCCACGAGCCATCATAATACCGAATTCGTTCACACACCATGGCTCCCGGTTCATCTATATGGTCTTTAGGAAAAAAAGGAATGCACTCAATCCAACATCATTGCTTTTGGAAAAACAAAGATGGTTTTACTCCAATGTTCTAGGAAGACTTCTGGAAAAAACCCCGAAAACTTTGTGAATATTAGTAGTCCAACAATATGCGAGAATGGATGACATCTCAAGGTCTAACAAAGCTGGCATATTATTAGACCAGAATTGAAACCAACCAATAATGGCACTAATGGCCACCGCCAACATCCTTGCAACCCAAGCTAGCAGAAGAATAATGGAAACAATTCTAGGGAAACCTTCAACAAAGGTTGATCCCTTGTGCGTCTTAGCTAAAGAAAATTCGATGGGGCTACACTACAAAAGGAACCTTCTCCATACATGAGGCATATCATTTGGAACCAGGGCACTAAGAACTACCAATTGAGGAGGTCTGGGTAAAAATATGGAAACAACATACCAGGTCAAAGATATCTTTTTTTTTGTGTCTCTTGATTCAAAATAAAAAACTAACATAGGACAACATTCAAAAACACAATTATCAAGGCCCATCTAGATGCCCTTTCTACCTTCTCCACTTGGAAAGTCTGGAGCATCTATTCAATAGATATTCTTTTGCCTCCCTCCATAAGGCATGTTTAGAAGAATGGTTCTCCCACTCAGATAGAGATCCTCTCAACATCCCCGATACCATTTCTAATTGATGAAAATATTTTTTCTCCAATCTTGTCCTTAATCACATCTAAATTCTCTCCCCTGGTTTCATTCTCTGGGCAATTTGGAAAGAGCACAATTGGTGAATTTAAAAGGGATCCTCTATCCCCTAAACTCTACTTGGAACTCTGCTCTTTCCAATATCAAGGAAACCATTCTTTCCTTCTCCTGGTACCCCTCTGATTAGAAAGCCCAAGGCTTGGAAGTTAGGATCCTTCATCATTGGAATCTTGTTCCCTCTGTCTTTCTTCATTCTTCATCCCTCACCCACTACCTTCCATTTACCATTCCCTTTGCTTCCCCCCCCCCCCCCATTCCTCAAATTGAATTTTGATGGTTCATCAAAAGAGAATATGGACCCAACTGGATTTGTGGTTTATTCAGAGCTCACAAAGGTCTTGCACTTTACATATACTTGGGTACATTAGGCATTAATAGAAATAATGTACTAGAACTCACTAGCCTCATCATACATATGGAAATTGCACAAGCATAAGGATACTCCAATATTTTTATGGAAGGTGATTCTCAGCTTATCATTAATGTGATCCATAAGCTATAAAATGGTACCCCGGTTCATTAAGTTTCCATAAGTTGGTATTTGGAAGCACTCGTATGTAAGGCTTCTTCTCTTCTTGCCAATATCTCGGTCATTTTCTCCTCCCATGTCTAGAGAACATGAAACAAAGTAGCAAATATGTTAGCTAATCATGAAATTTAGACTCTTCAATAGTGCTATCCTCCACCTGGAACCTTCTGCAGAATTCCCCTCTTAAATACATGTGCTAGTAGTTCATTAAGAAAGATACATATATTTTGAATGGGGTGTTTACGGTGCAAAAGGGGGGGGGGTTTGGGCTGCCACAACCCCACCTAGCCAAGAGGTTGGGTGATGTGGAAACATGCCTCCATAAATATTTTTTATGACATTATGGTTTCTGAGGCCTCACCACATGCAATATGCTTTCAACACACCCAATCTCATGCATGATTCCTACTACAAGCTTGAATGCTTGTCACCCATCCAAACTGCTCATCGAGCCTCCACTCATGTGACATTAAATCATGTTCTAATGAAGACTTTGGAACTCCTCCTCATGAATCATTTCACACTTTGTGTTATTGGAAACCCAAGTCTATTTCATGAAGCACAAGATTTGGCTCTCATTGATCAGATTTGGGGTCTCTAGTTAGCCTACCCCTTCAGGCCTTGACCATGACTTGTTCTTACACCCTTGGAAATCATTTGCTGCTCCAAAACAAGACGACCCTCCCTCATAGACTGGTGTTACTACACCAGTTTCCAGTTGAAATCCTGGAGAATAGAGTCCACCCAACTGGTTTTTCTCCCTTGCAAGTTCGATGCACATAATGTTTCATCCATTTTGGTTCCTCCTCCATACAATATGAGTGCTCATTTGCATGTTGGATGCCTTCAGTGGAGTATCTCTCGATGGGTTGTAGTTTGAATAACACCCCTTATTTTGTCTGTGTTTCAGCATTTGAATTATCTAATAGTATTTCCTCATATGACACCTTAGACTAGTGCTCCCTTTGCAATACTTACCATGCTTTAGATCTTGTGTTCCCTCTCCTTGGTCTGTTCCCCTAGGTTTTCCTCATAATTTCCTTTGCTAGTATTTTCAGCTAGCCTAGTGTATCTATCCTCACTCCCTCCTGATTTGGATCACCCTTTTTGGGGGTTGCTTTTTGTTCTCTTCCTTACTAGATCTTGGCCTCCTTTTTCAATTGACCACCTAGCTCTAACCCTTCTATACACGATTCTTCTCTTCATGCCTGTTGCTTGTACCTATCCCCATTTTACCACTTACTTTTCTATATTTATTAGGCCCTCCACCATGCCATGTCAGCATGCACATGTTCACAGAGCAACAACATACTACTGAGAATAGGATTCTCGGGGGAATTGGCATATCCAACACCACTTGGAAGAAATTGCTTCCTAGTTTCATGAGCTCATCTCAAACCTCGTTTAGGAGGAGCTTACCCATATGGAGAGAGAAGGATCCTCACATTGACCTTATCTCTCAAACATAGAGGTTCTTGCAGAGTTGGTGATTTGGGTGCTAGACATTAGGCACACGCGTAGACGTTTCAACCAATACATGTGCACCGTTGACTTATATTGGCACTTAAAATTCCTACTGGGTAGAATCCTAATGGATCGATTTGAGCATCGAGCAAACCTCCTACACTCTGTGGATCATTTACATCATCATATGAAGGACATAGAGTAATGACTATACCACATAAAGTAGCACCTTGGTGTTCCACCCCAGGATGACAACACCCACGGTAACAACAAGGACCCCATCCAGGTCACAATTATGGATTTTGATCCCTCTACCTAGACTTGTGTAATGCTCTGACCTATATTGTTTTTTTACTACTATCTATTCTGATGGCCAACCCAGCTTGCTTTTTTATTTATGTATAATCTTTTTTGGTTTTTGAACACTATGTTATCCTATGCCTCTCTACAAAGAGTAAATTTTTAGTTATGGTATGGTCTTCCTAGTAAAACATTGACTTAAAGCATCTAGCATATCCATGTATACTCCTATTTAGAAGGTAATACAGTATTTACCACACAAATTAATAATAAAAAAATTAATATAACAAATTGAATTGACTCTTATCATTTTTATTACTTATTACTTTTAATACTTTTTTAATTGAGTTGACATTATGTTTTATTATTATTATTATTTGATGTAAAACTTCATTTAATGTGCCACTACACCATCTCCCCCATAATGGGTTGTAAAGCACCTCTCAACCCAATGCAAGGAAAATTTTAGGGGCTAACATTTGCAGATGTGCTAATTTTCCATGTTTTTTCCAAAAGAAATATTATCCAATTTCCTTTTTTTCTAAAATTATTTGCTCAAGTCCATGGGGTCTTGGATAGACGATGATTGGGTGCTCTGTTAAGGCACTCCTTGATGTGAAGTCGCCAGTTCAATTCCCCGCTCGATCTGGGTGATATATTGGACATGTTGAAGATAAAATCATTTTACCCTAAAATTAACAAAATTTTATAGAAGTCTGTATCAAATTATTAGAAATTTGAATTTTTTTTCAAAAAATATCATCAAACATTTTATAAGTGCATATTAGGGACCAGTAGGATTCGTAAAGAATTCTAAACTTTAAGATAAATTTCAATCCTTAAAAGTTTCCTAATGCAATAATGATCAATGATTATTTTTATTTAATTATTTATATATCGTGTTAACAATAAATAAAAATTCCCCTTATGGGGTGATGAAGGAGGGCACAAGTGAGAAGGTGGCATGCCTTCCATCCCATTGAGAAATAATTGGAAGGGACATGTCATGCCGCTCCTCCTTTGTCTGAATGTGTTTAGCATATCTATGTTGGATTTCCATATGGGAGCTCTTAATTATGTAGCATTAGTTACTTATAATTCTCTCTACCTATATGCATAAGTGAGTTATGGAATTTTGATCCTATATGTTATCATGATAGTGAGGAGTTATTATCTGGTTGTGGTTTTTACAAGGACTTAATCCCCATGTTTACTTCATTTCAAAGGGTCGTATTCCCCCATGGATCACCCCCTAGACTTCAGATCATGCGTTGGATCTCTTATTTATTACCTCTCTTATGATTTTCTAGTGGTGTTTCATCAGCCTTAGACATGGTATGTCTCGCCCTTTTCTCATCACGTCAGCTTTAGAGGGGTAGAATTTTAACTTAACGATTTTCCAGGGAGCAGGCTCCACCCTATCCAGGCCTTGCTTGTTCACGTAGGTGCTTTAGGGCCCTCCACAAAAGGATTATCCTCACTTAACTCTTGGTCTTGGTCCCTAGACTTTTCCATGCCATGACAACATGCACATAGTAGATGTGTCATATCGTATTATGATGCTCATGAAGGTTTGAGAGATATCTTTAGGGTGGAATCATCAACTTGTCAATTCTAGGAATATATTATAGTAGTCATATAACAAGAACTCCAAGCTCTCGAGCAAGAGATCATGGGAGAAAGAGATTATTTCTTAGGCATGAAGATTGCATTACTAGTGTCAACATGGATTTCCAACAATTATCACCCTCAGGGGTGACAAAATCAGTACCTATACACCATAGACTTATATTGGAAAATGAAAAATCTATTAGGGAAGGTGCTTATAGACTAAAATTATGCAAAATATGAGATCTTACTTATGTTATATGAGTTTCAACTACAAATGAAATATCTATACAAAAGAATTCAAAGGATCGAAGCAGACTTGGATCCTCCTCCTAAGCTAGGGAACACCATCTAGCAGGGTAAGGAACCCATCAAGGTGGAACCATATGAATCCAATTAATCATTGTGATTTTCTCTTGGTATAATATTTTTTTCTTCTATCTCTAGCTAGCCAATTTGAACATGTCAGCTTGGCAGAAGTTAAAAATTTTGTTATTAGATTCGTGTTTCTTTTGGTTTAAATCTAGCATCAAAACTCTTTTAGTAAATAGTTTTTAATGCATTGGCACCGATATGGTTTCCCTAGTGGTAGACTAGATCACACTAATACTATCTAAATGTATATTTTATTGAGATATCAACTGAAGACTTTAAATTGCAACAAAAAAATATATAAATAAAAATAAATTATATATTAATATGAGTAGAAATTTAAGTTAGATTTAGGAATTATTATTTAATTGTAAATCACCTTGTTATTGTTAGGCTCATTGAAAAGGAGTGTGATAATAATAAATCCAATCTCTTTTGTTATTTCACTGAATTCAAAAAAGTTTTTGGCATAGTGTCTAAGATAAGCTTTTGGAATATATTGGAAGAGCCAAAATTTCTATTCAAGTTGAGGGATGTTGTGGAAAGGTTGTATGAGAACATTATTGCCAAATTTAGGAACATTGAAGGTAGGTTGAAAGAAACTAAGAACATTATTGCCAAATTTAGGAACATTGAAGGTAGGTTGAAAGAAACTAAGTGTAATATAGAAGTCAATCAAGGTTGTCCCTTGTCCCCTACCATTTTGTATATTTACATTAACAAGTTAAAAGATTGTTTATAAATAACAGGGTGTGATGGGCCAATTCACACTAGTATAGTCATCATTCTTCTTCTATATGCTAATGATAATTTTCTTATGGAAATGAGACACTATGAACTTGGAAAGAAACTAAGAATCCTCAAGGATTTTTTCTCCAACATGGGTATGGTTGTTGACATTTTTTGTTCTTTGAGTATCCTCTTGGCTAATAACCTATGATAGTTTCATACAAATATCTCATAATTAATATTCATCACAAGCTCAACCATAATTATAACATTGAGAAAAGGGTAAATTGATAGTGGGTATATTATTATGGGTTGAAAACAATTGTAAATTAGCAGATCTTTGGATATGGGATAAGGAAAAAAATTATCTTTTAGATTCTTGTTAGTCTTGTCATTCTATATGGATGTCAAGTTTGGGGATGTGAAGGTTTTAGATGTAGAATTTTTAGATAATCTTGAAGAAAGATACAGTAGAACCAAAAGAATTTTATAACTTATAATCTCAAAATATACACCCCTATCATATACTCCTCGTAGAAGTAAGCCTTTCCCCATTGAGAGCATGGTTATGATTGTGTACCTAATGTACAAAAACAAGTTAAACAACATAGATGGAAAAAGGCTTCCTAAGATTTCTTTAATCTCTAGCCAAAACCACTTTTGGTTCAAGCAAGGATGACATAAGGATGCTTAGTCTTGGATAAACCATTAGGAAATAAAGGAAGAGATCGTGTTAAATTATAAGCATAATATAAAAAACATTATTACATCAAAAATTAAGGAGAAACTATGATGAAATAATGAGTTAGCGGGAAAAAAAATTATATTATAAGGAGGTGATTATTTCTAATATAAAAGACACAAATTTCTCTCTATTTTAACTAGTATAAAGAAGAAAATCAACATTGCTAAAAACAAGAACAAATTTGCATGAGGTCCATAGTAAAATTGGGCATTGGACAATTCCCAAAATTCCATAGGATGAAATAATTTGTTATCTTTGTGACAGTAAGAGGGACATATATAAATCACTTTCTCTTATATTGTCCAACATATACCCAAATTAGATCACATTTTCAAAAACTTTGGCACACTACCAACCTTCTTGACCTTCTATCTCAACAAAATTATGGTGATCTTGGGATGCTTCTCCTAATGCTTTTCCAACATAGAGATAAAACCCTAAAGAGATCTAAGTCATCCCTTATCTTCTTAAGTTCATGTAAACCAAATTCTATTTGAGTAGACATTATTAATCATGATCCTAATATAATAAACAATATAATTAAAAAAAAGGAAGAAAAAACATTTACTCATATTGATTCAATTATTTTAAATAAATTATAAAAAAGTAATAGAATTTCCTCACGCATATATTCTATGTGGTTCACGGACCCCAGAGATCATTGACCACTACATCCATATAATATTTGTACTAGGAAGATCCACCCAAAGGGATCAATTACTGCTAGCTCAACTACGAAGCCTGACCCTGAGGGTGTCGAGAGAATTGAATGCATGAAATCTCAATAGCAAAAGAGTTTTAACAAAAATAACTTCCAACCTTTCTTTGTTTTAAAAAATCAACATTATTTTGTTTTTCTAAATTATTTTATATTTTTATATACCTATCGAAAATATATTAAAAAACATAGGTTGTTAATCAAATACATTTTTGTAAATATTTTTAAATCTATTAATGAGATATTGAAAACAACTATGGAGGTAATGATAATTCCTCACATACATGGTATTGTGCAAAACATATTTAGTTTAATAGTAAGCATGATATTTATTAAATTTTAGTTTAATATTAATAATGGTAAGTGATTATCAAGTCCCACTGGCGCAACCAATTGAGGATGGGCCTTATCACAACCGATTGAGGATGGTCCTCATCAGCAAGGCAACCTAGGATCAAACTTCACGGGGGGTGGCTGTGCCCTGTGCTAGGAGGGGATATGCTAAAAAAATCCTTTCAACTTAGGGCTGGTGTGGCCCTGGTCGGGTGTGATCCCTGGGTGACTTTGACAGATTAGATGCCCTTGGGTCAAGACTCCTCAAGCCACATGTCAAGCCTGGAGGATCACAGACAACTTGACAAACAAACAAAAAAGTTAATGGTAAGTGACTAGTCTTGGGGGGCAAATCAATTGGTTAATCCGAGAATTGTGAAATCATTGTAACTCAAAAGACCCAGGCTCAAATCCCCCCTGTTGTGACCCAGGCTACGGGGAGGAGGACCTACCTAGCCCCCCAGAGGTTTACTAGTAGTTACGTGTCAAGGGGGCCAAAATACCAAAAAAAAATAATGGTAAGTGATTAAATTTTATCATTAAAGTTAAAAAATATATATATAATATGATTATATATATATATATATATATATATATATATATATATATATAGATGTAGATATAGATATAGATACCATAATTCATTTTGTTGATGAAAGCTTCAAGAACATTGTGTTATCTGAATGTGGTGTCCAAAGTTTAAGTGAACACTTCACCCATTTTTAGGGACAATAAGCTGAGATGATATGCTGAAGAGTGTTAAACTAGGTATAAATAGATGAAAGAAATTAAAATGGGCATTAGAGGGATAAAAAGGGAAATGTAATCGTTGAAGAAAAAATATTTATTAATATATGTAACGGGTAAGTCAAAAAGATTTGGGAACTAATTGAAACCAGTGTTGTTGGAAACATTAGAATATATTCAAGAACTTAGATTAATACAATCCAATAAAATAATAAAATATGATATACTGCCAGTAGATTTGGGAACTAATTAAAACAAGTGTTGTTGGAAACATTAGAATATATTCAAGAACTTAGATTAATACAATCCAATGAAATAATAAAATATGATATATTGCTAGATAACTAATTAAAACAAGTGTTGTTTGAAACATTAGAATATATTCAAGAACTTAGATCAATACAATCCAATGAAATAATAAAATATGATATATTGCTAGATAACTGCTACACAATCGTGAAAATAACACTCTACAAATTTAAATAATTCCATAAGGAATCAAAATTAAGTATTAAAAAAAGACCACTCGAAAATCGAGATTTAATAATGTTATAGTAACTTAATAAGTAAGTTATGCTACTCCAATTTTGTTATGACAAAATATAGGACTTTTTGAAACTTTCAAAAATAAACATAAAAATATTTATAACTGCTTTTAACTTAGTCAAAAATCAAATAATTAAAATTTTGACCCTAGACTCTGTAATGATTTTGACCAGAAAAACTTAATAACTAAAAATGAAATCTATCACCCACAGAAAAAATATAAACTTGTGAGTCACTGGCTGTTTTGAATATGTGATCAAACTTTTAATGGAAACTTCATGCTAATAATTACATAAATTCCTTAAATCCTTTATATCCTTCATATAAATAAAAACCCGCCTAAAAACATTATCAATGTGGAAAAAATTATTGTAAGTGCATTGATAGAAAGAGCCTTTATATATCAAAAGTGCCATAACTATATTTATGGCAAAGTACAGTACATAGTACATTATCTAGCATGCCAAATATGGTTGTTCAACTAGTGCTACCCTCACAGAAGTCATGTGCAAGTTCAAAACTAACCTATGTTCCATTTATTGCAAATTTAGTTGGAAATTGTACGTAGGAAACTAGTTAGAATATGCTTTTGAAAATAATTAATGGAATAGATCTGCAATATTATTATTATTGAATATGCAATATAAAGATATTAGGAAAAAATTGAAGTGGTATTTAAAAAGATAAGAATTAAAAGAATCAGAATTTAATTAGATTTAAAATGAAAAAGGAATAATACAGTTGTTAGGATAAAATAATAATAGAAAATTGGTCAAATTGAATTATAGATAGAATTAGATGATTTTAAATATTAGATAAAAAATAAAATCAAAATAAAATTTCTAAAATATTATAATTAAAAAATATATAGTTAAGTTAAATGAATTATATTAAAATTAAAAGAATCTTATTAATTAGGGATGAACTGAGGCTAAATATTCAAAGAATGTTCAAATTAACCTTAATTATTAAGGGATTAATAATTAGTTCTATGACTAGAAATAGAGTAATGATTAAGAATAAATTAGAGAAATATTTAAAATTAAAATAAAATTAGTAAGTTTCTAGAGGTCAAATAGAATTGGAAAAAATAAAGAATAAAAAAATAATTAAAAAAGAGAGATAAATTGATGATAGACAATAATACTAGAATTGGAAAAAATAAAAAATAAAAAAATAATTAAAAAAGAGAGATAAATTGATGATAGATAATAATACTAGAGAGGCAAAAGGAAGAATAGATTAGTACTCAATTAATTTAGAATAAAAGTAAAATAAGGGGATAAAATTATCATTAAAAATGTAGAATCACAAGATTTTATTAAAGAAATAAAGATGCGTCTAGGCACTTAACACTTCTTTCTTTAATAACATTGTGTGATTTTACATTTTTAATAATAATTTTATCTCCTTAATTTGCCTTTTTCTAAATTAATTGATTCTTAATTTGTTTTTCCTCTTGCCCCTCTTTCTTATTGTTATTATTTTATTCTATATTTCTTCCAATTCTATTTGACCATTAGCACCTTCATCTAATTCTATAATATTATTTTTGTTTTAATTTTAATTTTAATTTTAAAATCTCTGTAATTTATCTTTAGTTAGTAATATATTTCTAATCCCTCTATTATTAAAAGTCATCTAACCATTTTTCAAATTCTTTAGCCGTAGCCCATCCCTAATTTCTAGGATTCCTTTAATATTAATATAATTCCCTTAACTTAACCATATATTTCCTATTTCTAATATTTTAAAAATTGTATTTTGTTCTATTTTTATATTTGATATTTAAAGGTGTCTAATTTTATCTCTAATTCAATTTCACCAATTTTCTATTATTAATTTATCCTAACAATTTCATTATTCCTTTCTTATTTTAATTCTAGTTGAATTCTAATCTTTTAAATACTAATTTAATTATTTCCTAATATCTTAATATTTCATTCTAATTCATATTCATTAATAAATAAATAAAATACCTAATTTATCCCCAACTTAAATTGACCAATTAATTAAACCATTTTATTCTTCCTTTCTTATTTCAATTAGTTCCCAAGTGTTTTTTTGACTTACTCATTACATATATTAATAAATAATTTTTCTTCAATGGTTGCATTTCCCTTTATATTTGTCCATGAGTCATTTTAATTTCTTTCATCTATTTATACCTAGTCTAACACTCTTCAACATATCATCTCAACTTACTATCCTTGAAAATGGGTAAAGTGTTCACCCAAAAAGTTGGACACCACATTCAACTAACACAATGTTCTAGAAGTTCCCATGGATTGTGAAAATCAATATGCCAAAATATCATAATTTAGTTTGAAAAATGTTTAAAAAACATTAGAGAAAAGTGACATAAATACAAAATTGAATTTGATCAATATATTTTTGAAGAAATATCAGAACACTCTCATTTAATATTTAAAGTTGAGAAGAAATGACTAACATTTGCATTTTAATTCAAAAAGGCTTAACTGTAATTAGTGATATAAATATTATTAAAATTTAAGTATAATTTTATAATTAGGTTGACAAGCATGTCTATATTAAAATATGGTTTTCAGAATTTTAATTTGATTATCAATAATTATTAAGTGAATAGTAGGGATTTAAGCTTTGTTGAATATTTTAGATTATTCTTACTAGTATTCACAAATCAAAGGTTGAGATTCATTTACAAAGTAGGTTATGCCCTTTTTTTCCCATTTAATGAAATTGATTAATTAAAAAAAATGTCACATGAACAATTTTCATATGAAATGAGTTATGGTTTTTTGGGCATGTGGTATTGATAAGCCATGGTATTGGCTCATAATATTATAACAAAGTATATTTACACATTAAGAATCTTCATGATAAAGTGGGAGTGAACCTCCCATGGTGGCTTCACTCAATGAACCTTTGACATATCACGTGCGTTCATGGCATACTAAAAAATACTTTTAATTTGACTACATATTGGAAAATACCTCTACAAATAACATTATTTAACCCCCTACCAATATGAACCCAATACACCTTCCCAATTTAAAAAATCCCTACTTTCACTAGATATTGTAGGTATCTATTTTTTCATTAAAATTTTTTATACCCATTTATAATTTTCATTAACTTTGAGCTCCATTTTTTATACCTACCAATATAAAAACCCTTTATCCCCTATTATATGCTCAATATATTATGTCCTTTTTTCCTCAACATATATCCCCCAATATGAACACACATGGTATGGTATTGCTCCCCCAATGAAGTCCTCGTGGAACCTCCATGATTAAGAATCTTGTTATTTTAAATGCATACATGTTTAACTTATTAATTATTTTTATCATTAATAATAATAATAATAATGATAATAAATCGAGCGCTCTTAAATTGCGTCTAGATCGAAAAATGACCTACTTAGGGTTCATGGTTCATGATCGATATTTGCCTTCCACCTCACCCTAATTCCCTTGTTCATTCTAAGCCTTCCTTGATTGAGTGACCTAGTAGCATGATGACCCAGGGAAGAAGGGCCCTTGACCCCTCCAATCCTCTGAACAAATATGCCCTGTCTATTAATTTTGGCTCCTGCCAATCGACATATCTACACTCTTCTACCAACCCTGAATCTAACAACACCAAAGGAGTTGAAGACATTCAATCTAACACGATAGACATTAATGGCCAAGAACATATCATACCCCTTGCACAAAGCAACACCATTAAATGCATATACAAATTAGCAGAGATTACATAAGTGCATGTCCCCCCAGCAAGATTGAATGGTGACATCCAATCCATGCAAGATCATGCCCTGATTTTCAAGTTCATTGTGATTTAGCCAACCGAAAAATCCCTACTAGATTACACAACAGTGGAAACCCAAAGCTCATTATGAGGTCAAACTTGGTTCCAAGGGTTTCTTCACTGTGATTTTCTCTTGTCAAGAAGATCACAAAGGGGTTATGGATGGAGGTCCATATTTCTTCAACTCAGCAGGTTTGTACATGCACCATTGGACGACATGCTTTAATCTAGGAAAGGAAGACTTCTCATGGCTTCTACACATTCTACACATCCTATGCTCAGATCTACATCTATATGAACACCTCAGGCTCCCTTCTTGAAGAAATAGCTTTGGAATCTGAGGACAAGGACTGGTTCCAAACTCTTGATTATGAGCATGTTCCTTTTCACTACAAGAAATGTCACAAGCACAAACACCTCTTTTGGGACTACCCCTTCAATGAACCAAAGCAAGAATATAAATATTCTGGAGCCACAGATGGAGAAGGATTTACCAAGATCCATTCCAAAATGTGTCATAACAAAATGCCTAACACCCCTACAACCCCCAAACACTAAGTGACCAACAATAGCTCTGATGTGCTAGGATACCTTCCAAAGGAATCTATCAACCCAGTGCAAAAACTTGTTATGGAAGACCATCCTAAAAGTTTTAACAAATAATCCAATGAAGAACATAGTAAAGGAAAATATGAATCTACCCCAGATGATCATCTAGTGTAATTTAATCTACAACAAGAAGAGGACACACCTATGTCAGAGGAAGAGGTTTTCACTGACATTGAAGGGATAGATATGATGGCCGTCGAAGATGCATGTCATTGTAATTAATTGAGTACCATTCCCCCCAAGAAGATCAACCTCCTACCAACCATTCTTCAAAAAGATAAAGCATCATAGTAGTTAGGCACACAGATTATCACCACCAAAGATGGGAAGAAAAGCATCAAAGACTTCAAGGAAAGAGGGATCAAATCAGTGCTTCAATGCCTTGATACCCTAATAAGAAAGTTGGTAGACTCCTGGAAGTACAAGAAAATCATCAAGATATACACCTTGAAAAAAATTGTTTTATCATTAAGGTAATTTCTTGGAACATAAGGGGTTTGAATATCCCCTCAAAGCAACACATTCTTCTTCGAAAGATCCAAAAAGATCTCCCAAAAATTTTGATTATTCAAGAAACCAAATGCTCTTATTTATATTTTGAATCTACACTGTATAGGTTATGGAAAAAGGAAAAAACATTGTCGTCGATGTTGAAGCTGCATATAGAGGCCTTGGGATTTCCTGGGATCCCTCACAAGTCAACATAGAAATTTTGTCTCATAATTCTTCCATTCTCTCAGCTACCTTCCACCTGTTGGTCATGGACCTGCATGGATTCCTTTCCAATGTGTATGGACCTCAGGTGTCCACTAGGAAATCGTAAATTCTCTAGAATCTCCATTCCCTAAACAACATGGTGGAATTGCAAAATTGGATAATAGGGGCCAATTTCAACACAATTGCCTCACTAAGTGAGAAGGGAGGAAGAAGAAGACATCTAGAGCTAGAGTCAGAGGATCTTCAAAATTTTACCAAGGTCAAAAACATGGTGGACATGAAAATACCAATGGCCTCTTTACCTGGAATAACATGCGAGGAGGTACTACGCATATTTTCTCTCACCTAGATTGTTTTCTGGTAGCAGAACAACTGCTCAATGGCGGCCATGAACTCTCAGCAGAGATCCTCCCATCAGCAGGATTAGACAATTATCCCATCTACCTCTTATGGAAAACCTTTAACAAGCCACTCAAATGTCCATTTAGGTTCGAGCAATTCTAGCTAGCGGGTGGCAATCTCATCAAAAAAATTAAAGGTTGGTGGTATAGCATGGAAAACATAAAGGTCTAAAAAATGCATGTCTTTCAATAGAAGATCAAAAAAAAAATATTCTCCTCAAACAATGGAACAAAAACAAATTCAACAACAATTTCCATGAGAAACATACTCTATAAAAGGAGACACCCATTCTCCAATAGGATATCATCAACAATGGCCGCTTAAGGGAACTAGAGGACAAAGAAGTCACTCTCACAAAGAAACTAGAGGATCACTACAAACAAGAGGAGATCTACTAGAAGTGAAAATACATAATCGGTTGGGTGAAGGAAAGAGAGTGTATCACCTCCTTTCACTGATCCACCATCCATCATCACTCCAACAATCGCATCCCCTCCCTGTGTAATGAATCTGGGGAAACCTTAGAGAAGAAAGAAGACATTGAAACAGAGTTGGTAAACTACTTCTAATATCTATTCACTAATCCTCAGCCATAATTTAGAGAGGACATTAATCATATCATAGCTAACATCCCTAAATTGGTAATAGAAAATAACAACACATCTCTCATTAGACCCATCAATGCAATAGAGGTCAATGAAGCTCTCCATCAGATGACATATGGCAAAGCCTTGGGGCCTAATGGATTCATAATAAATTTCTTCAAGAAATGATAACATTTTATTCAAAAGGATGTTTTTGAAATCATAGAGGACTAGAGAACAAACCGATGTATCCTTCCTACCTTTAACACCACGTTTCTAGCTCTGGAGCCCAAGGAGCACAATGTTGCTTCTCTAGGTAAATATCATCCCATAGCTCTATGCATTTTCATTTAAAAATCATAACTAAAGTAATTTCCAATCGCCTTAAGCCCATTCTCCCTATCCTCATTGCCTTGAAGCAGTTTGGTTATGTAGAAGGAAGACAAATCCTTGATGGAATCATTTCAGCTCATGAAACCATCCACTCCATCAATACCCTCAGAAATCCTGGTATGCTCATCAAATTCGATATGTCCAAATCCTTTTCCAAGATCAACTAGGACTATATGGAGAGCATCCTTCTTGCCTTTAGCTTCAACACTCTCTAGACTCAATGGGTTATGTCTCTAGTCTCCTTAGCTTTCTTCTCCATCCTTGTTAATGGTTCTCCTTCGGACACCTTCAAACCTTCCCAAGGTATTAGGAAGGGTGATCTTCTTTCCCCTTTTCTCTTTATTTTGATGGCAGAAGGTTTGGGAAGATCCATCAAGGCAAATTTACAATAGTGCACCCTAACTTCCCTAGTCCTTCATGATAACTTGACCTTATCCCATCAACAAATTGTTGACAACACCCTTATTATGAATCGCCCATCGGTTAAAGTAGCCAAATCAGTCAAAGCCATTGTTGATCTTTTCTCAGACGCCTCAGGCAATTCCATCAACTTGGAGAAGTCCAAAATATTATTTTTCAACACCTTTTTCATTCCCCAAAGGAACATCAAGCATATCCTAGGCTTCTCCTCTACCTCTCTCTGTTCTGAGTACCTTGGATCCCCCCTCAATAAATCTTCCATTAAACACTCTTCATTGTGCAACCTTCTTGACAAACTCAATAATAAGTTAAATTGTTATACCTTTAGATATTTAAATATTTCCAACCACCCTGTTCTCCTTAAATAAATCCTTCAATCCATGCCAGCCTACCTATTTTCCATCATTGCATCTCCCAAATGGGTCCTCAAAAACATTAGAAACCTCTAAAGCACCTTCTTATCAGGGGGATCTCACCTCAAGCAAAAAATGGCCTCTAGTAAAATGGGAGATTCTCTGCCCCCCAAAAAAAGATAATGTGATCAGTCTGCGTGATCCAGAAATAGCCAACAAAGTTTTGGGAGATAAAATATGGTGGCATTGGATTAAAAACATGGAGGAACCATTGGCACAACTATGGAACTCTAAATATTCTAAGGAAACAACAAAGAAAGACCTAATTCGTCTTACCTCCCAAGCCCAAGGCTCCCTCATCTGGAATTTGGCTAGCGTCAACAAAACTCTGGTTTAGATGCACAACTTATGGGAAATCAGGAATGGAAAAAGCTCAAGATTCTGGACAAACTCTTGGCAGAAACTTCCAAGAGTATGTAACATTCTCCAATTTCTGCTCAGCAAGTTATTTTCCTAGAGAACTAGATGAATCCTAGTTCATTAATATTGGAATGAACATGAGACCACAAGTATCTGCAAGTGGAAGAAACATATTCTCTATAATGAGGAAGCCTCATAGGAAAATATAAATCCATAAAAGAACCATAAGGGTGAAAGTAGGTTCATATATCCTAATATGGGGTTACAAACACTCATGAACTTTTATAGTCAAAGAGGCTTACCACCTCATGGCTCTGGATCAACAAAAAGATCCAGATCCATTATGAAAAGAACTATGCTCTCTAAAATTATGGCCAAAAGTGACCACCTTCACTAGGCTTCTTGTAATACTTCATACTCTTATATAGGAAAATATTCTTAAAAGAGGATTATATGGCCCATCATGGTGTTGTATGTGCAAGAACTAGTAGGAAACTATTAACCATCTATTTGAATCTTGTACAATTGCCAATAGTCTATGGGAAAAATTGGCTCTTGGCTTTAAATGTGCCAATAGAGCTTAAGGAAACATAGTTTATTCTATCAAGAACTGGGTAAAAAATCCTTTTCAAAGTTCAATCCTTAATAGATTGTGGACAATATCCTTAAGCCTCCTGACATAGGAAATCTGGAAGGAGATTAATCAAAGAAATTTTAGTGACAAACACAAAAACACATAAGGCATATGGCTACTCTTACATAAGCATATTGTAACAACTTCGATTTAAAATATACAAGTAATTACATCAATTTATATGATTAATACCCAATTATTCAACTATATAACATAGAATTAAAAAAAAAAAGAGTAGAGACGACTTACCTGTATCAACGATATTCCTTACCTGTGCTTTTGGAGTTGAATGTTCTTTGAATTTTTCTAACCGCAACAAATTTTTTTGGGATGACTCTCCACCCAACCGTAGGCTCATCTGCACATAATATTTCTACAGCTAGCCACCCCGGAGCCCTCAATCAACGTACTACTTTCAAGGAATCCTTTATCTCACAACACTTTTCTCCCAAGAGAATGAATGAAGGAATGATGAATCTCATCTTCCTCATCGTCCATTAAATAGACCAAATAATGGACACATTCCATGAGTCAACATGCAATTTTTATTTCTTTATTTTAAGTTTTACTTAATTTAATGTTTCTCTTAATTTAACTCTTTCTTATTTTATTCCTTCTTACTTCTTGTTAACTTTACTTATTTTTACTATTTTTATAGTTTACTTTTATATGTATTTATTTAGAATTCTAGTTTATTATTTACTATTTTATTTATTTATTATTATTATATTCTCTTCAATATTTATTATTTAGTTACTATTATTATCTTTTATTTATTACTTATAATTTATTTACTATTACTATATTTTCTTTATTTTTTACTATTTATTTACCATTATTATATTTTCTTTATTGTTTATTATTTATTTACTTATATTTTAATATTATAATATATTATTTTATTTATTATTATTATTAGGGGATATTACATACTCCCCATCTTTAAGAAACTTCATCCCGAAGTTAAGTTGAATGATTTAACCTTTTATTTATTTAGTTATTTATTACTTCACGTTTGCCCTACACCCTTTGCTGAACTAGTATAACCAGAAGGCATTGAAAGTTTCCACAACACTAGGGAAATCTCAAGGAATCTCTTTCCTTTTTCCCACTTTCAGAACCAAGCATAACCTCATCGTTCTGTACCATAGCCTAAGGCTCACGCCTAGCTCATACCTCATCTACCCCAAGGCAGGAGTTTGGTCCCAGTACTCAATGAATATGGGCATCTCGCAAGGTCAGCCCACTCCCTCCACACTCACTAAGGTGCACAACCCGAGACATTGAAGTCCTTACACCCCCACTAGAATTCGTCATCCCAATCCAATATCAGGCACTTGGCCTACAATATCAAGGACTTCGTGTCCTCAAGATGGTCCCATAGCCCCTCAAGAGCTATCCATCAAGAGCTATACAAGATAAAGGATCCACTGGCATATGTAGTGTTGATTGAGTTTGTCCCCAACCCATATGGTGTTACATATTCTCCCTCGCAAGTATGGTCTCCCACGAGATCATCAAATAAACCAGCCCTCTCAACCCATTTGTGGAGTTCTTGTCAGTCACCACACCTCAACATGCAACCAATGAATTAGTTATAATCATAGTATCAAAGAAAATAATCCATATGCCCACTTTTTCATGTCATCTTGATAACATAACATCATTGTTATCACAACATTTTAAATAGTAAAGAATTGCATGCTCTTTCATTTTGTAAAATCTACATATGATTACCACATGCTTCACATCATAAAATACCCTCATAAGTTATAACATCAACATATTTTCATCAAATATATATCATGACATCACATAATAAATGAACCACATGTCAATATACATCATATCATAACATCATGATCTCTATGCATATCATATCTATCATGAGCATTCAACATCATTATCATAACAAATAAATAAGTAAGCACCACATACACATCATTAACCCGTCATCAGAACTATATCCATTTACCACATACCATCACATCAAGAAACCTCATTAATATGAGAATAATCTCAATACTTATCAAATATAGAACAACAATACGCCTTAAACATTCTTATAATGAATTAATTTCATTTACTTATATCAACAATGAATACTAATTGATGTTTGTTCTCGGGTTTTTTTCTTCCGCGAGCACTGCTGCGACTTGCTCTGCGCAGCCTAAGACTGGGCTCTGCCCTCTTGGCCATTTCCGCCTCTGACCCTGGTCCTCCTGACCTCTGGGTCTCTCGGATCTGCTAGGATCCTTCTTTTTTCTCCTGTTCTTCTTCAAGATCTCACTGAGCCACTTGATCTCTTGTCAGAACTGCTTGGATCTGCGCCCTCGGAGATTCTTCCTGTAGGGTCTGATCGGATCCTCTTCTTCTTCATCCCGGTCTTGAGATGCCTCGCTTCCTGTATTTTCTTGGTGCAGATCGGTTTTGCTGATTTGATCTTCTTTGCCATGGAGGCCCAAGGCTCGCCCATCGGTCCCTCGCAAGCTCCATCCCCGGAAGCTGAAGCAGCCTTCTCCTCTCTACTTGCTTCACTGCCCAAAAAGAAGAAGTCCAAAGTCGCTAAGTTCATCAAAAGGCTCGACGATGTTCCGGAGGTAAACCTCCCTCCTGAGGGCCCGATCTAGGTCGCTTTGTCCCTAGTAGATCGTGCCGTGGTGGGTCAATTCACAGGCCTTTGGCCCTCGCCAAAATCGACGGAAAACTGGGTCGTTAAGAACTGGGTTCCGCTGATCAAAAACAAAGTCACCTCTTATTTTCTGGGTAGAGGCTTCTTCCTGTTCAAGTTCAACACAAAGGAGGACAAAGACCTGATCTTCAGGAATGGGCCCTATTTCATGGGACCTCAGGGCCTGTACCTCAACAAATGGACCCCTGACTTCGATCTAGCCATGGATGTCCCAACGGCAATCCCTGTCTGGGTTCGGCTCCCTAATCTTCCCGTGCATTGTTGGAATTGGAAGTCCCTCAAGCACATAGGAAATACTTTGGGAAAATTCATTGATAGAGCAAACAACAACGATCAGTATGATTGCGCCCGAATCTGTGTTGAGGTGGACTTAGAGGTGGGGCTTCCGGAGGCCATCAAATTAAAGGTTGGCAGTTGGACGCATGTGCAAGTGCTAGACTATGAGCAACTCCCTTTCAAATGTCGTAAATGTCACATCTATGGCCATTTTGCATGAGGGTTCCTGAACAAAGGGGAAGCAGAGAAAGGAAAGGAAGAGGGTTGGAACTAGGTCAAGAGGCCAACGACATCTCACAAGAAATTTGGGGTTCATGGCCCCCAGCCTGCCTCCACCCAGAATGTTCCCCTACCAAAAAGCCAAGAAAATAGGTATGAGGTCTTAAGCTCTACTGAAGAGACTCCTCAAGAAGAAGATAGGCAAGATAAACCATTAGAAAAAATTACTTCAGCAGAAGCAAGGGCTGAAGAAAGTGCCATGGCAAGAAACAAGGATAAGCAAACAGAAGCCTCCGAGGAGGAACATGACTCGGAGGAGTCTGAGGAGGATGGAGAAATAGGAGATACACAAACATCGGTAAGAAGCAAGGGGCCACAAATCTGCTAGAGAAAAGAGAGATCAGGAAACTTACAAAGACAAGCTTTAGGGTAGTTAGCCCACTCTGGAGAAACTCCTTGGCAAAAATCCGAAGATGATAAAAAACCAAGGCAGGGCTCCAAGGGAGCCCATCATCATAAAAATAAATGATGAAGATTGTCTCCTGGAACTGCAGAGGAATGGGGAGCAAAGTGAAAGAAGAAGCAACGAGAAGCCTTATAAGAAGAGAAGCCCCTGACATTCTTCTAATTCAGGAGACCAAAATGGAGGACAAGGAGTTTCTCCAAATCAGTACAAAATTTTGGAAAGGAAGTAGCGGACATGCAGTTTCACCACGGGGAGCCTCTGGGGGTTTGGGCTCCCTTTGGAACCCTCTCAAGTTTAGGCTGGTCACCGAGTTGCACAACACCCACTAGCTGTTTTTGAAGCTCCAGCCTTTGGACTCGAGGGAGGCAGTCAATCTTTTCAATGTCTATGTTCCAACAAATATAGGGGAGAAAAGGGAGTGTTGGGACTCCATCAGACATCTGTCGGAGTTAGAAAATTTGGAAAACATCATTATTGCAGGGGATCTAAACCTTACCTTTCACATGGAGGAAAAGCGAGGAGGCACAATCATAAGGGACCCTGCAAGGGAATGGGTGGAAGACCTCATACAGGACTGGGATCTGCTTGACATCCCCCCAGAAAATGGTAAGTACACCTGGTCTAACAAAAGAATAGGTCCTGGTCACATTGCTGCTAGACTTGATAGATGTTTGGTGTAGAGTTCCTTCCTTTTGCTGGGCTTAGAATTCAGATTGCATATCCTCCCATGCAATGTTTCAGATCATAAGCCCATTTTGCTTGAGATGTTGGGCCACAAAGATCTTGGCCCCATCCCCTTCAGATTCAACCCTCTTTGGGTCAAGGAACCAGAGTTTCTGAATTTGGTTCAAGACTACTAGAATACGCCAGTGAAAGGTTCTTCTTTCTTCATTTGGAAAGAAAAACTTAGAAGACTGAAAGCGGTTCTTAAAACTTGGGCCAAATCTCCTCCCTCCCCTGCAAAAGAGAGAAAGCAGGCCTAAGACAATCTCGCCCAGCACCATGCCCAAAGTGAAGATGTAGAAATCACTAAAGAAGTATTAGATAAGGAATATGAGCTCCAGAAAATCTTCCATAAAGCTTGCCTTTCGAAGGAAGAGCATTGGAGATAGAAGTCTAGGAGTTTATGGCTTAAAGCAGGGGACAGAAATTCTGCCTTCTTCCACAAACAAGCTCAAGCCAGAAAGAGCTTCAATTCTATTGCAGGAATCAAAGATGGCAACTCAACACACAAAGACTTTGATAGCATAAAGAGAGTAGCTTTCAATCACTTTCAAAACCTGTATAGAGAAGAGGGCGTGACGAACCAAAACTCTAAATTTTTGGAGGCGGTTCCCCCTAGGATCTCACCTTCAATGAATCAACAGCTTGAAGCGAAGATCTCTATACAAGAAATAAATGATGCTCTCTCCGACATGGAGCCTGACAAAGCCCCAGGCCCGGATGGCTTCACTGTAAGATTTCTTCAAACCTGCTGACAGATTGTGGAGAAAGACCTCTACAAAATGATTTTGAAATCTCAAAATTGCCAGAAAATTGGGGGCAGCACCAATTCAGCTTTTCTTGCCCTCAATTCCAAGGAAAAGGGTGCTAAAGAATTTAATCAGTTCCGCCCCATCTCTCTTTGTAATATTGGATACAAATTAATCACAAAGGTTATTGCCAACAGACTAAAAGGTATTCTTCCAACCATCATCCCAGAGAACCAAGGCGGATTTGTTCAGGGGAGACAGCTTGCTGACAACTTCATCCTCGTGCAAGAGGCGATTCACTCGAGCCAGCTTCGCAAAGAGAAAGGTATGGTAATTAAATTAGATTTGGCTAATGCTTTTGATCGGGTCAGACTTAGCTTTCTTTGGGAAGTCTTGAAAAAATTTGGCTTTGGAATGGGCTTTTTAAAATGGATCCATGCTTGTATTGCTGATCCTTGGATCGCCCCCCTGGTGAATGGGAGAGCAACTGGTTTTTTTAAAGCTTCAAGAGGGCTTAGGCAGGGTTGCCCCCTCTCTCCGCTCCTCTTCGTCCTTCATGTTTCTGTCCTGAGTTTCTACCTGGATCAGAAACTGGTTGACCAAGAGATCTTGGGGCTCAATATAGCCAGAGGGGTTAAAAATGTTAACCACACCCTGCCCTCTTGTTAGGGGCTGCCTCTGCCAGATCTGCTTTAAGATTCAAGGAGGTCTTGGACGACTAAAGTGAAGCTATAGGCAACAGTTTAAACAATGGTAAGTGCAAAGCTTTTTGCTGGAATATCTCAGCTTCCACCCTTTCTGCCATTTCAAGAATTCTGGGCTTTACTGCCTCCCTCAACTGGTCCTCCTTTACTTATTTGGGCCTCCCCATCTTCCGCAAATTGGCATACAGCAGAGATTGGATTCCTCTGTTGGACAAATTTAAGGCCAAAGTCCAAGCTTGGGGATTCTCATGGTTAAACCTTGCTGGCAAAATTATCCTCATCAAATCCGTTCTCAGTAGCCTCCCCATTTTTCAATTCTCTGTAATTCTAGCCCCTTCAGGCATCATAAAAAAAATGGAAGCCTTCATTCGCAAGTTCTTCTGGAAAGGGGGCAATCACAATGACAGGAAAATCCCTTTGGTAAGTTGGGAGAAAATCTGCAAGCCCCAGAGCGAAGGAGGCCTTAACTTCAAAGATCTTAGCCTCCAAAACATAGCCATGGGAGCCAAGATCTTCTGGAGAATCATTGGACCACATCCAAGTTGGGCGCAAAAAGTTCTATGGAGGAAATATTTCATGGGAAAGAGGAAGAGATGTCTGGACGCCCTACTACCCACCACAAGCTCGCAGTTGATCAAACTCTGTCACAAAGCAGCCCCTTTAATCAGAGACAGAGCATATTGGATCCCAGGAAACAGTAAAGAAATTAAGATATAGGACGACAGCATTATGAGGCACCCTCCTTTATCGTTCCATTGATCTCTTCATGCACTGCGTTTGTGGTTGGACAACGCAGGTTGCATTACTCCTTGGGACATTTCACAATGGGAAGGCAGAAATTGGCTGCGTTGGAGACTCCCTCCCATCCCTCTTGAGTTGTCTCAAGCACATGATCTTCTCCTTTCTTTGTTAAACGGTATGGCACCTCTGCGCATGGGTAAGAAGGATGCCTATGGTTGGGGAGCCACGCCAGGGCTTTACACAGTTGCGCGGGGATATAAATGCCTTCATGATCGACCTAACGTCCCTCCTAATCCTGCTGTTTGGAACAAGATCTGGAATTTCAAATCCATGCCTAAGGTCGATTCATTTTGTTGGCTGTTATGTCACAGAGGGATTTTAACAGTAGATAGATTGAAGAAGAAAGGATTTCATGGTCCCTCTCGATGCCACTTATGCTGTGACAGTGAGGAGAACGCCCAGCATATCATTCTGGACTGCAAATTTTCAAGAGAAATCTGGCATGGCCTTTTGAGCTACTGGAAATCTGAATTCATTTTACCCATGTCTATATCAGATCTTTTTGCAAACTGGCGGAATTACTACCCAGAAACGCTCCCAAAAAATGAAAGTTTCATAGCTGCATGGCTCTCCTTGCCGAAATTTGCTTGCTGGCAAATCTGGCTCGAGCGTAATAGAAGAGTTTTCAGAGATGAAAGTCTAAATTCACAGTTCATCATCACCAAAACAAAATTCCTTTGGAAAGAAAGTCTGGGGGAACATTTGCCGGATTTGAATCTGAGCTAGCAAGACTTAGAATGGGGTGCCTCGATGGACCTCCATTTCTCTGGCGAAACAAGGAATCACAAGGTCATAAAAGAGTGGCAATTCAGAGGGAAGAAGAATGATCTATCGGATTTGCTCCTCAGGTGATCCAGATTCTCTTTGTTCTTCGATGGAGTAGCGAAAGGCAATCCTGGATTGGTTGGGGCAGGAGGAATTATAAAAAATAAAGAGGGCATAACTGTGGCAAAGTTCACTTGGGGATTAGGGCAGTCTACCAGCATGAAAGCTAAAGCCTTGGCACTTCTGCAAGGTCTTAAGCAAGCAAAGGCTATTGGTCTCTCAGACGTCAGTATTATAGGAGATTCTCAATCCATTATCAAAGTCTTAGTGGAGGATTCCTCTCCTGCAGACATTAGATTGGCAAGAGTGATTTCAAGAATCAGAACCTTGGTGAAATCTTTCCGGACTACAACCTTCCTCCACGTTTTGAGGGAAAATAATAAAGTTGCTGATTTGGAAGCCAACGGGGCAGTTCCACCTCCCGCTGGCTGTCTCTTGGCAGACAGAATTGAGAACTGGGACTCCATTCCATAAAGATTGTCATGTTTTTCTGCATTTTACTGAATCAATTTGTTTGTCTATTTAAGATAGGGAAAATAACGGATATGGACTCGATAGACATGGGTAAAATGAATTCAGATTTCCAGTAGCTCAATGGACTTCATAATTATCACGATCATTAAACTTCATTAATTGTTATCAATGCCTATTGCAAAATATTCCATCATATTCTAGGACAGTTTATTACTTCTTGTTGATTTCTTACGCTTGTTTGTGAAACTTCCACTCATTCCCTTAAGTATCTATCAAATACTATTCTCTATTTATCTCATTATTCCAAGTTGGTCATGGTCACCACGACTACGGTTCATTATCATTAATAATAAATTTGTAAGTTCCTCCCTTATCATTCCTTCTTAAATAACTTCATTAAACATATACCGTTAAGATTAAGGATCAACCTGAGAACCCCTCCCTTTTTTCTTTTAATAAATTTTTAATACCCTTATCTTCTTATACTTATTTTTCAACAATGCTAGTTGTTAGCACTATTATTTCAATGTTGTATCATTTTCTTCCCCCTTTTTAAGAGGAGATATCCTCGAAACAAAGTCATAACATCTTGAATTCTATCCTATAGGAACTTTAAATATATTCCACATCCACTTTAAATAATTTCCACATGAAACTCCCAATTCTTTATGGATTGTATATCATATTTCCCTTTGATAAGAAAACATGATAATTGATAAACATTACCTGCTTTCATTTATATCACTAAATTCTCACTTCAAAATTACATCATTCCTAGTAGGTTGTCATAGTAATTATCACCCCATAGTTTCATCATAAATAAGTTTGAAAAGTTTATTGTGGATTGGTCCTCATCTCATTGGGATATAAAAAAAAACTTAAAACACTTCAATCTTTCAATATTTCGTTAAGTTTCCATAATGCATCACTCTAAAAGGTGTGCCTCTTAAGAAGTGAAAACATAAAGATCTTAGTGACAATGCAATTCCTATAGTTATTTTTTAATACAACCTCTTTAAGATACACATGACTTGCATTAATTTCAAAACAATCAATTTGTACATAATCCACCTTAATTCACTCAAATATGATTTTCCACACCTAGTTTGCACATGTAACTTGGAAAATTTAGCCTATTATTAGTCTCAAATGTTACTTCATATTGTATGACCTCTTCCTAATGTTCATAGTTAGGATTTCATTACCATTCTTTCCTTCTTCAAGAGGCTACATCCTTAGAGAAAAGTCAACCAACAAACTACCAATATTCACCATGAATCCAAAATTTCAATCACTCCATCTTACTTAACCAACTAATCCACATCATTATTACTAGGTTTTTGTTTATTCACTTCTCCTCCAATGTAAGTAATCAAATATGATCTCAATCTTTGCATTTTTTTCTTCTTTTATTTCATCTTTTCTTATTTATTATTATTATTATTATTTAATATTCATTTTTTTATTATCAATTATTAATTTACACTCAAATTTCTTATTAAATCAAATACCACACTCATAAATATTATAAATAATAATTTTATAAACCTTCATACAATGAAATATTACAATGTACTTCTAATAAATAATAAAATAGAATAATAACTTATCAATCCTAAGATAATATTTTAATATTAACTAAAGAAATTCAACCTTCATTACCCATTTCAACATAGTACTTTAATAATAATTAAACAAATTCAAGCTCTTTCATCCAGTTTATTAAATGGATGAAGCCACATCTTATAAATTTATTCCCAATCTTTAAAACTTCTATTCATTTTTATACTATATATTAATATATATTCTACATAACACATTATTAATATTTAAATTAATTCTTTATTTATTTATTATATAACTAGATTTACCTTTCTAAATAACAAACACCTTCAAAAATGAAATCTTAGGCACAAAGATCTATTATCCCTAACCTTTTTTTTGTTAACAGAGGAATCAGCAACTGGAGCAGCCTTGCAACTCGCGTTACACGGGGTCGATCCTGACCGCTACCACTATAACCTCTGGGAAACTGTGCCCGCCCCTCTCCACAACTCCGGGTTAGTCCGGGGGAATTGAACTTGTGACCTTGAGTACGGAGCCCGCATTTCTAACGAACTTCACCACATTGTGATTACCAACTCGCCTACCCCCGTGGGGCTTATTATCCCTAACCTTATTTAAACTAATTTGTATTTATTTATTTAGTTTTTATTTAGTATAGCAAGAAAATTGTGTTGCTCACATGAATTGGATTTGCTTCAAAAGCTATTAAAACCTTGACTTTGAATTATTATGCTTTATCTTTATCTTTATCCCATCCTCGTGATTGATTCAAATGGAGGGAGGAGGGAGAGAGCCTTGGAGACATACTAACAATTTTCATAGATTTCTGATCTTGATTTTTTTTCAATCATCTCCTAATTACTTTTATAAAAACCATCTATTTCCGCTTATTTTTATTTTTAATACAGATATTTATCTCTCTCTATATATATAAACTTGACCAAAATATAAACCTCTCTTAAAATTTTATTATATCATCATTATTCTATTTTTACAAATACATAACTTTTATAGTATTAATAATTATGTATGTCATAACAAATTAACTAGAAATTCTCTTTAAGTTTTGGGTTTTGATTCAGTTTGAGATATATTTTTAGTTATCTATAATTAATTTACAATTTAGAATGTAAATTTTAATTATTTATAATTAGCTTTTATTTTAGCTATTTCCAAAAATAATTTTTAATTTAAAAATAAATCATAAAATTTAAGATAACAATCAAATAACTTTTAGTTATTTTAACTAACTTAAAATAACTTTTAATTTAAATAAATAATAATAATAAAATTTAAAATACTTTTAGTTAATAACTAGTTTTCAGTTTGAAATATAACTTTTAATTATCAATAACTAGTTTTCAATTTGAAATATAACTATTTTTAGTTTTTTTTTTTTTTTAAATAACTTTTTACTTCACAAGTAAATCACAAAATTTATAATAACAATTATATAAACAATTAACTTAAAATAATTTTTAATTTAAATAAATAAAATTTTAGTTCAAAGGACAAGTAATTCACTTTTATATTTAATATGCAAAAATTACAATTTGAGATTAATAACATATGCATATATATATTATTAATTGTGTTTTTTTATTTAAAAAGAAAATTATAATAATGTATTTAGAGTATCCATGTCATTATATTGTAGATTATGTATATACGTCCAATAATTATTTAAAAAAAAAAAATTATCTACTTTCATAAAAACAATGATATTTATTTAATAATTATTTGTGGAAAAAGATAAAAAAATGTATTTATTTCTCAAATTTATTTTCATTAAAAAAAAATTATTGATGAATTTAATTAAATATTTTTCTCAAACTTTTACCTTGAGGTCACATAGAGTCGAACCCGCTCTGATACCATATGTAACAATCTCGATTTAAAATATACAAATAATTACATCAATTTATATGATTAATAATCAACACCTAATTATTCAACTATTTAACATAGAATTTTCATAAAACACGAGTAGAGATGACTTACCTATATCAACGATATTCCTTACTTGTGCTTTTGGATTTGAATGTTCTTTGAATTTTGCTAACCGCAACAAATTTTTGGAGATGACTTTCCACCCAACCGTAGGCTCAGCTGCACATAATCTTTCTATAGTTGGCCACCCCTGAGCCCTCAATCAACGTACTATTGTTAGGGAATCCTTTGTCTCACAACACTTTTCTCCCAAGAGAATGGATGAAGGAATGATGAATCTCATATTCCTCATCATCCATTAAATAGACCAAAAAATGGAAAGGGGTCCGCATGGACACATTCCATGTATCAACATGCAATTTTTATTTCTTTATTTTAAGTTTTACTTAATTTAACTCTTTCTTATTTTATTATTTTTTACTTTTTGTTAACTTTACTTATTTTTATAGTTTATATATATATATATATATATATATATATATATATATATATATATATATATAACTCCAGTTTATTAGTTACTATTTTATTTATATTATATTATCTTCATTATTTATTATATATTTACTATTATTATCTTTTCTTATTATTTATTTACTTATCTTTTAATATTATATTATATTATTTATTTTTTATTATTATTAGGAGACATTACACATATAAAGGAAACCTTGTTCCTCTCCATGTGGGATGATAGGGACTTTCAAGGATCTCCTTCTGAAAACGTCATCCTAACCTGGTTGAATTTTAAAATACCCATGGCCATAGGACCACCCCATTGACATTGCACTAGAGATCCAAGTTTTGAAGTTTGGCACCCCAAACCCCCTGGAGTAGCATTACAAACTCAAATTTGATCGAGCCTCCAAAGGAAATCCTAGGAAGACTGGAATTGGTGGTGTCATCCAAAACCACAAAGGGGAAATCCTCAAAATCTATAGAGGATACTATTATCACCTGGTTTGAACCTCAGGCTGAAGGAAGGCAATGCCAAGGTAACCACAAACCACACTTAGCCAAGTAGCTAGCCCTACTAGGCCGGGAGAGGGCTCTCTTCGTAAGGATCTCAGCCAAGATGACTGGATCAAGAAAAGGATTTTAGGCTAGGTATAGTAGCACGAAGTTTTGATTGGATTTTGAAGGGGTTTTGCTGGATCAGAAGGAGCTGGACAATTTAGGTCTAGGGAATTAGGTCAAAATTGTAGGGTGTTCAATGGGGCAAGGTAGGCATAAGCTTTAGCACTTTATGGCTTGATGGGTGAGGTGTTTAAGACTGGTGAGAGGCTAGGAAGAGCATGTGATTATCATGGATCCTTCCCAAACTGTAGAAAACATATAATGGTGAATATTTTCCCAAAGCAGAGCACTGATGTAATGAATTCTACCTATCAACTTGAAAGCATTCACTTAGAAGCAATGAAATGATTAACAGAATACACAAAACATACTAACATATGATCACAAGAGGAAAAAACTGTACTAAAACTCCATACCACATGGATCCCATAAAAATAGCTGCAATTCTTATTAATCTCCTGCTAAACTGCTACAAAATGATGTACAATCAAAGTCTGAGCATCCAGCTGAGTCCAACCCTTTACAATGAGAAAGAAGAAGAAGATATAGGCTTTTTTTCAACCTCCTCCCATCCTCAGGGATCAAATCCCTAAGATGAGGAGCTAATCTAACCAACACTGAACAAGAAATAGGAATATAGGCATCTTAACAACTTGCCTCTAAAAGTGAAAAACTGATTCATTTGAGCTCAAATTGACTTTTAATGCAATGAATCTACCCTCTACTACTAGTTATCCATCATATTTACATTCCAAGTCATCATTTACAATGGTAAAACATCCTCCATGAGAGAAAATCCATGAACACAGTCAAAAAATGGAAAAATAGCCATCCTGTGCAAAATCTGCCCTACACGCAGCGCCACTTTCAGGTCCCTTTTGGAGGCCTTCCCAGCATCCAAATTGAGCTCATGATAGCTCATTGGAAAGGTCTTCAAGTCTACTTTCCAAAACACCTAGAATTTCTTCATTTGAAGCTCATTTGACCCCTCAAAACTTGATTCTCCCAAGACTGCTTCTGTGTGTCCAAAAAGTGGCAGAAAGGTCATTTTTAGGGTGTTTTTTGACCTTTTGGTGGACCAGTTCTGCCCCAAAAACTTAGAAAATCCATAGGGTTCATGTACTCATCACTCTGAATCCAAAAATGCAAACCATTTGTGCATTGGGTGCCCCTAGGAAAAGCGCAGCGCCATTGAGCCTGATTTTCTGTGTTTAAAATTTCAAAATTTGCAAATGACAAAAACTTTTCCAAACTTGACCAAAATTGGTGAGAAGCACCATCATCAAGTATCCTGATGAGCCAAGGAAGCTTCAGCAAGCAACCTAAGCCTATCCTCCTCCTTTTTGCCTTTTAGAGCCTGCCTTAGCCTAGCTTTCATCTTTTTGATCCTCATGTTGCAAATTTTGTTTCGGGTCCTATAATGGTAGGCCATGTGCCTGATCATCTGATTGTCTCTATTGGCCTTCTGCAATAGCTTCTCAAGGTGCAAATTGACTCTCTCAAGCCAAGTCTCTCTATCATCTTCAATTTCCTTCTCAATAGGAGTCAAAGTGACCTGTGTCTCTTTGTCACTTTGTCGTTTTACCTTGAGCAGTTCCAGCTCCATGAGGACTTGTTTGTCACTCAACTGCTTGTTCTCTTTTTCCAAATACGTGATGACATACTTGGCCCTCTCCAAATTGTCCATCAAATCTTGGACTTCAACCTCCTTTTCCTGTATGATGATGTCCTTTATTGTTTCTTCATCCTGAGCCTCTAAGTCAATTATTTCCATGCCATGATGAGTATAACGCTACTCCGGCTCATCATGCTCTGTCAAATAAAAGTCCCTCTCTTTCTCCTCATCATCAAAACTATCTGGCATCTTTTCCTTCCCTTTGTGCAGCTGCTGCACCTGTACCTACTATGTTGACGAAGAAGGCAAAGCCCCTTCCACACCCTATGGAGCTAGCATTTGCCTATGGACTGATGAAGAAGGAAAGGTCCCTTCCACATCCTGTGGAGAAAACACTTGCCTATCAGCTGCAAATAATCTCCTTGTTCTCCTCTAATACATCATCTAAGTCCCGGGCACCTCAATAGCCCTACTCTCTTTGGCCTCCGCATCTGTTTTCACCTAAGTACTGCTAGAAGGTCCCCCTACTTCTTGAGACACTAGTGGAGGAATTTGAGGACCCATGAAGATGTCATGAGTAATAAATGTCTCCCAAGATATGTTGAGGAGGCTAAGATGATGAAGCATAATCATCTTGATCAAGGAATAATGATAGAGACTGCTCATCTGCTGAGGGTATGGCTTCTTCTGCACAAAATGGGCGATCTTCTCAATATTCTTGAACAAGAAATAATGGAGATTTAACATCCTCACCCTGGTAAAATGCATGAGGAGCCTGATGTGATAGGTGTACAACATGGAAAATCTTCCCTCACAAGTGAAATATTTCATGATGATTTTCATCATGCGGACATAATTGTCTTCAAGAAATCTAAAAGGAAAAAGCCTTTTCAGCTCATTTCTGTACCGGGGTTTGATATAAGGCTCATAATAATGTTCATCCAAGTCCTGTGCCTTGTACCACTTTTCCCCTAAATTTGGAATCCAGGTGGCATCCGCAATAATGGAAGGTGAGACTGTGAATGTCACCCCAACAAGAGTCACCTTGTTGTCCTGAAGATGAGCTACAAAAAGTCTGGTGAGCTCAGGGTGGTGTTGAACTCCCTCTACCTTCTCACAAAACTCACAGCACCCTAGATATTTGAAACAAGTGACAACTAACTGAGAGGCCTGCAATTCTCTGAGGTTTGATGGCTCCTCCCTGATAATTCTACCTCCCTTGTGTGGTTTTCTCTGATGCCTAGGTCTATCTACTGAACTATCACTGCCGATGTTTTCCTCCTCCTCATAGTCTTTGTCTTCTCTGTCCATGTTTACAAATTTGAGGTTGTACAATCCAATAAAAAGGATAAAGGGAATGAGCAAGAGTGATTTAGGAGTGAGGGGATGGGAAATGACCTTATGAGGTGTTTGGTAGACTAGAAAATGAAGGGGAGGGTATGAGTCATAAAAATGAGAGGGAGGGCTTGGTTTGTCTGAGATATTGTTGTTTGGGAAGAGGGATAAGGGATGTGGATGTTATGGAATGTAATAGGGAAAGAGTTTAGAGTTTTAGTGATAGGTGATAGGAGGAATAATTGGGTTTAGGGTTTTAGGCATAACTAGGGGAAAATTTAGGGTTTCACATTTACCATGGGGAATTATGCTTAAGAGTTTGATTGCAAACCAACAATGTAGTATGGGAGGACAACTTACTTGTATGAAGGGAAGAGAGGGCAATATTGAAGTTTGTATGAAGTTTTGAGGCCTTTCTGGCCCTTCTGCTCAACGTGCAGCGCCAACCCACAGATGCGTAGTGCCACCTCTAGAAGTGCAGCGCAGTGTAAATTTACACTGTGAAAATCTCCAGATGCACAACGTCGGGCCCAGACGCACAGCACCAAACTCTCAACGCGCAGTGCCGACCCTCCTCCCTGAAACGCACAGCGCCAGACTATAGAAGCACAGTGCCACTCCACCACTGCTCCAGACATGCAGCGCCACCCTCCAGAAGTGCAACACCACTTCTCCTTTGCCCAAAACTCACTCAACCTTTCCTCTTCTCCTCACTTTTGGACTCCTTTCTTGCTAAATGAGAATGATGAACTTGAAAATGAAATGTGAGACCTTATATAGGAGTAAATTTTGATTTTTCACTTGAAAAACCCACTTTCTAATGTTTCTTGACCTTCTTCAAAACTCTGTTTTTAATGCCTTTTCTTCTTTGTTTCTTTTCAGGTGGATAATGCTCAACTTGAATTGATTTTTGTAGTGTTTCTTTATCTTGCAGCAAGGAGAGATGCTTTGGTGCAGTCGGGATCATTTATTACATAAAGTGACTTAAAATTACATAAGAAATACAAATTAACTCAAAATGCTCTGTTTTCACCTCAAAAACATGTTTTTGAGGTGAAAATTACATTAGTTTAAAAGATAATTATATAGTGACTATGACCTACAAGCCATCATGCTTGACTTATTTATCATCCTCATACCCTTGCTTCCCTTTATTTACACTTTTAAATCATGCTCTTGACCTTGGTAATGAAACCCTAAGACCTAATGAAAACATGCCCTAAGACCTAATGAAAACATGCCCTATGACCTAATGAAAGCATGATTGCAAATTGACCATGAAACCATAACTGAAGACAACCTGAAGAAGGGTCAGCAAGTATACTTTATGAGGGAGAAATTAGATTTTCTGAAGAGAAGACAACCATCAGTGGATTAGTTTGACATGACCTAATGAAATGATGTAAAAATTTCAGTATGGGACCCCTAAAATGAAAATGCAAAGAGCAAATTTTGATCCCTGATGGAAGTATGCAAATACTGACACTAACATTGGCCTTATTGGGGATGGCATCTCCTTGGAGGTGTCAAGAACACCGTAGACCAAGTGCCTCATCCATTAGGCAATACGGTCAAACAAACAAAAAAATGAAAAATGACTCAATACACACTGAAAACTAACTCACAACCGACTCTAAACTTGACTATAAACCAAATCAACCAAACTTGACACAAATAATTCAAACTTTATAGCCTTCACTTCAAGCCCCAAGCTCAGATGACAGTGTACTTGAAACCTTGCAAGGAAAAGCAAACTGGTATATACAATGAAGGTGAAGTAACTTCAAGGAACAACCTCAAAAGTAGTAGTGCTTCAGGAGCCTACCATTCACTGGCCCTCCTGAACATTCTTGACCATCCATTTCCTTTAACAAAAATGCATTCTGTCCTCGATAAGCTGAGATTTTATATGGTCCTTTCCATAAATTGTCAAACTTACCATGCTTTCCCTTTTCCTCGCTCTATGCATCCCACCATAGCACTACACCTTCTAGCTAAAACTTTTCTGCTTTGGTTTTGCGGTCATAAATTTTCTTTATCTTCTCTTGCAATCGGAAAGTGTTTTGGGAAACCTCTTCCCTTGTTTGCTGAAGGTGAATCATTTGATTAATTCTGCATTGAATATCATCCTCTTCGCTGCCAGCTTCCTGTAATAATCTCATGACCGGGACTACAAGTGATGTAGGAAATACTGTATCAATACCATAAACCAAGTCAAAAGGTGACATACCTATTGATTTCTTGTTTCTCACTCTATTGACCTACAATGCATTAACAAGATTTCAATGCCAGTTCTTCTTTTTTGCCTCCAACATTTTCTTGATAATGTTCACCAAGGATTTATTTGATGACTCAACCAATCCATTGCCCTGCGGGTAGTATGTCGTGGAATGACCCAATGTAATATTGTACTTGTTGCAAAACTCAACCATCTTATTGGAATTAAATGTTGCTGAATTATCTGTTATAATCTTGTGAGGGAAACCAAACTGAGACAAGATATTAGATTCTAAAAATTGGATAATTACCGTGTTTGTGGCTTGCCTTGTCAGAATGGCCTCAATCCACTTGGTGAAGTAATCAGTAGCTGTCAAAATCCATTTGTGTTGTGTTGATGATGTAGGATGGATTTCTCCTATGAAATCAAGTCCCCACTGCTGGAAAGGTGCATTTATTTCAACTGGCTTCAAAGGAAGAGGAAGCAACTTCCTTTTTCCTTGAAAAACTTGGCATTCATGGCAGCCCATAACTGTCTTATATAAATCTGAAAACAAAGTTGGCCAATAATATCTTGCTCTCAACACTTTGTTAGCTGTTGTTTTCCAAAACAAATGACTGCCATAATCACCTCTATGAAAATCATTCATTACTTGCTGAGCTTCATCTTCAACCAAACAATTAAGAAGAATTCCTCCTGGATCTTTCCAATAGAGAGAACTATTTAAAATGCAGAATTTTGCAGACTTTAGTTTTAGTGATCTACCTTTACTTCTTGACATTCCAGGAGGTGGCGAAATATGTTGAAGAACATAAATTATATCAGAATACCAAGGTGATTTGAGAAACATTTCTGATACTTGAATGAGTGAGCCACCATCTTCGTCCTCTGACATTGCTGCAATGAGATTTATGTCTAGAGCATGCAAATTTGATTCAGTCATCAGTTTTTCCAAGCCTTGTCCTTTGGTCAGTGTGATAGGTTTAATTTCAAGATCATACTCCAACATTGCTACTATCCACTTACCTCTTCTTCCCTCCAGATTATTTTGCATGAGAACATCCTTGACTGCTGCATTAGGAACATATGTTATAGTATGTGAATGAAGAATGTATACTCTGAAACCCTTCAATGCTTTTATAAGAGCCAGTGATTGTTTTTCAATGATATTGTAACACAAGGCAGCATCTCAAATAGTCCTGCTGAAAAAAGAAATGGGTTGCTCCACCTGATTCCTCTTTTTCATCAACACCATAGCCATGGTGTGCTCAGATGCAAATGAAAAGATAATAAAATCATGAGTATAATGAGGACTGATCAAGATTGGGGCTGTGGTCAAAGCAAACTTTACCAAGTTGAACGATTTCATGGCATCCTCGGTCCATTTCACAGTGCTATCATTTTTCAACATATTAGTTATTTCACGTAAATGCTCAGCCAAATTTGGTATAAATCTGCGTAAGAAATTCATCTTACCATTGAAAGCTTGAATCTCCTTTTTGTTGCGCGGAAAGTCTATATGCTGGATTGCCTCCACCCTTGAAGGATCAATGCGAATACCATCTTTAGAAATTATATGACCAAGGAGTTTACCCTCGTCCATGGCAAAAAGACTCTTTTTCGGGTTTAGAGAAATCCCGAACTTCCTACATTTTTAAAGACAATCCTTAAGTGGTGCAGATGCTCATCATCAGAACTAGAAAATACCGTCAGATCATCTAAATAAACTATCAATAAAACATCCTTCTCATTAGCAAAATCTATGTCCATCGCCTGCTGAAAAGTGGCTCCGGCATTCTTCAATCCAAATGGCATTTTGGCATATTGAAAAGTTCCCCATGGTGTTGTGAAGGCAGTTTTGTCTTGGTCTCTTTCATGCACAAAGATCTGATTATAGCCTGAGTAGCCATCTAGTAGTGACATTCGTGATGCTTGAACTACTCTTTGCAGAATATGCTCCATCTTAGGAAGTGGGTAATTATCCTTTAAGGACACTTTGTTGAGGTTTCAGAAATGTATGCACAACCTTATTTCTCTGGTCTTCTTTCGTACCGGGACTAAATTTGAAATCCAATCAGAAAATCTAATTCGAACAATGATGTCAGCTTTAAACAATCTATTTACCTCTTTCTCGATGGATGGCAACAGCTTTGGATTGATTCTTCTCAACTTCTGTCTAAAAGGTTTTTGATATGGCTTGATATGAATAGTATGTTGAATGATATCCTTTTCATACACTTTCAAGTCTAAATAATCCCATGCAAAAACATCTGAAAATTCAGAAAGTAATCTAACATACTTAGCCTTTACTTCGGGAGACAATGCTTTTGATAACTTTACAAACTTGGGTTGGTCAGTTGTTCCAAGATTTACATCTTCAACTCCTTTGTCTGTAGGAACCAAGGTCAGTTTTCTTGCCACACCATCTTGATCAAAAAGCTCCTCTAAAGGTATGAGACCTCTAGGAATAATATTATCCTTCAGCTATAAAACCTCCATCTGATTTACCTCAATATCTTGTTCATCAGAATCACAAACATTATCAATGGCAGAATTCTTAAACTTTCCTTCATTATGAAAAAAGGCATTAATTTCATTGTCATCCCAAAAAACTTGCCAATACCTCAAATTATGAGGAACATCAGGCCTATGTTTGACATGAATTTCAAATTTGTTGCTAGAATTCATTGGAATCTTCAAATTGCTGGCCGTAGTGGTGAGTAAATATGCAATGATGTTTTGAGTCCGGGGTACTTCTGTCAAGGTATATTCTAGAAACATCCTCAAAATATCCAGAACTGAATTTCTGTAGGCTCTCATCCGCAGATGTTTTGCTTGATATTCTCCTTTTACTTGTTTAATCACTAGCTCTGAATCACCATAAACAAAAATCCTTTTCGCATCGAGCTTCTTCAAAGTTTTAAGACCTGTAATCAAAGCCTCATACTCTGCTTCATTATTAGAGCAATCAAAAGCTAACTTGTAGGAACATACTCTAACATTACTTGGGACTTTGGCAGGCTGGAAAGCAGGGCTTCGAATCCAAATTCCAATACCAGCACTGTCCTTACCCACAGCGCCATCGAAGTCCATGCTCCAAAGGTCGACTTCATCTTCTAGATGCTGGAATTTTGTTTCTTTCTCAACCTTACCTTTGCTGATTACTTCATTTTGCTACTCTTCACTGACCTTTTGCTACTTTGTAGGCTGCTCATAAGAAATTGCTATTTTTTCTTTCTTGATTAAGAACTGCTCTAAAATTCTCGGAAATTTCTGGTACATCATCTACTTCTACAAGTTGAATATCTACATCATTCAATCCACTATCAGAGTACAAAACAAAGGACTCTAAATCAGTATGTACAACATTTATCGGATGATTCACAAGCTTCTCTTTACTAGTGATCATATACTTCATTTTCTTTTCTCGCTACAAATTCCTCAATTGACCGAAAACAGGGATGGTAGCATAAGAGAAGTCAAGTTGTAAAGTGCCTTTGAGTTTAGCACCCCATGATCTAGATAAGAGCATACCAAATTGAGGCGGTATATCAGCAACTACCACATCCATCAAGACATTTTTGGCTGGGATTTGATCTAAAGAAACCACCAAATCTTTGATGAGACCAATGCAACGAACTCTACCAGAGTCAAAGGAGTACAAATCATGATATTTTCAGGTGATATCCAGGCCCAACTTTTCCATAATGGCTTTGGGCATCAAATTGTGGGAAGCTCCGGAATCTAACATAGCATTATGGAGAATATACTCATGCAATCTAAGACTCAAATAAAAGGGAGGGACTTCGCTATCTTCAGGCTGACCTTCTATGGCTGGACCAAAAATGAGTTCAAGATGATCATCCTCGACATTCACCATGTCTGACAAAGGATCTATTTGCAATATTCTAGATACATGGTGTTTATAATTGTTATTCTTAACAAGCTCAGTCAAAGGAATGGACAATTTTAATTTAGCAATTTCACTTTCTAAATTAAAGGATGAAACTTCTTCTACCTCTTTGATACCAATGTCTTTCTTATCTGCTTGCTCTTTCATTGCACTATCTTTTTGTTGATTGTTCTTCTCATTTGCATTGATACTTATTGATGGTACCTTGCTAGGATTCAGATCAGCAAACTCTTTCCCTTTCTTCTAAGTGTTTGAGGAATCATTCTTTGATTGCACATCCTTTCTTTTCTGAATGGGATTAACCGGTACATCTCTGCTCCTTAAAGAGTACTACCTCTGCTGTGTAGTCAAAGCATTCATATAACCATGCTGATAATCATCAGATTTAACCTCCAAAACCACATCATTTGCTAAGATGTAATCCTCATCCCTTTGTATGTCTGGAACTTCTATGTATTCTTCATCTTCTGTCAGAAATATAGGCATACCATCAGCAATGAAAAAGTGATTTGTTTCAATTACCAGATCTTCCTCATCTTCTTCTTGCATTCCTTGAACATAATTCTGCTGTAAGGGAGTTCTGGTCTGCTGTTGTTGCGTTGGTTGCTCTGGTGCTTTTTGTTCTCTCTGCTTAATTCAGAATTGGGGCTGCTGATGTCCTCTAAAATTTGGATTCTGGATTGGTGGTTTAGCTCTATCTTTGATGGATAACTGGTCAACCATCCTCTCCATTGTTCAAATCAATGTATCCATCTTTACATCTAAAGTAGCTTCTTCCTCTTTCATGGTAACTCTTTTCTCAGATCTCATTCTTGCTCTTTTGGCCAACAAGTTTGCTTCTACACTCACAACATTCTTTGCATGTCTTCTAGTGTGGTAGGATCACGTTTCTGCAACTAATATGCCATATCAGCATCGAAACTGTCTGGAAACTTGAGCAAAGCCAATCCCTCTGGTGGTTTAATGTTGGCAGGAATAGCGTTGTATATTGCATTAAACCTCACACAATAGTCTTGCACACTCTCGCCGACATTTCTTTTGATGTTCTCATACTCGGACAAAATCTGAAGTGGATTCTTCTTCACCTCCCACCGATCCAAGAATTGCCTACAGAGGATTGGTAAAGTGGTGATAGAAGCTGTTGGTAAAGCTCTAAACCACTTTCGAACTTCACCTCCAAATCTTTGTACAAACAATCTCATTGTCACATCTTCAATCTCTACTTCATGGAGGTCAAAGAAATCATTCATTTTATCAACATGTTGCTGAGCTGTAATGGTTTGAGTGGCATCAAAGAAAGGTATTTTGGTTTGATAATAAGTGGGCATGGCACCAAGATTCTGAGGTAAAACAAGGGGTGCATACCAGGCAACCATAACTTGAGGTGGATTTAAAGCAAGGATTGGGCTACTAGGAGTTGATGCAATAGTTGATGGAGAACTGGGAGTAATAGGTGATTGATGGGGAATGATAGGTTGATAGGGAAGTGAAGGTACAAATGGAGGTGGTGAATGAATTTCAAAGTTTGAAGGGAATAATGGTGAACTAAGGGTAGTGGACATTGGTTCAGAAAGCTCAGGGATATTAGCAGTAGTAAGGGATGATTGAGGGGAATTTCGAATATACTCATCAATTGATCGGTTTGCCTTTTGGACTTCAAGATCTGCGATAAACTCGGATCTAGAACTATGTCTTCAAGTGCACTTTCAGACATGGTTCTAAATAGGGAAAGGTCAAACGATATATCAAAGGGAAGGTCTTCTAAGAACAACCACTCATCAGGGAAGGAATCTACTTTTATTGAAGGTATTGGACTAAATGAACTTTCTTTTCTTTTGAGTCTTCTCGAAATCAAGTTAGGATTATCCACTACTGGGGCAGGGTTTGGATCTAGATTGGCCCTAGTGTACTTTCTTGAAGCCAGTGTGCTCAAGTTTTGAAGTTTTATATATTGCTTTACAACTTTCCAATTCAACCCAGTAAATTCTAAAACTCATCATCCATAAGCTTAAAAATTCAAATGAAAGATACTACCGGGATGATTATTCTTTCGTTCCCCAGTATGGTTTCCACTATGTTATCACCTGGTTTGAACCTCAGGCTGAAGGAAGGCAATGCTAGGGTAACCACAAACCACGCTTAACCAAGTAGCTAGCCCTACTAGGCCAAGAGAGGGCTCTCTTCGTAAGGATCTCAGCCAATATGACTGGATTAGGAAAAGGATTTTAGGCTAGGTATAGTAGAACGAAGTTTTGATTGGATTTTGAAGGGGTTTTGTTGGATCAGAAGGAGCTGGACAATTTAGGTCTAGGGAATTAGGTCAAAATTACAGGATGTTCAATGGGGCAAGGTAGGCATAAGCTTTAGCACTCTAGGGCTTGATGCGTGAGGTGTTTAAGACTGGTGAGAGGCTAGGAATAGCATGTGATTACCATGGATCCTTCCCAAATTGTGGAAAACATATAATGGTGACTATTTTCCAAAAGCAGAGCACTGATGTAATGAATTATGCCTATCAACTTGAAAGCATTCACTTAGAAGCAATGAAATGATTAACGGAATACACAAAACATACTAACATATGATCACAAGAGGAAAAAAACTGTACTAAAACTCCATACCACATGGATCCCATAAAAATAGCTGCAATTCTTATTAATCTCCTGCTAAACTGCTACAAAATGATGTACAATCAAAGTCTGAGCATCCAGCTGAGTCCAACCCTTTACAATGAGAAAGAAGAAGAAGATATAGGCTTTGTTTCAACCTCCTCCCATCCTCAGGGGTCAAATCCCTAAGATGAGGAGCTAATCTAACCAACACTGAACAAGAAACAGGAATATAGGCATCTTAACAACTTGCCTCTAAAAGTGAAAAACTAATTCATTTGAGCTCAAATTGACTTTTAATGCAATGAATCTACCCTCTACTACTAGTTATCCATAATATTTACATGCCAAATCATCATTTAAAATGGTAAAACATCCTACATGAGTGAAAATCCATGAACACAGTCAAAAAATGGAAAAATAGCCATCCTGTGCAAAATCTGCCCTACGCGCATTGCCACTTTCAGGTCCCTTTTGGAGGCCTTCTCGGCATCCAAATTGAGCTCATGATAGCTCATTGGAAAGGAATTCAAGTTGAATTTCTAAAACATCTAGAATTCCTTCATTTAAATCTCATTTAACCCCTCAAAACTTGATTCTCCCAAGACTGCTTCTGTGTGTCCAAAAAGTGGCAGAAAGGTCATTTTTAGGGTTTTTTTTTTTTACATTTTGGTGGACCAGTTCTACCCCAAAAACTTAGCAAATCCATATGGTGCATGTACTTATCACTCTGAATCCAAAAATGCAAACTATTTGTGCATTCGGTGTCCTAGAGCCTGATTTTCTGTGTTTAAAGTTTCAAAATTTGCAAGTGACAAAAACTTTTCCAAACTTCACCAAAATTGGTGAGAAGCACCATCATCAAGTATCCTGATGAGCCAAGTAAGCTTCAGCAAGCAACCTAAGCCTATCCTCCTCCTTTTTGCCTTTTAGAGCCCGCCTTAGACCCTCATGTTGGAAATTTTGTTTCGTGTCCTGTAATGGTAGGCCATGTGGCTGATCATCTGATTGTCTCTATTGGCCTTCTACAATAACTTCTCAAGGTGAAAATTGACTCTCTCAAGCCAAATCTCTCTATCATCTTCAATTTCCTTCTCAATAGGAGTTAAAGTAACCTATGTCTCTTTGTCACTTTGTCATTTTATCTTGAGCAGTTCCAGCTCCATGAGGACTTGTTTGTCACTCAACTGCTTGTTCTCTTGTTCCAAATATGTGATGACATACTTGGCCCTCTCCAAATTGTCCATCAAAGCTTAGACTTGAGCCTCCTTTTCCTATATGATGATGTCCTTTATTGTTTCTTCATCCTGAGCCTCTAAGTCAATTATTTCCACGCCATGATGAGTATAACGCTGCTCCGGCTCATCATGCTCTATCAAATCAAAGTCCCTCTCTTTCTCCTCATCATCAAAACTCTCCTTTGGCATCTTTTCCTTCCCTTTGTACAGCTACTACACCTGTACCTGCTATCTTGACGAAGAAGGCAAAGCCCCTTCCACACCCTGTGGAGCTACCATTTGCCTATGTGTTGATGAAGAAGGCAAGGTCCCTTCCACATCCTGTGGAGCAAACACTTGCCTATTAGCTGCAAATAATCTCCTTGTGCCCCTCTACTATGTCATGTAAGTCCCGGGCACCTCAGTAACCCTACTCTCTTTGGCCTCCTCATCTGTTTTCACCTGAGTACCACTAGAAGGTCCCCCTACTTCTTGATACATTGGTGGAGGAATTTGAGGACCCCTGAAGATGCCACGAGCAATAAATGTCTCCCAAGAGATGTTGAGGAGGCTAAGATGATGAAGCACAATCATCTTGATCAAGGAATAATGATAGAGACTGCTCATCTGATGAGGGTATGGCTTCTTCTGCACAAAATGGGCCATCTTCTTGATAGTTATGAACAAGAAATAAGGGAGATTTAACATCCTCACCCTAGTAAAATGCATGAGGAGCCTGATGTGATAGGTGTACAGCCTGGGAAATCTGCCCTCACAAGTGAAATATTTCATGATGATTTTCATCATGGGGACATACTTGTCTTCAAGAAATCTGAAAGGAAAAAGTCTTTTCACCTCATTTCTGTATAGGGGTTTGATATAAGGCTCATAATAATGTTCATCTAGGTCCTGTGCCTTGTACCACTTCTCCCCTACATTTGGAATCCTGGTGGCATCCGCAATAATGGAAGGTGAGACTGTGAATGTCACTCCAACAAGAGTCACCCCATTATCCTGAAGATGAGCTACAAAAAGTCTGGTGAGATCAGGGTGGTGTTGAACTCTCTCTACCTGCTCACAGAACTCATAGCACCCTAGATATCTGAAACAAGTGACAACTAACTGAGAGGCCTGCAATTCTCTGAGGTTTGATGGCTCCTCCCTGATAATTATGCCTCCCTTGTGTGGTTTTCTTTGATGCCTAGGTCTATCAATTGAACTATCACTGTCGGTTTTTTCCTCCTCCTCATAGTCTCTATCTTCTATGTCCATGTTTGCAAATTTGAGGCTGTACACTCCAAGAAAAAGGATAAAGGGAATGAGCAAGAGTGATTTAGGAGTGAGGGGATGGGAAATGACCTTATGAGGTGTTTGGTAGACTAGAAAATGAAGGGGAGGGTATAAGTCATAAAAATGAGAGGGAGGGCTTAGCTTGTTTGAGATATTGTTGTTTGGGAAGAGGGATAAGGGAAGTGGATGTTATGGAATGTAATAGGGAAAAAGTTTAGAGTTATAGTGATAGGTGATAGGAGGAATAATTGGGTTTAGGGTTTTAGGAATAACTAGGGGAAAATTTAGGATTTCACATTTACTATGAGGAATTATGCTTAAGAGTTTGATTGCAAATCAAAAATGTAGTATGGGAGGACAACTTACTTGTATGAAGGGAAGAGAGAGCAATCTTGAAGTTTGTATGAAGTTTTGAGGCCTTTCTGGCCCTTTTGCTCAATGCGTATTGCCAACCCACAAACGTGCAGTGCCACCTCTAGAAGCGCATCACAGTGTAAATTTACGCTGTCAAAATCTACAGATGCACAATGCCGGGCCCAGGCGTAGCACCGACCCTCCTGCCTGAAATGCGCAACGCCATACTTAGAAGTGCAACGCCACTCCACCACTGCTCTGGACGTGTAGCGCCACCCTCCAGAGGCGCAACGCCACTTCTCCTTTTCCCAAAACTCACTTAACCTTTCCTCTTCTCCTCACTTTTGGACTCCTTTCTTGCGAAATGAGAATGGTGAACTTGAAAATGAATTGTGAGACCTTATATAGGAGTAAATTTTGATTTTTCACTTGAAAACCCCACTTTCTAATGTTTCTTGACCTTCTTCAAAACTCTGTTTTTAATGCCTTTTCTTATTTGTTTCTTTTTAGGTGGATAATGCTCAACTTGAACTGATTTTTGCAGTGTTTCTTTGTCTTGCAGCAAGGAGAGATGATTTGGTGTAGCTGGGATCATTTATTACATAAAGTGACTTAAAATTACATAAGAAATACAAATTAACTCAAAATGCTCTGTTTTCACCTCAAAAACATGTTTTTTGAGGTGAAAATTACATTAGTTTAAAAGATAATTATATAGTGACTATGACCTACAAGCCATCATGCTTGACTTATTTATCATCCTCATACCCTTGCTACCCTTTATTTAAACTTTTAAATCATGCTCTCGACCTTGGTAATGAAACCCTAAGACCTAATGAAAACATGCACTAAGACCTAATGAAAAAATGCCCTATGACCTAATGAAAGCATGATTGCAAATTAACCATGAAACCATAACTGAAGACAACCTGAAGAAGGGTCAGAAAGTATACTCTATGAGGGAGAAATTAGATTTTCTGAAGAGAAGACAACCATTAGTGGATCAGTTTGACATGACCTAATGAAATGATGTAAAAATTTCAGTATGGGACCCCTAAAATAAAAATGCAAAGAGCAAATTCTGATCCCTGATGGAATTATGTAGATACTGACACTAACAAATACATCAAAAAAGAAAGCAATAACATTGTTGAGCTAAAGGATCTAATCTATGGGCTTCACATAGCCAGAAACAATCATCTCCACCCCATCACTGTTGAAGGTGATTCCAGGATTATAATACAAGTAACCCAAAAAATCATTAATGCATTTCCTCCATCAAAATGTTCTCTACGTTGGAGGTTGGACCACAACATGTAACAATTGACACACTTCCTATCTCACTAAGATGCTATAATATTCTCTCATACCAGGTGCAAAGAAAACTCCTTAGTATATTTTCTAGTAGAGAAAGGAGTGGAAGAGAAAACCTAATGAGAGGGCCTAACCTTGGCCTCTCCCTCTATAATAGCCTTGGCTTCTCATCAAAAGAATATTGTCAAACATGACCTCATTCTCCTGGATCCAGGTGTACCCTTGACCACCTTGCCCTGTCAAATATTGTATGACAGTCTTCAATCTAACATTCAATCTTGAGCTCAAGTTGTGGCCATGCATTATGGGTCTCATTCAATTTGGTTCAAATGCAATTACTCGATAGTGTCTAGAACATTCCCTCCAGATTTTGCACAAGATTTGTCTTACATAGATAATCATATTCCTACTCCAACTAATTTGATTGCACCCTCATTTCTTCCATCATTCTCTCCTGCAAGCGAGAGGTTCATAAGAGGGGGGCAATGTAATCACACTCAAAGCTTCTAGGCTCGATCGCACCAGGAAAGCAATAATGGTTCACGAATGTGACAGAGTTAGATATGGTGGTAGAGGGTGAGGGCGACCACCCCTCCCTCCTTGGCATGGCCAAAAGGAGGAGATTTTTTACTAGGAAATTCCACCCCACATTCGTTTTTAGTTACAACAATGGAGGCAAAGGAGGGTAGACATCTAGGCAACAAA